>MCJB01022770.1:17455-106224 GCA_002018475.1 Nicotiana obtusifolia | reverse complement strand
GGGGGGGGGGGGGGATCACTCAGGGATTCAACGTAGTGGAGAAAAAGAAATCAGCCTCAAAGTAATATTTGATATGCTGCAAGCCCAGCAAGCGGCCATAGCTCAATTACAAAGTCGCAGTCGGAACCTGGGCGGAGCCGAAGCCGAAGCCATTTCTTCTCGAAGGGTAGCCCAACAAAACGAGCGGATCACAGCACAACCAGATGAGAACGGTTCAGGAATCAACTCCGGGATTATCAAAATGCTCGAGGAGTTGACTAAACGGGTCGAGACGAGTGAAAAAAGAATCGAAGCCAACGACAAGAAGGTTGAAACATATAATTCAAAGGTAGACCAGATACCAGGAGCCCCTCCGGTGTTGAAGGGTTTGGACTCGAAAATATTTGTGCAAAAACCTTTCCCGTCCAGCGCCGTTCCAAAACCGATTCCGAAAAAGTTCCGCATGCCGGAAATCCCTAAATATAACGGGACTTCGGATCCAAACGAGCACGTGACGGGTTACACCTGTGCTACAAAAGGGAATGACCTCGAAGACGATGAAATCGAGTCCGTCCTCCTGAAAAAATTTAGAGAGACCCTCTCCAAGGGAGCAATGACGTGGTATCACAACTTACCACCGAACTCCATTGATTCCTTTGCCATGCTCGCTGATACCTTCATCAAAGCCCACGCAGGCGCCATCAAGGTTGAAACGAGAAAATCGGATCTAATCAAAGTTAGACAACGTGACAGCGAAATGTTAAGAGAGTTCGTGTCTCGCTTTCAAATGGAGCGAATGGACCTGCCACCGGTTACAGATGATTGGGCCGTGCAAGCCTTTACTCAAGGGCTCAATGCCAGAAGTTCTGCGGCATCTCAGCAACTCAAACAGAGCTTGATTGAGTATCCAGCCGTCACTTGGGCAGACATTCACAATCGGTACCAGTCGAAGATCTGGGTAGAAGATGATCAGATCGGGGTTCCATCGGGCTCTTCCTACCCTATTAGAACTTTTGATCGATCTCTAAGAGATAACTATCAAGAACCAAGGTCGAATCGAGATAGACACCAGCCATACCCAGAAGATCGAAGGATTGTACTGAGGGGACATAAATCCCCGAGACAGGAAAGCAGGAACGACCCCACCGAAGGAACAGGAGACCGTTGCCGAAAAACAACTTCGAGAGAACCAGTAACCGCCAAGAAGCACCTCGATTGTTTGAATATAATTTTAATGTCGATTCGGCGACTCTTGTTTCAGCGATCGGACGCATCAAAGAAACCAAATGGCCAAGGTCGTTACAAATGGACCTGCCAAGAGAGACACCAACCTTATATGCAAGTATCATGGCACTCACGGTCACAGAACGGAGGATTCCTGGCAGCTGAGAGAAGAAGTAGCCCGGTTGCTCGAAAACGGGCATCTTCGGGAATTTTTAAGCGATCGAGCAAAAAACCACTACGAAAATAGGAACAGACCAGCAAATCAAGAAGAGCCGTGGCACACAATCAACATGATAATCGAGGGAGCAGATACGCATCAAGTACCGGTGTTGAAACGCACCAAAATATCTATTACCCGAGAAAAACGTACTCGGGACTACGCAACAGAACGAACTTTGTATTTTAGTGACAAGGATATCGAAGGTCTTACACAACCTCATAATGATGCACTGGTGATATCGATGCTAGTACATGATACCCGAGTGAAGCACGTATTTATCGACCCGGGGAGCTTAGCCAACATAATTCGATCTTGGGTCATTGAGCAACTGGGTCTGTCAAACCAGATTATCTACGATGTCCGGGTCCTCAACGATTTCAACATGGCTTCAAAAATGACCAAGGGTGAAATAACGCTGATGGTGAATATCGCTGGGACTATTAGGGCAACAAAATTTTGCGTAATCGAAGGCGATATGAGATATAACGCCTTGCTCGGGAGGCCTTGGAAACCTGATATCAAGGCCGTACCCTCGACCTTACGTCAAATGTTGAAGTTTCCATCGGCCGAGGGAGTCATCACCGTCTACGGGGAGCAACATGCGGCAAGGGAAATGTTCGCAGTGGATGAAGCGGTACAGAAATCTACCGTTCCCTCACAGAAGGCTAAATAGCAATCAGAGAAGCCGCCTTCAACAAATGAGGGTGAACAAGATCAGCTCGACGAAGATTATTACGGTGTACCCCGATCGTTTATTGCTCCGGATGAGTCCGACGCAGCCAAGTCGACGGTCGAGGAGCTCGAACAAGTCTCGATCCGCAGTGACGCACCCGATCAAAAGGTATACCTGTGCTCGGGTTTAAACTCCGAGCTCAGGTCCAAATTACTTACTTTCCTTTCGGCTAATGAAAATTCCTTTGCTTGGTCCCATTTAGACGTGACAGGCATACCACCGGAAATTGCAACGCACAAGCTGAGTATCGATCCGAAATTTCGGCCGATCAAACAAAAAAGGAGACCTCAGTCCGAAGCTAAGCAGGCCTTCATCAAGGACGAGGTAGCTAAAGTCTTAAATATAGGGTCCATTCGGGAGGTTAAGTACCCAAAATGGTTGGCTAATGTAGTTGTAGTCCCTAAGAAGGGAAAAAACTTAGGATGTGTATAGATTATAAGCACCTAAATAAAGCATGACCCAAAAACTCCTTCCCCTTGCCCAACATCGATCGCATGATCGATGCTACTGCTCGCCACAAGACTCTTAGTTTTCTCGACACGTATTCTAGGTATAACCAGATACAAATGGATAAGGATGACCAGGAAAAAACATCCTTCATCAGTATGGCACTTATTGCTATAATGTGATGCCTTTCGGGCTTAAGAATGCAGGGGCGACATATCAACGCTTGGTAAATGAAATGTTTGAAAAACAACTAGGTAAAATGATGGAAGTTTATATCGATGACATGTTGGTTAAGTCCCTGCGAGCAGAGGACCATTTAAGTCATTTGTAAGAAACGTTTGACATTCTGAAGAAATACAACATGAAGTTGAATCCGGAGAAATGCGCGTTCGGAGTGGGCTCTGGGAAGTTCCTTGGGTTTTATGGTCTCGAACCGGGGAATAGAAATCAACGCAGACAAAATTAAGGCCATCGAGGACATAACGGTCGTTGACAGCGTCAAGGCCGTACAGAAATTGATAGGCCGGATTGCAGCTTTGGGCCGATTTATATCGAGATCGTCGGACAGGAGTCATTGATTCTTCAATTTGTTAAAAAAGAAGAACGAATTCTCATGGGGACCGGAATTCCAACATGCATTGGAGGAACTAAAAAGGTATCTTTCTAGCCCGCCTTTACTACATACACCGAAAACAGGCGAACAGTTTTACATTTACCTCGTTGTATCGGAGATAGCAGTGAGTGGGGTCCTGGTCCGAGATGAACAAGGTACGCAATTTCCCATTTATTACATTAGTAGGACATTAGGAGAAGCCGAGACCAGGTACCCACACTTAGAAAAACTAGCACTCGCTTTACTGAGTGCCTATAGGAATTTGAAACCATATTTTCTATGTCACCTAATATGCGTGGTAACAACTTACCCCCTAGAAATGTTATGCATAAACCCGAGTTGTCGGGTCGATTGGCCAAGTGGGCCATCGAGATCAGCGGGTAGGATATCGAGTATCGACCTCGAACTTCGATAAAATCTCAGGTATTGGCCGATTTTGTTGCCAACTTCACACCGTCGCTCATCCCCGAAGTCGAGAAAGAACTCATGGCTAAATCGGGGACTCCTTCGGGAGTGTGGACTCTATTCACAGACGGTGCCTCAAATTCAAAGGGGTCGGGGCTAGGCATCGTACTCAAGCCCCCGACCGGGAACACGATTAGACAATCTATTAGGACTATAAAACTGACTAACAATGAGGCCGAATATGAGGCTATGATCACAGGTCTAGAATTAGCCAAGAACCTTGGAGCAGAAGTAATCGAGGCCAAGTGCGATTCCCTCCTTATTGTCAACCAAGTAAATAGAACATTCGAAGTCAGGGAAGGACGTATGCAAAGGTATGTGGATAAGCTTCAGGTCACATTACACAAGTTTAAGGAGTGGACCCTACAGCATACCTCGTGAACAAAACAGCGAAGCCGATGCCCTCGCCAACTTAGGCTCATCGGTCGAAGACGAAGAAATTGACTCCGAAAAAGTCGTTCAGTTGTTAAGGTCGGTGGTGGAAGAAGGTCATGTCGAGGTCAATTCAACAAGCTTGACCTGGGATTGGAGAAATAAGTACATAGAGTATCTTGGCTCGGGTAAATTGCCATCCGATCCCAAAGAGTCGAGAGCGTTGCGCGCAAAGGCGGCCCAATTTTGTCTGGCCGATGATAGAACTCTGTACAGAAGGACCTTCGGAGGACCTCTAGCTATATGTTTTGGACCGGGAGACACTGAGTACATTTTGAAAGAAATACACGAAGGAGCCTGTGGTAATCATTCCGACTCCGATTCATTAGTTCGAAAGGTGATTCGGGCCGGCTATTACTGGAATGATATGGAGAAGGATGCGAAGGAATTTGTACGCAAATGCAGTGGGTGTCAAAGGCATGCACCGATCATCCACCAACCTGCAGAAACATTACATTCAATCATCTCGCCATGGCCATTTATGAAGTGGAGGATGGACATTGTAGGTCACCTCCCTCGAGCACCAGGTAAAGCTCAATTTATCCTTTTTATAACTGACTATTTTTCTAAGTGGGTGGAAGCAAAGGCTTACGAGAAGGTCAGGGAAAAAGAGGTAATCGACTTCATATGGGACCATATCATCTGCCGATTCGGGATGCCTTCAGAAATCGTATGCGATAATGGAAAATAATTCATTGGCAGTAAAATAACTAAGTTATTCGAAGACAACAAGATCAAGAGGATATTGTCAACTCCGTATCACCCCAACGGCAACGGTCAAGCAGAATCGACCAACAAAATCATAATCCAAAACCTGAAGAAAAGGCTAGTCAACGCTAAAGGAAAATGGAGGGAAATGCTACCCGAAGTCTTATGGGCGTACCGAACGACCGAAAAAACTAGTACCGGAGCCACCCCGTTTTCCTTAGTATATGGCACCGAAGCATTGAAACCGGTCGAGGTAGGCGAACCAAGCATCAGGTTTCGACACGCAACCGAAGAATCTAACCGGGAGGCTATGAATATTAGTCTGGAACTCTTAGATGAAAGAAGAGAAGCTGCTCTAGTCTGAATGGTAGCTCAGAAACAAAGAATCGAGAGGTACTATAATCGGGGAACTCGTCTCCGATACTTCAGTGCGGGGGACTTGGTACTTAGAAGAATCACGCCCGATACCCAGGACCCCAACGAAGGAAAATTGGGACCGAACTGGGAAGGTCCCTATGCTATATTGAAGGTCATCGGGAAGGGATCTTACAAGCTCGGGACTATGGATGGTAAGCAGCTGCCGAATAATTGGAATGTAGGCCACTTGAAGCGATACTATTGTTAAGGTAACTTACTTCGCCTTTTTACTTTCTTTTTATTTTGTTTATCGATACTGACATATGCAGGATAGATTGATATCAAGCACAAGGCATTAGGACTGAAAGCACGCGTTGCACTCTTTTTCCCTTCGACCGGTTTTGTCCCAAATTGGATTTTACGGCAAGGTTTTTAATGAGGCAACCGTATGTCGTGCTAACATAGATCAATCATTCATTGGAACTCACAAGTCTCATGTTAAACTCTAGTGATGCTTCATCCACTCACTTCGATTTCGAGGGGGCTACATAAAGATCGCTAGGAATTGATGTAAGGGTCAAACGGTCAGTAGAGCCGTACCCGAGTAGATCGATCTGATCCCCCTCTGTCAAATGAAGATGTACAAGCACATGAATATTAACAAAGTCATTTGGCATCTACATTGTATTCTTAAGCCCAGGGGCTTTTTCAATTATCTTCACATTATCAATAATTGACATTGGCAAAAGATGCACATCGAATTCGAAGAGGGATAAGACCTAACAAGGCAAACCCCGAAATCGACTGATCAGGCCAAGGCCTTGGTGAGTTAACAAAACACGAAGGGAATTGAGACCGATCTAGGCAACCCCGGTTTATGAAAGGCCAAGGCCGAATTAAATTAAAAACTCAGAACTGATTGAAGTTTACAAAGGCAAGACTTCGACTATCCGAAATAAGGCCAAGGCCGAATCAAATTGAAAGGGGTATAATTTTTGCTAAGGCATGATCCAGATTCGCATACCAAAAAGCATAGCTTGATGGTCGAAAGCAGAGCGAATAAAGCTCATTTAACCCGTTCTGAATTTGCAATAAGGCTAAGGCCAAACTAATTATTAACCAATTCAGTCGGTTGCAACTCATAAATCCTAGCTAAGGCAAGAAATGGAAAAACATGAAAGTCAAGGAACAAAATCGAAATGTAATAAAAGATGTTTATACATATGATGGAATTCTTATACATATCCGGGCTACAAAATATCGATACAACGTTAGTCCGAGCCATCTTCATCTTCCTCGTGAAAGGTTTGCTTCCTAATATCAGCCTCGATCTTTGTTGCCTCAGCAATTTCGGAAGACAGATCGAAACCACGGGCTTGAAGCTCCTCAAGAATGGAAAGGCGAGCCTGGCACTTAATGTATTCAACCAGCATCTTCGATTGATCTTGGGCGACCCCGGCGTCGGCTCTGTACTGTGCTATCAAATCTTCAGCATCAGCCTTGGTAGTAGCAATCTCCGATTTTGCTTCCTGCAGCTGGTTGACCAGAACCACCCGATCTTGAGTAAGTGACTCAACTTGGAGCTGGTAGGATTCATTGTCCTTAATCAGAGCTCCAATCCTCTCCTGCGCCTCCGAAGCCTGTTCCCTTAATTGAGTTTGGAGAGCCTCTTTCTCCGAAGTTAAAGTCTCGACCATGGCTCTCCACCCGCTCGTTTCAGCTTTGGCCTCGTGCAATTCAAACCGGAGTCGGTCCAATCGATTAGTCATTTGCCCCAGTTGGTCAACATCGTTGACATGCTCTCTCCTTACAAAATCCAGCTCAGGCCGGAGGCTCGATATCTATTTTTCGAGCTGCTGACGTTGAACCCTCTCTTGTGTCAGTACGGACTTAGAGTTGAGACATTGAGCGTAATTTAAAACGAACAAGAAAGCATACCCTATTCGATGCCTATTGAGCTTCATTGAACGAGCAAGCCCAATCTACTGCATTCATCACGGCTTGGTCTTCATCAGTCACCAAGCAGTGGAGATAACTGGCCATGCCTGCTAGTGCGCCTAGTGCTCGGACATCCTCGGGGACGGTGAAGGTTATCACCCTCTTCCGATCAGGGTTTGAGCTCAGAGCAAGGAATTTGTCGGTGAATATGATACCAGCCGACACCCCACTCGTCTCGACCGGGGGACTCCTCCTTGGGAATTCAAGCCCGAAGGTATCAGCCGACGGCACCCCGTCGAAGAATTCTTCAAAGGCCCCAGCTGCAACTGGCCCCTTGCTCGGTGTATGCATTCTTGCAGTTTGGGCTTCATTTAGAGTTGCCTCTGAAAAGGAAGGTGAATGCTCCATCTCCGGAATATCTGAGACCCTTTGTGTTGCCGCTCCTGTGTCGGCCCAGTTCCCGATCCCTGCTCCCGCTTCGACATTCTCTTCTTGGGGAGCGCAGGTCTCCTCCACACTCGGCTCGGGGACTGCCGGAGGGGATTTGTCGTTTAAGGTTTCGGGGCTCTTTTCCTCCTCGGAATCGTCGCTTAGTTGAATGGAAGGGTCGGTAACTTTGACTTTGCGAGCCCTCATCTTTTTCCTGCCTTTCTTCTTCTCGGGCTCAGCTTGACTGGGAGCCTCTTTTCTCCCTCTTTCCCCGATACGGAAAGGGGACGAGGAATTGCCTCACCAGTGGGTGCCGACCTCAACTCGGCATCCTTCGAGAGACCTGCAAGATAAATTTTCAAAAGCTAAGTGTTGATACCGATTATCTCAGAATAATATGAACATTACTGAAGCTCACCATGATTCTTGGCCTCCCAAAGGCCTTTCGATATCCCCGCCAGGCCCGTTCCGAGTAGGATCTTTGGGCCACGACCTTCCTGACCCACTCCTCTAAATGCTGAATCGCGGCCGGCACCTGGGAAACAGCTGCATCTCACAATACGCCGATTAAGCATCAGAAGAAAAACAATAAGTGATCTTGAGTAAAGAGACGCTTACGTTTCATGTTCCACTTTTCGGGGAACGGCATGTCATCGGCAGGGATCAGATCGGAGGTCTTGATTCGGACAAATCGACTCATCCAGCACCGGTCCCTATCTTCATCAATGCTCGAGAACGGAGCCTTGCTAGCCCGGCGAGCGAGTTTTATCAGTCCCCCTCGGAACATCCGAGGACTGTATAATCGGAGTAAGTGATCGATGGTAAAAGGGTGCCCCCCCTTCGACCTTACTCACAAAAATGCGAAAGAGATAAACTATACGCCACACGGAGGGATGGACCTAACCTAGAGTAACGTTGAATCTCCTACAAAATTCAACGAATATAGGGTCCAAGGGTCCAAATGTGAATGGGTAGGTATATACGCTGAGATAGCCCTCCACATGAGTGGTAATAGCTTCATCCGAGGAAGGGATTACCACGTCTTTATCGGTCCATTGGCATTCAGCCTTTACCCTGTCGAGATGCCTTTGAGTGATCGAGCTGATATACAGCGAGACCGGCTCGCCTCGGCCATGTACCGAGAAAGGCTTCTCGACTTTGAAGTCGGAGCCTATAAAGCACCCAACTGGTATAAAAGCTTTCAATGGAGGTTCCGTGGAAGGTTCCTCAACATGGACGGGCTCAGCCTCTTTAACAGACTGAGCAGGCGAGGTTGTTGTTTCTGGGGAACTGATTTAGAGGTTTTGGCCATGACGATTGAAGTAGCAGAAGCAAGAAGCAAAGGAAAAGAGAGGTTTCTGATGAAGAAAGCTAAAGGAAACATATTTCTAAACAGCGTAAAAGTGAAGAAGGGAATACAAAGAAGGAGAGAAGTATTTATACTTTCTCAAAAAGCGGCGGTTCAGAGCACGATGCAAAGAAGCATTAAATGTTGCGCGCAGGAGTTGCAGAGTTTTGCAGATAGATGGGACAGGCAATGATTTCTTATGCTGATGGTCACGTGCGTCAACGCGCTGCCATCACACGCTAACAAGGATCCCTTTAGGGTTGAATGGCTTGATGCTTCTGACTTCGTGTCAAGCTTAATGAAGATGTTGATCGTTTAACCGGAGATCTCAAAGAACGAAGATTCATATCATTTTTTGTCCTTACTCTCCAATAAAAGAGGGGACTATCTGTATTGGGTCGAATATAATCGACCGCATAAGGATGATCGGGCCCGGGCACAATGCAAGACCGGTTTGCTTCAATCCGGGGTCAGCAAGTCAGGCACGAAACTGGAGCAACCGAGATAGGGCAATTGGCATCGATCGACGAAGACATACCTCGTAATGAAAGATCAGTTTCGACCGGATATCTCGTGAATTACTGATATCTCGGCGGGAGTGAAGATCTCAACCGTCATAGACGTTAAACCATTATTTTAGGGATATTCCACCCCGTAATTGAAGGGCTTTTATCTTCTAATTAGGTTTTTACCATATGGGGGAGTCTTCTTTTACCTATAAGAAGGGTATCTACCTTCATTGTAACACACAACAGTTACTAGAAAAATACTAAATATTTCAGCTGTCTTTTATCAGAATCAATCATCCTCTATTGTGTTTCATTTCATTATCAACAATCAATTCTAATATAGCAGTTTGATCGTTCTTTTGCTTATTAAAATTCAATTACTTTATATTATCCTTACGTTGTATCAAATCAATTCGTGTATCCTTAGCACTACGAACAAATTCAATTGTTACTCGGATTTAAGGGTAAACAGACGTCAGTACGAATAAAATACCGAGTATATAAGGCATGAAAGTAGTGTATAAAATACATGAAAGAAACATGAAGTAAAGAAGTCAACCTATAAGTCTAAATAGCTATGTGAATCATGAAAATACTTATAATTTCATGCATATTCATATGAATGTCGTATCATGCATAGGTATATGCGTATATAATATCATCAAGATTCTGAAGGCAATCATATCATCTCGGCCTCGGTGGGTGAATCATCAACGTATACAAGCTGATTAGGTGGTGGTGTGTATATAACGCCATAACCTTTCCCCAAACCCCAAGTATATATAATATACGTGTATATAACGCCATCTGGTCATGGGTCAATGTACATGTATAAATGAATCTAATGCATAATAAATAAGTAAATAAGAACTCTCGGGATATCGTAAGATCAATATGCCTTTGCTTAATATCATGAAATAAACTTTATCAACATAAATATTTTCTGAGACCCGTGAACGGACGATATAATAATAAAGATACATGGGGAATCAAAAACATAGGCAACCCTAGTACTTCTAAGAATAGAGCCATTTGTCAAACTTGTGTGTTTGCTTGTTTCGCTGTATCATGTGGATCAATGCCAAAAGGAAAGAAGGGATAGCCTTAAAATACCTAATAGACATCTGTCCAATAACAATGCTACACTCGGATCACTGCACCTTATTCTACAATAATGACGGTGAAGCTATTGTTAAGTTACAAATGACTCTCTCATTTATATAACGAAACTAACTTAATCTGTAGCAATAAAACGGGCAGCATTTCCCCTGATTTTACTGCTCCCTCAAGCCTACTATAGGTGAGACAACAACACAATATAATCAGCAACTCAAAAACAACCTAACTTCAATTCGGGATCTTTAATACAACAAAAAACCCAAATATACCATAACACACCCAATCAACAAGTTCTCAAGTAGCCTGAAACTGCAACGACGAGTGACCAGCCCACTACCCTACAACATGTGCCATTTCTCCACACCCTTTATCCTTCCAAACTCCATATATCAGCAGCACAAGAGGCCAACACGAGTGGACTACAAAACAGTCCGCTAAAAATGGAATAAATCAAAGCCACAGCTTCCGAGCATCGTCCCGTGAGTACTAACTATTAGGAAACGAATTTATAAACCTTCCTTGATATTTAAAATCTTGAATACAGAAAATAGGCGTTTTCTTAACTATGATGTACCTTCCAAAACTCAAACTACAAAGAAAAAGAGAGACGGCATAATGACACTTACGTCGTAGGGATCGTACTAATGTTATTGCTTCTTGATTTGGTAACCGGGATGTTAATTTTCTTTGAAACCCTTATAAAGAGCTTACGTATAGGTTGATGCGGGTTCTCTATTCATGCTATATGAAATATGAAGAGAAATACGATTTAAAACCTATATATAGATCAACTTTTGAAAAGTCAAAGAGGTGTTAGCTTGGCACCCTACCATTGGCCCTTATTCAAATGCTCATATCTTTTTATCCGGATGTCGTGTGAATGAACGGTTAAGAGTGTAGGAAACTAATTTCCAAGAAATTCAATTTGGTAGGTAGATCACCCCGTAATTGTAAGTATATTTGGAGAAAAGCTCAGCTACATTTGACCGAATTTTCAGTACATTTTATATGTAACTTGTGATGACCTTTGCCTACTTTTGTTCCACAACTCACTTGAATTCAAAATATAATACACAGCTATTATACGACTAAAATAACTCATTAACATAACCTTCTTATAATGTTAAGGACCCAACATTCCAAGCTTATCGACTTTCGATGAAACTTATTTTTCGTTTAGCTTTCAACCCTCTTGGTACTTGTTCATGATCTTAAAGACTTGAAACCTACAATTTAACATGATTAAATTGATTTATTTACTTTGAACAATGATTTCATCTCTGAGCTTACATCAATTTCCTTACGATGTACTCAACGTACGAAAACATGGGATGTAACATCATTCAACCCTTTGGAACATTCGTCCTAGAATGTTGACTGATGCACTTCTCAATCTCATAACCCATAACTCTTACGAATATTTTAATATTTTTCTTTCCATCTAGGCAACTATTCTGTGAATAAATCCAAAGGTCAGGGCATTCCCCCCATTAGGCCTCTTTCTAAAACCATGACTTGTTGTCGGAATTCTTCCAATCTCGTAGCTGTTGCTACCTTTTATCATGTAGCCTGTACGACTTTGTCCTTGTATGTGCGCCTATGCGACTCTTCTCTCTTTTTTTCTCCAGCCTTTAGCCAATCTGTAGGCCTCACTTTGGGAACATATACACAACTTTGACAAGTTGTCCCTCTGAGCATCTATAGGTTTACTGAAGTTCTTCGCTCGGTACTTTGTCGAAGTTACGACTATTGCTATGTTTTGTTTCATAGCCTCGGTTATCTATCCTTATGCCTTTATTGCATCAAGGTAGGTCATTCTATACCATAAAACTTACTTTGGTTTATGATTACCGAGGTCTGCTACCCAACTCTAGGTTACTCTCTCGCTGCTTATCCTATATGTATAAATCTAAGTCCTTTAATGCTTCCTCATTATTGTTCATCTTAATAATCACGACCTAATTTCATCTCATATTTTGTAACTTTTATCCATCCATTTTTGATTCACCATAATGTTGATCCATAATCCACCACTGATAACATGAAACGTCTTACGTAATACATTGTCACTAGGGCTCACATTGCATCGGGGAACATTTGAAGTGGTTTGCCTGATCCACCTAGGGAAGATACTAAACTTCAATAACCGTATTTCGTAGCATCACAACGTGATTCATCTTATGGGGGTATTCTAATACCGTGCAATTCAAGAAATACCTTTTCTTTAAAACATTACTCAATCAAAGCCCTATGCGTCATCCTCTTACCTATCACAATTACACCCTTACTCTACTACCATGGCGGCATTTCATCTCTTCTATTTTCTCCTAGTTTTAGACTCCTTTGAGTTCATTCAAGTTGTACCGAGCTTTCTATTACTTACGGGAATCATCAACTCGCTTGTTTTGATGGGTTTAATCTCGAGGACTTACCTATTCTCGTCACCTTCTCACTCACCTTTTCTTATCCTTACTCCTATCTACCTAAAACCTTGCCGCTCTACGATACATTATTTTGCGACCTACACGTATCTATTGATACTACTCGCAACCTTCCTTTAACTTGCTAGCACCATAGATTCCTTTTGTGCCTTCTCAACTGTCTTGGAATGTAGCAATTACTTTTCCTATTCGTTCTGCCACTTGTTGCATGAATACTTGGTTTATCTTATTGCCCACAAATACTGGAATTTCCTGTAACTCATATGATCTCAAACCTCACCTTTGATTTTTTTTTTCTGTTCATTAGCCACAATAGGGCCACATTCTTATAGAGTGTATACAATATTATAGTGAAACTATTGTTACAAGACCATTTCTTCTTCAAGTTACTATGCTTAGGTTGAAGCCTTCTTCCTCATTTCCTTAGCTAGTCTTTTTTTGTAGTACTTAGGGGACACCCTCTGACTCTTGTAAAGCTGCAAGCTTATTAAATCATATACTTGACAAAATTTTTGATGTTCTTGCTCGCCTATAATTATACTTAGTTACCTCAGCGCCCTTGTGCTCGTAGGGTGGCTTCCAAACTGAAATTTTTGACTGTCTTCCTAGTGGCACTCTTTTTTATTTCCGTAACACTTATATGGTACCTTTAACTAACCCAACCCTTATATGAATATTTCTCAAGGATTACAACATCATATCTACGAGACTGAATTCACTATGTTGGGGTTCACTATGTTTATCTTGCACGATCTGCTAATTTGTCTGTATCCTCTTATCTGGCCATAACTAGGCTTTTCCTAAATCAACTACTAACTACTCGTTGGTCCATTCTCACATCTATATTCTGCTCAATCTCTCTTCGGTTATGTCCTTTATCTTAGCTTATCCCTCGCACAGGCTCCTTATGTATCAAGTGTTCATTTGCACTTATTTATCAATAACATCTAGTGCTGCAACCCTTACTGCCTCTCCTCGGGATTATGCTTGCATAATGTTTTGAAGTCATATCATATACATAGGATCTGAATAAATGCAATCTCATTCCTTTCGCCTTTCTACCACGTTCTTCCTTTACTATTCCATAGTTACCTGAACCACATAACTATGACTTAATACTATATCACACCATCTTCCCCCTTTAGGGGAATACTAACATTTAATACTATGAAGATGTACCTATAAATGTATTACCTCTTCATCTTTGGCGTCTTTTCACATCTACACAGACTCTTACTTGCCTTGCAGTAACCCTTATGCACTAGGGATAACTGAATTTCTTATGCACGAAGGTGACACCTAGTGTAACTGGCACACTTATTCCCTTAAGCTTAATGATGTTTACAGTGCTTGCTTTAGGGAAGCGTCTTCCTGACTGGCCTTAAAGGTTATTCTTTTATTGTCCACTCTATTATTGCCATAACGCGATCTCTGGAATTCTCACGATGCCGACTATTATCAAATCTTCTTATCCCTAATTCATGTTCAGTTTATCTTGTTCACTAGCCCATACTGATTTCGATTACTTCGGGGTCTAACTTAGGCTTCTGGTAATCACGTTCGAGTCACTAACTCATTTCTCGAAATGAGGGTATGACTTTGTGGCTTATACAGTTTTATTGTCTCAAGACCTATTACCTCTTGTCTTTTCCTTCACTTGACAATAGACTCTGTTATTCTGTCATATTTTGATTTACCGTTATTACCCATTTATCACATCTTACACATAATGCTTCATTTACTCTCTTCTTATTCTCCGACTAATATTTCTACCTATCACTCTATTCTGAAAACTTCAACAAAACGTTCTTTCACTTTTAGCTCCCTTGTTTCATCTCACCGGCTCTTCTGGACACCTAACATCCTCTATTTTTTTACTAGGGGCGGGAGACATACTAAGTTAAATATTTATCCCTTCTAGGATTCCAATCTCTATCTCCTAAAATTAATGAATATTCTAGTATTCATATCAGACTGTACTATTCAAGAGTGCACCATCTGGGTGTCTCAGAAGGAGTTCTATTACCACGTTTGCACTATCCTTCGAGATGTTAGCTATTGATAACAATCCATCCACCATTTTGGGTTATTCTAACCCCAACTGGATCCTGATATCCCATCCTTCTCTTAATCTATATCTATTAGCTCCCATAGGTCATAATTGAGAGGAGTGTGGTCAATTGTACATATCTCTATTACAATTGAAAGTAACTCAGAATGCTTATATTTCTCTGCCTGAATTGTAAAAATGGATAATCTTCACTAACTGGCTACCTCGTACCCTTCTTTACCTTTCTTCTTTTGCTTGTTGAAACTTGTATCTACCTTCTTATTTTCTTGTTGCTTTTTAAGCCATATGGGTGGATAGATATTCATGCCTTTGGGATCCTTGTCAAAAAGCTTACACGTCTTAGTACACACATAATCTGTTGAAGACCTTACATTTAATTATCATAAGCATGATGCAAAATCGAGTTCCTCTGACTCAACACATCCACATCAACATTCAGTATCTCACCGACTGTCTTTCTAGGTGTAGGTATCATTATATTATGAATAAATAGAATTTAGGAGTTTGAATTCTAACAACTGAGCTCTACCACGCGATCTAGAGTAAGAAGAAAGAGTGACAGTCCTAAATGCCCTATAGCCTCCTACTTATAAGTGTGGTGCACAACATATAAATAAACAAGACTCTACTAGACACGGCTTGTAAACTCCCTGCGCTGATACCACTTTTGTCACGCCCCAAATCAGAGGGGCACGACAGGCACCCGGTTCCTTACTCAACCGATTACCAACATAATGTATCTCTCTTATCACACCATCCCGGGTAAATGGGCCATAATGGCCGTCATGAGATAACCAGAATAAAAACATAAGGGAATACTAGACATAGGATGACCCAACGTGATATAAAACCTTATACATGTGACATACGGTCCCATAAGACAGACATGATCATTTGTACACTCAAAACAAAGGCCGACAAGGCCATACAAGTATCCATCCATACACATGGCATATGTCTACAAGCCTCTAAGTGTACATAAACATCATAAAGGTCGGGAAAGGGCCCCACCATACCAATCAATACATGTCCAAATCATACTGACCGTAGGCAACTCTTGAGCAAGTGGAGTGCACCAACACCTTCCGCTGAGCTAATAGCCTACTAGAAGGATTGTCAACCTGTGTATCTGGAACTCCGGGCATGAAACGCAGCCCCCAGGCAAAAGGGACTTCAGTACAAATAAAGTATCGAGTATATAAGGCATGACAGTAGTATATAAAAGAAATGAAAGAATCATGGAGTAAAGAACTCAACCTGTAAGTCTGAATAGCTCTATGAATCATGAAACATTTATAGCGCCCTGAATATGCATATAAATGTCATATCATGAATAGGTATATGCGTACATAATATCATCAAGCCTCTGAAGGCATCCCATCATATCATCTCAGCCTCTTTGGGCGAAATAATCAACGTATACCAGCTGATAAGGTGCTGCTGCGTATCTAACGCCATAACCTTTTTCCATACCCCATATATATATATATATATATATATATATATATATATATAATGTACATGTATATAACGTCATCTGGACAAGGGTCAATTTACATGTATAAATGAATGCAATCCATAAGAAGTAAGTAAATAAGATCTCTCGGGATATCATAAGATCAATATGCATTCGATTAAAATCATGAAATAAAGTTTATCAACTTAGGTATTTTCTAAGATCCATGAATAGACGATATAATTATAGGACACATGGGGAATCAAGAACATAGACAACCGAAGTACTTCTAAGAATAGGACAATTTGTGAAAGTTGTGTGTTTGCTCGTTTCGATGTATTATATGGATCATGCTAAAAGAAAAGAAGGGATAGCCTTAGCATACCTTATAGGAATCTGTCCAATAACAATGCTAAGCTCAGCCTCACTGCACCTTAATCTACAACGACGACAGTGAAGCTATTGTCAAGTTTTGAATGACTCTCTCATTTATATAACGAAAGTAACATAATATGTAACAACAAAATAGGCAGCATTTCCCCTGATTTTATTGCTCCCTCAAGCCTACTATAGGTGAGGAAACAACACAATGCAATCAGCAACTCCAAAACAACCTAACTACACTTCGGGACCTTTAATACAACAAAAACCCCAATGCATATTCCCGCACCTAGGACACGGGGGCCTCTGCTGCTGCTGAAATCTCTCACCAGACCGACCCTGCTGGTAGGATCCCCTATTGCCCTGGTTGAGCCTAAAATGGCTCCCCTGCTGCTGACTGGGCCTCGATGGCGGTGCACTAACTGAAGACTGAGCAAAAGACACCCCTGAATGCCGACCTACCACCACAACCACCAAAAGAACCATCAAAGTTGCCCGCGGACTGAGCCTTGCTGCTGCTCTCATGCTCCATTCTATTCTTTAGTTTGCAGGTCTCTGTGGCTTGAGCAAATTCCACCATCTTACCATATTTCACGTCAAAATTCAAGGCGGCAATAGCAGCCTCATTTATAACCAAGGGGCTAAGACCCTGCATAAACCAGCATACTCTAGCCTCCATATTGGGCAACATATAGATGGCATATTTGGACAGGCGCGCGAACCTCATGTGATACTCCCACACACTCAGGCTATATTGCTTCAGGATCTGAAACTCGGTGGCACAGGCTACCTTAATCTCGGCAGGCAAGAAATGATCCATGAAAGCATCGGCAAACTCACTTAACCTCGCCGAAGGGCTCCCCTCCTCACGGGAGTCCTCCCACATGTAAAACCAAGAATAGGCCACCCCTTTCAGGTGGCAGGTGGCCAACTCTTCTCCATCCGTCTCAGAAGCACGCAAAACTCAGCGGGTCTTGTGCATCTCGTCAATAAAATCCTGGGGATCCTCCTCAGGATTAGTACCAGTGAACACTGGAGGATCCAACTGGAGAGTTCACCCTAGAACTAGCGAAATCCCCTGGCTGACTACAAGGAGTGGGTGCAACATTTGATCTCTGGGCCTGGGAATCCACTATCTAGGCCAACATGTGTATTGCTACCCTAAGATCCCCATTAGATACACCGGGACCAGAAGCTGGGGCTGGAAGTGGAATTGGAATACAGTTGGAGGGATCGTTGCACCCTCAGTAGGTGTAGGGACAGGTGCAGTCTAATCTAGTGAAGTGGAAGCACGTAGTGTAGTAGTCGGGGGAATGTTCTCACCCCTCGGGTGCTCACCCGCATCATCGAGGTAAAGGATCAACTACCGCTCCTCGGGTGGCATTGGATCCTTGGCCAGTTCTTGCATTCTTCCTAGGCGCCATATACTGATAATTTGAGCAATGCACGAGTTAAAGGAGGAACAATCTTACAATCATCTTTATAGCACGATTTAGAACATCAATGAAAGGTATTATTCCTAAATGCCCAAGTAGCATCCTAATTATAGATGTGGCCGACAACATACCAATAAGAAGGACTCTGTTAGACACAGCTCCGAGACATCCCAGGACACTTTAAAACCTTAGGCTCTAATACCAAGTTTGTCACGGCCCGACCTCGGGGAGCGCGACTGATGCTCAACCGAGATACCACGTCAAGAAAGCATTTACAATACCTTCTACCCAACTCAGCCAAGAATAAAAAGAAGAATACATTTCATTAATTAGACAGTAAGAGGTCATGTGAAAACACTTGTTAATTCTCATTAGTTACAAGATTAACAAGTCTCCAATATATTGCATTGTACAGTCATAGTTTAAGTGGAACAAATGGAATGATTATAGAATTTTTAGTTTAACCTTCGCAAATAGAAGAAACAAATACAATCCACGCTATGTCTACGGAGCCACTAATAAGAAAAAAAGAGTGCTATGACAGTGCCGGCAACAAGGTCCCGGCTATACCTCAAAACGCTATATACAAAGGATAAAAGATACAGGACCCCAAAATGAAGTGGGGCTCACCAAATCAGCTGAGGAGAAGTGTGCTACTATCACTGATCAATACCACCTGCTATGGAACCACCTGCATCCATTAAAGATGCAGTGCCCCCGGCAAAAAGGACGTTAGTACATATGGAATAGTACTAGTATGTAAGACTAAATACCCTCTCAATCGAGCGAGCAACAATAAACAGAGAATAAAGCATGAAATCAATAAAAGACTCAAACAGTATCAATGTGTCAAGTTAGGGGAAGGGTAGATTTCAAATAGGTTTCGGTAATTTAAGTTGGGAGATCGTCAACACAGATACACCATCGTGTTTTAGTACGGAGTCCGATATCAGACTGACCGGCTAAGCCGTCTCACCCCGAGACATACACTTAGAATACCACCATGTGCGCGGCATGGTGTCCGATCTCGGCCCGATCGGTAAGCCGTCTCACCACAATGCCATGTGAGTCGATATCACATCACATCTCACTAGCAATAATCTCATCCCATTTAAGGGTGAACAACTCAACACACCAATCTCATCCCATATAAGGGGAAACAGTCTCAACACATTAACACAGGGATTTACCCCTCAATTACTCCTACACTGGCACGTGTAGTTTCGGGATTAGGTTGTTCCGACTTACCCTTCCTTGGTGGCTAAGCGATACTCCCAAGGAATTTATTATTAAAAGTATTTACCACTCTATTCATGTTTTTTTACATGTCATTCATTTTATTGGCATCATTTGCCATAACGCAATATCATTCTTGGCACATTAGCCGTACTTCATAATTCATGCTCACTATCCCACTTTCAAATTAACACGGATTGTCAACAACAAACATTTCTATTCACGACTTTGAGCACACATTTGAGCAAGTTAGGGTCTTAAGCACATGTGATTTCCTTACACAATTTGACATGATCACTTTCATTTGGGCTTGACTTAAAGTCACAACATTTTAATACATACTCATACTTTCAACACGCTCCCGAAGATCAACATAACATGATAAGAATATTCCGGAACATATTTTGAACATATTCATATAAATACATATTTTGACACAAAACTTATTCATAAAAGCCAATTTATAATGGATAACTCGAGACTTACAAGAACATCGTGGGAACTCAATTCTATGAGAGAAGTTTAGCCAACATACCTTGCCTCGAGTTTTTTAAATTACTACAATATTTCGAAAATTTTAGCCACTTCGATCTATTTAGAGATATAGCAAAATTGAACACAAATTAGGAAGGAGTTCATAGTTTCAGTTTACTTGAGCATTTTATCAAACACTAGGTGAGCATTAAGGTTTCAAGGTCCTCCTATGGGTGATTCTTTCACTCCACTACCCAAAGTTCACCCAAAAGAGCTCAAGAATCTTCCCACTACCCTTGATGGTACATGCATGTAAAATAAACAAATCCCACACCCAATAATTGCTTGGCTCATTATGTATTCTCAATTCAAATCACGAAATTGGGGGCTATGGAGTAGAACCTTACCTCTAGGATGAAGACCTAGTGAATTCGTCTTGCAAATTCTTCAACTTTGAGCAAGAATTGATGGACAATGAGCTTAGTATCTTCTCCTCTCGCTCTTTGGTACTCCCTCTCTCTAGAATATATGTTTTCCCTTTAAAAATTGATCCCCCAGTCTATTTTTTAAGAATGGGGTCAGGTTCAAATAATAGAAAAAATGAAGCCTCGTCGTAGGTCTGCGGTCGTATATGCGACCGCATAACGCTTTTGCATCCCAGAAAATAGACCCCACAATAGCCTTCCAGTACTAGGCACCCTTGACTTACTCTACGACCATTTTGCAGTCCGCAGACCTGTCATGCGGTCGCATAATACGCAGCAGACCGCCCCTCTGGAATTTTTTTATGCTGGGTCTGCGAGAGGTTATGCGGCCCGCAATGTAATTATGCTTCCGCACAATGGACCACATAATGATCCATAAAATTTTGCCCAGATATGCGACCCATAGATCAGTTTTGCGGTCCCAAAATGGACCGTAGAAAATGCCATGTATTTCCTAAATTTTTCTTTAACTCCCCAAAATTTTCCAAAATTATTGTTTGGGCGGAGCGATAATGGTGGCTATTACGCGGAGTGATACAAGTGGTTATCAGAGTGATACGGGTGGCTAATGATTTTTTTGAAGGCACAGTGATACAGGTGGCTATCGGAGCGATAAGGGTGGATATTGTATAAATGTCTGGGTTAAGCAATAAGGGTGGCTAAAATGATGTTATCAATTTGAAGAACGATAAGGATGGCAATGCCAGGGATGATGTGTAATGGCCTTGGGGCATTTTTTTGATGATATTTGTGTGATGATGTGTTTTTCCTAGTGTATGTCCTACACCTTACGTGACTTGTAGGGTTGCTTTAATGAGCTACTATCTATCTTTGATATTACTTGTTGATTTGGGCTATAATAGTATACTCGCATAAGTATACACCGTAGCATGCCACTTACACTAATTTAGGTATACGAAACTTGACATTTGTTGATTCTGCCCATGTATTCTTGTCTTATCTGCTTTCATTATGATATTGAGCCTGTGACCATGCTGGGCGGATTGTGATATTGAGGTTGTGATCATGTCGAGCAGATTGAGATATTGGCACGTGAGTTGTCCGTGCAGTTATGATTAAAAATGTAGGCACAAGGTGCCATGAGCATATGATTTGTGGTTGAGACACGTTACTTGTGATTATGAGATGAGGTATCTCGGAGTAATTCATTGTGAGCCTTGTGTTAGAACGACTTGATTAGTTGGTTGTTATATGTTTCCTTATATGTTCTCACTGGTACTTTAATGTTGTTCTTATTACTTTACAGTTTATATCATATGTTGATTATTGTTGCAATTTATTGATTTCTACATTCATTATTAGCTTTATACTTTTATATTGCACAAGTTATTTAGACTAGTAGATGTCTTAGTTTATACCTCGTCACTACTTCACTGAGGTTATTCTTGATACTTACTGGGTACGGACCGTGGTATACTCATATTACACTTCTGCACATTTTTGTGCATATCCAAGTATTGGAGATATCATACTCAAGCAGAGTTAGCTTATCGATCACACGGATTCAAAGTAGAGTTGCTTGGTCGTCTCCGTCCCTTGGAGACTTTCCTTTTATCTTACTTTCAGCTTGATATCCGAACAGTATTGCATTTCTATTTTTGAGATATTTCTATGTATTCAGCTAGAGTTCGTGACTCTGTATTACCTAGTCTTAGGAAGTTGTAGTGGTTATTGCCAGGTAGGCTTATTTCACATTTATATCGGTATTTATTCAAATATCTGATTTAAAATATCATTGTTTAATTAACTTGATTGTTGTAACTAATCGGCTTACCTATTCATAGAGACTAGGTACCATCACGACACATAAGGACGGATTTTGGTTTGTGACAAGTTGGTATTAGAGCTCTAGGTTCATAGGTTCTACGAGTTACGAGCAAGTTCAATTGAGTCTTGTAGATCGGTATGCAGATGTTTGTACTTATCTTCGAGAGGCAACACAACTATTAGGAAAATTCCACTTCTTTCATTCCTGTCAGGCGGATTTGTTGATTCCTAAGTTGAGCCTTTGTATCTCTATTCTCTCACATATGCTGAGGACATGCGCTACCAAATTAGCCGAGCAGATGTATGTGCCCCCTAGTAGAGTTGCGCGAGGTCGGGGCCAGGGTAGAAGACGAGGAAGGGCACGTGTCGCAGCTACAACACCTACCAGAGCAGCAACTGAGGAGACGCTAGTAGCTCTGATTGGGGGACAGGCATCGGAGGTGCCTGTTGTTAACCCCGGACTTCAGGATACTTTAGTGCAGTTCCTGAGCATGTTTGGTACATTGGCTCCGGCGGGATTGATCTCCATTGCAGTAGTTACTTCACAGATTGGTGGAGGAACTCAGACTCCCGCCGCTTGTACTCCAAAACAGCGGGCTCACATTGGTCAGGTTTCGGGTGAGATACCGATATAACCCGTTATTCTGGTTCAGCCTGAGGTCAGTCTAGGGGCATCAGATGAGGAGCAGAAGAGGCTTGAGAGATTCAAGAAGTATGTTCCACTTACTTTCACTAGCACAACTAACGAGGATGCACAGAGTTTTCTAGAGAAGTGACACCGTATTCTTCGCACCATGGGTATTGTGGAGGTGAGCGGAGTTGCTTTTACTACATTTCAGCTGTCAGAGATAGTGTATCAGTGGTGGCATGTTTATGAGGTGGGTAGGCCAGCTGATGCAGCACCACTCACTTGGAGTCAGTTTTTCAGAGATGTTTTTTGAGGGAGTTTGATCCCTAAACCACCGGGATGCGTGGCATACTGAGTTCGAGCAGCCGTGTCAGGGCATTATGATGATGTCGGAGTACGCCTCAGGTTCGGTGAGTTATCCCGTCATGCACCTACTTTGGTTCCTACAGTCGGGGAGCGAGTCTCCAGTTAGATTCAGCATGGCTTAGGAAATTGAGGCTGATACTCCATTTCAGTAGGTTGTGGAGATTAACAAGAGATTAGAGCATATTCGGGGTGAGAAGAGGGAGGATAAGGAGGATAAGATCTCGAGGTTATAGAGGATTTAGTGGATTCTACTCTTCAGTTATGACCCATCACGATGGAGGCTCAGCAGTCGGCCAGTCCAATCCGCACTTTAGACTACTCGTTGTGCACTAGTTAGTCAGGGACCTCAAGGTACTTATATGGGGTAGGCATCTTTTAGTGCACCACCTGCATGGGGTTCCTACAATGGTTATTCCAATTACCCGCCACAGACTTAGTACCAGCATCCACGCCCCCAGAGGGATAGTTATAAGTGTGGCGATACTAGGCACATCATGAGAGATTTTTTCAGACTCGGAGAGGTGGATTTTATCAAAGCACTCAGGCTATGGGCCCCATTCTAGTAGCTACCCCACCTGCACAGCGAGCTAGGGATTAAGGACAGGTGGGTAGAGGGCACCTCATACGGGCAGGCCTAGCTCGTGGATATGCTTTCCACGGTAGGGCTGAGGCTGCTGCATCAGGTGGTGTAATTACAAGTATTGTTTCAATTTTTCAAAGGGGAGCATTAGTCTTATTTTGATTCAGTCTTGTTTATCGGTGTGAGTCCTCCTATCTACCCCATATATGGGTGAGTTTCGTGATTCTTGTATTCTGCTTATGTGTTTACCTATGTTGAGGAACTCTATAGTGGTATACCGAGTATATGATCTTTGTTTATTCATTATTGAGAGCTACGAGATTAGAATGAACTTTCTGTTACTCGTTATAATAGGTTTTGATGTGATTTTTCGATGGTTTGGTTTGAATTTGTGATTTATTTGCTCTAGCTGTATGGGAAGCCCGTTACGTGTTGTGATATTGTTTCACGGAATTGAGTGAGTGGAAGGTTTCGGTTGGTGTGATATGTACTGTACTTGTGATTCAGAGCTGAGGATGAGACCCTCACATTTGCGTGTGGTTTGATATGTTTGAATCGGGCTACGTGCCGCGGTGGAGTTATATTAGGATGAGATCTATGTGATTAGTTCATATATTTTGATTCTCCCCCGTGGAATGGTTTCGTAGTTGGTACTGATAGGGAGTTGTGCTTGTCAGACTTGCTTGATAGTTTTCTCATGTGTTTATCTTTCCATATTCATATTCGCATTGTGCTTATTGGGTTTAGCTTGGGAGGTATGTGTCCAGGTGGCGTTGGGTGTGACTTGTTGATTTGGGGGGTGAGTGGTTATAAGATCTTCATGTTTCATGCATCACTGTCAGTGTTGTGAAGGTTTAGGACATGGCTTTGATTATGGGCAGCTATTGTGTTCAAAGATGTTATTATGGGCATATGGGCGATGTATTACGTCAGGTGGTCATACCTTGTGGGTGTATGCATGAGTTATGGCAGCTGGATGAGGTTGATACAGTGTGCTTATGTGGGAATAGGGTTTTTGGGAAATGATCAGATGGTGAAAAATTTGGGTCATAGGTTTATCAGTATGGATAGAAGGAACATTTTTCAATTGAGATAGTGTTGTCGGGCTTATGTGGACGCGAATATATGTATGGTGAGTTCATTCAATGATTTTGTGGCTTCGATTCTTAGCACATTCGAGGACGAACGGTTGATTAAGAGGGAGAGAGTGTAACAACCCGACCGGTTGTTTTGAGAATTAGCATTTTGTGTCATGGCTTATCCTCTCGAGTAGCTCCGTATTGTGTATTATGACTTGCGTGTGAAGCCAGGTTCCGTTTCGAATGATTCGAGATTGATTTTGAAAAATGATTTTCTTTTGTTTTAGAAGCATAAGTGGTGGAGTTGACTGGAGTTTAACTTTTATGTAGATGACTCTGGAATGATGTTTTGATGATTCCAATAGATTCGCATGATGACTTTGGACTTAGGCGTATGTCCGGATTAAGATTTGGAGGTCCGTATGTTGATTTGATGCATTTTGGTGAAAGTTATAAAGTTGAAGGTTTGGAAAGTTGTGATATTTGACCGGGTGTTGACTTTTTTGATATCGAGTTTAGATTGTAGTTACGGGAGTTTGAATAGTTCTATTGTGTTGTTTAGGACCTACATGCAAAATTTAACGTTATTACAAGCTGATTTGATATGATTCAGCACGAGTTGTAGAAGTTGGAAGTTCATTATCCTTAAATTTAGGTGCAATTCGTAGTTTTGATGTTGTTTGATGTGATTTGAGGCCTTGAGCAGGTTCGCGTTATGTTATAGAACATGTTGGTACGGTCAGACGGGGTCCCGGGAGACTTGGGTGTGTTTCGGACGGGCCACATGCCATTTCCTCCTATTTTGGATTGCTGATCTGTATCTGGTGCCTTCTAAATCACGATCGTGAGTGGATTTTCACATTCACATAAGGTAATTGGGAGGCAGGTAATATTTGTTCTTTGCGTTCGTGAATATGTGTTCGCATTCGCTGGGCTTAGGAAATTAGCTCTTCGCGGTTGCAGAAGAAGGACCGGGTTTGCGTAGTGGGTGAAACCAGCTGGGCAGTAGTCATTTTAGCCTTCCTATTCGCATGGTAAAGGACGCGTTCGCATAGGAACAATGAGGTAAATCATCGTGTTCGTGGGCAGCGTGTCGCATTCGCGTAGGGTCATTTGGCAGCTTATAGTTTTGTGCTTCGCGATGGTGAAGCATGTTCTGCGATCGCATAGAGGAAATACTTGGGCAGAAATATAAAGTACTCTATTTTGAAGGCTTTGTTATTTTAGCACCTTTTTGGGTTAGAGAGCTCGGTTTTGGGCGATTTTGGAGGGGATTTTCACGTGTTGGATTAGGGTAAGTGTTCTTTACCTAGATTTGATTATATTTTGTGATTCCATCTTTGATTTTATAATTAAATTAGTGATTTGAATTGGAGAAAATGAGGATTTTTGTAAAAAATTTCTAAAATATAAAATGATTATTTGAAGGCCGATTTGATGTCGGAATTGGATAATTCTGGTATGGTTGGACTTGTATAGGAATGAGTGTTCGGATTTTGTGAGTTTTCTCGGGTTCTGAGGTGCGGGCTCGTGGTTGACTTTTTATTTTTCATTAAATATCGAAGCTTTATTATCCGAAATTCTTTCCTATGGTTTTTATTTATGATATTGAGTTATTTTGGCTAGATTTGAGCCGTCTGAAATTTTGTTTCACACGAGAAGGTCATTTTAGAGTATTGATCTGGCTTCTTTGACATAAGTATCTTGCCTTTGTGTGGGAAAATTACCCCTTAGGATTTCGGTTGATTGTGTTATTTGAATTATGTGAAAGACGTGTACGGGAGGTGACAAGTGTGTACTCAGTCTTATATGTAAAAATTGACCGGTATAGACTCTTAGGCTTCTTTCATATATTTGGTCTAAATTGTTAGCACACGTTATATCTTTCATTTGTCATGTTTACTCTCATATGATTTATTTGAAGTTGTTAGCACATGTCATATCCCTTACTTGTCAAGTTTACTCTTATATGCTTTATTTGAAGTTGTTACCTCTTTTATCATTCTGTGACTTCCTTTATTGTTGAGTGATTCTTTATTGAAATTGTTGGTATATGATATCTTTTTGTTGACGGGTTATTCTCATGCATTTAGACATAGTTGCTTGTTCATGTCATCTTTTCATTGTTAACTTATTTCATACACTAGAATCCAAAGTTTGTCATTTCATGGAAATACCTTCATTATTGAGTTTATTCTTAAGCAATTAATTGAAGTTGAAGTTATTGAAAGTCATTAACCTATTTTAGTTGAAGTGATTGTTTAATGGGGTGTTGTTCATTGTTGAGTTACTTTCCCCGTTCATGTTGTTGTTATTGACATTTTGTACACATAGTGTTTTAGCCGTAGGCTATGTGTTGTGGTTATATTTGCATTGTTGTTTCGGAAAGGTTGTGGTTTATGGGCACTTGTGGTACAAGTTGTTATGTCGTGTTGTTGTTATGTTAGCACATGTGAATTTGTTGTGTGGATTGATTGTTGTTATGTGGAGCATAAGGGTGCATCTCACTGTTGTCGTTATGTGGAGCATAAGGGTGACATCTCACTGTTGTTGATTGTGCGGAGTGATACGGGTGGCTAATAATATTGTTAGGGCGGAGAGATACGAGTGGCTATCGGCTCGATAAGGGTGGCTATTGTGTAAATGTCTAGGCGGAGCGATAAGGGTTGCTAAAATAATGTTATCAATACAGAGAGATAAGGGTGGCAATGTCAGGTGTCACGCCCGGACCACGAGGAGCGCGGCCGGCGCTCAACCGAGATGCCCCCGTCAAGCAGGCCTACTTGATGCCTTTTTACCCAACATTACCCAATAACAATAAAAGAACCACTAACAAGAGATAAGCATGAGAAGGGTAAAATATTCCATATCTTTTTCCATTACTCAAAGGATATTCATTTTACAATTTTCAAAATATTAAAAGTTCATAATTACGAGGGGAAAACATAATTGCCAAATACCAACACTTATAACTCATTACCCAACCTCGTACACCGCCCACAACATGTCTACGGAGCCTCTAAGTATAACAGAAGAGTAGTATCAAAGTGTCGGCGACAAGGCCTCGGCTATACCTCAAAACAAAATGTGAAGTGACATAAGGCCCAGAATAGAGTATGGCGAACCAGCTGCATCCATTGAAGATGCAGCGCCCCCAGCAAAATGAGACGTTAGTACATGTGGAATAGTACTAGGATGTAAAACTAAATATCCTCTTTCAGAATAGAATGCCAATATAAGAAGGGAAAAACCATGGAAGCACCAAGTAACAATAAGAATATCCAAATGCCAAGTTAAAACATAACAATTTTCAAATTACAAAAATAATATAATTTATTTATTTGGAGATCATTAGCACCTTTATACCACCGTGTTATTAGAATGGAGTCCGATCATACCCGATCGCCTTGGCCATCTCTCCATGAACAATATGGATTGACACGTGATGCGAAAAAAGGTGTAATCAAGAGTAGGAACTACCATGCGCGCAACATGGCCTCCGATCACCACACGATCGGCTAGTTCACCTCCCCACATGTGCCGTGTGGGTCGACATCAAATCCAAAGCTATCAACAATCTCATACCAATCAAGGGGAATAATCGCAACACATCGATCTCACCCCAAAAAAAGGGAGTAATCACAATCCACTCCTACACTGGCACGTGTAGTTTCTGGCGTTACGACCCACCCTTCCTCGGCTCTCTAATGATACTCCCAAAAATACTTTTGTTTTTCACACAAAGGAGACAGAAACACAACCACATTCACGTCATAACCGTTCACACCATATATAGCTTCACTAGTACTTTCAACCACTCACAAAATCATCATTTCAGTGGCTCCCTTGGCCATTTATATGATTCTTCATTCAGGGCACGGTGGCCGTAACTCATATTCCACACTCTCATTTTACTACTTTCAAGGATCACCATCATAAACATCAACATATAGAGCATTTTGAAAATAATAACTTTAAGTTCATTAGTAATGAAGGCTTTAAACACATTAGTTTTCTTTCCAAAGTACGGAGCAAAATGACTTGCATTAGCAACACAAGTTAAAAATCATAAACGAGTAATACACTGCTTATTTTTGAAATACTTCTCTAAAAAGGCAATGCACAATTTCAACTCATGGTTAAATAAGGACTCAAAACACACTGAAAATTCTTGCAAAGGAGATCCTGGTAATTCAATATTGAAACACAAATTCAAATCATACGCTCTAGTTAGAACAACCATGATTGTCATGTTTTACCAACAATAGGGGCATTTTGAAATAGAAATTTGATACGTATATCAGCTATATGAGTTTTAAGCACATTGCGTTTTCTTTCCAAGTTAAGCATAATGAGCTTTCATTTGAAATATGAATCAAAGTTATAACATTTTAATACCTATGCCATACTTGAACACATTTCCGAAAGAGATCATGATGAGATAAAAGCAGTTGGAACACGTTTTAACTATATACATATTTCAACACAACGCTTACTTGGGGTATTCGAATTAATTAGGAACACTCGAAACATGGGAATTAGGAACCTGGGCCAACCATACTTGAAACTTACGGGAACATCACAGAATTCAATTCTAAGAGAGAAGTTTTGGCCAACATACCTTGCTTGAGCTTTATTTAGATTACTACAATGCCCTAACACTTCAAGCGATATCAATCTATAGGAAGATAGCGAAAATTCAATAATAATTAGAAGGACTCTCGTGACATAAGTCTTTAGAATTTTGTCAAACACCTATTATGCAAAATTGACTACAAAGCTCTACAATGGTGATTCCCTTCCTCCCTCAACCAATTTTAACAAGAAGATACCCAAATAGTTCAACAACCCACATACTACGACTTAATGTCACATGCATGCCCTATCTCTAATTCCATAACATAATTAAACCCATAACAATTGCATGAAGGTTTTAGGACAAGGTCTTACCGAGGCAGATATTGTTCTTGTGAGTGGCTTCCCTTGAATCTTCAAGATTGGGGAAATGATTTGATGATTAGAATGGTTAGGTCTTCTCCCTCTCTCTCTAAGATACTCTCACTTCTCTCTAAAACATCAGATATTTGCTTCAAAATGAGCCATAAAGGCTATTAATCAAAATGGATTCGGGTAAGAAAATTTCAAAAATGACCGCCGAAGTCAATTATGTGGTGCAATTCGTTGTAGCAGAACGGTTATGCGGCCAGCAGAACAGCTACAAAATTATTTTCAGATTTTGGGTTGGGTCTGGTCCATTATGTGATGCAATTTCACGGTAGCATAATCATTATGCGGCCAACAAAAATAGTTTTCAAAATTTGCCCCTTTTATGTTCCACTTCGCGGTGGATTTGGGTCCGCAGAGTAATTCTACGATCGCATAATGGACTGTATAAACGCCATGTTCTGCAATAATTTTTTTCCAACTCCCCAATGCATTGTACAACCCAAAACGTCTGTACCGCGGCTCATTTTCTACAATCTTCAAACACATTAGCCTAACTCGGCACCACGAAACTTTAAATTCCTTGGCAAAATTTTATGGGCCCTTAAATCCTCCCCCGCTTAGGATCATTCTTACTCTAATGAGGAGTTGAGTCAGCCCCAAACACCTAACATAAATCAACTCTTCTTTCAAACATCTCAAGCCCCAAATTTGACTAACTCCCAAATTTTTCAGTAATTTCAGCAGAGTCTCCCCTGTAATTGGGCTTATCTATCTGCCAAAGTAACACCAATACCACCCTAACAACACCTCCATAACTAAACAAAGCATCAAAATATATATACCAATAATACCAACCTCGACGTTACAAGCACTACATTTAAAAAAGTGGTACATTGACATGAACTGTACATATTTAAGTCCTAATACATAGAAAGTACCTTTCGAATCACAACCATTTGGCTATACAAACAATTGAGAATATTTTATTTACTTTGATCTCAACTTCCAGACTTATCTAACAACGATGACAATTAGGTGCCTCTCATAAGCCAATTATCCATTAACTCTACCTTTATTAACCATTCACATAAGATTTTCAAGGAGAAAATCTGGAGAATTACCTGTTCACTTTCTTCAACTCCAGATCTCTACGTCAAACACCCAAATTAAACTTTTGGCAACCTTCAACAATTATTCTACGATGTGCTAGAATGAACATGGCTATAGAGTTTCCTACCCACCATGTTTGATCATGGAACTATGCTTCTTTTTTTGACATGTTTGCACCTACAACTCTCGATAGATTTACTACAAATGCTAACAACGAGGTTCGAGATTGGGCTGGAATTATTCAAGAATCAATCAATATGCTGAGAAGGGCATTTCGGGAGGTTATATCCTAAGAGACATGAAGGTTACTACGCATAGCGCTGACATGGTCAATCATTGTGATGACATCCTTCATTCGACAAATGAGGCATAGAGTTAACTAGTACACATGGATAATGTGGGAACCATGTACATGATCCTAAAATGTAAAAGATGTGAGTCGTTTTAGACATGTGATATATGGGAGGCATGATCGGGAGGATAAAGACGTTAGCATCAGTTACTCTTGGAGGACGATGAGTTATGAAAGGGATAATAACAATTGTTTTATTCCCTATGTTCCTTATTCGGCAACAGTAAGCCTTAAGGAAAATAGCCAAGTACATGACACTCGTTGCCTTCTTAAGTGTAGGAAAAATCGGTTTAACTCGAAATAAGAAGAGTCTTGCGCCATGAATGTGATAGTGGTTCCGAAAATACATGAAGTTGCGTTACGCTCTTAACAATATTTGACACAAGGAAACTGCACCACAAGCCTACCAGATTGAAAAGGAGGTTGAACACTTGTGAGGCTCTTATTCTTGCAGCTTAACCCTTTCCCGATAGTTGATCCTATATGAGAGGACTAAAGATGCGATAAACTTTTCTTTCAAATCGAAACATCCAACAGAAATTGGGAGGGAAAGGTTGTGGTAAGACTACTTAACTTCAACCACACACGAGGGAAACCATGTAGAGGTTCTAATGGTTAATATGATGCTGCGGGGAGAGAGGCAAATAAAACTCATATCCACCTAGGGATGTGGAATATTAAGGATAGTAAACTCTTCGCACGTGATAATGGCATAATAAATGATTCTAGAAGCCGAGTCTTAAAGATAAAGGAACCCAGGGAGACACTATAAAATAATCATGGAAGGTTTGTGAATGTTCATAATATGTTCGCCATGGATTTTATGACTTGAAAAGTACCCATATGCTACCGAAGGATGGGAAGAACATGAGAAGCAGACATGATGCTATGTTAACCCCAAAGGTGTATTCAGTCTTGACGGAGAGCCTATTAAGGATACTATGAGAAAAGAAGTGTTTGTAAGGCCCCGTAGATTTTGCCTAAAAATCGGAGTTTCGTGGTGCCGAAGTAGGCTTATGTGTTGAAGAATGTCGCGGCGATACGGACCTTTTGGGTTGAGCAGTGCGCTGGGGAGTAAAGTGAAATTTTTGGCAGAAGAAGACATTTATGTGGCCCACTACGCTACCGTAGAATGACTCTGCGGGCTGCAGAATGGCCGCAGAGTGAGCAGAAAACTGGGCAAGTTTGGATGATATTGTGCGCTCAACTATGCGATCGCAAAATAGTTTTGCGGGCCGCACAACAACAGCAGAACTAGCATGTAATTTTTTCGGAGGGAGGTTCTGCGGCACATGATGCGATCGCAGAGTGGGTATGAGGACTGCAAAATGGCCGCAGAGTGGGGCAGAATTGCCTAGTTTCGGAGGGCCATTTCTCGGCCTATTGTGCGGACTGCAGAAGTATTATGCGGTCGCATATGTTACCATAGATTGTGTTTCGGAGCTTCATTTTTCTAGTTTTATAAACTCGACCCCGTTCTTATAAAACAATGTTTAGGGTCATTTTAGAATGTTCAAACTCACATTTTAGAGAGAGAGGAAGGTGGTATAGATTGAGAAGAGTTCTAATTCATTTATTCATCAATCTTTGTTCAAACCTTGAAGATTTCTCTAGGGTAAGTCACAAGGTCTTCAACCAAAAGGTAAGATTCTACACCCTAACCCTTAATTTCGGAATTTAACTAATAATGGGTAATTGGTAAAGCAAATCTTAGGTGTGGCAGTTGCTTATTTTACATGCATGTACCATCTAGGGTAGTACGGAGATTGTTGAGCTCTTTTGTGTGATCTTTGGGTAGTGGGGTGAAAAAATCCACCATAGGAGGACCTTAAAACCTTAATGCGTGCCTAGTGTTTAGGAAAATGCTCAAATGAACTAGAATTATGAACTCCTTCCTAATTTGTGTTCAATTTTGTTATATCTCTAAATAGATCGAAGTGGCTAAGATCTCCGGAACATTATAGTAAATTAAAAATCTCGAGGAAAGGTATCTTGGCTAAACTCCTCTCTTAGAATTTAATTCCCACGATGATCTTCTAAGTCCCGAGTTGTCCATTGTGAACTGACTTTTCTGAATAAGTTTGTTGTTGGATGATGTATACATATGAATATGTTCAAGATGTGTTCTGGAATGTTCTTATCATATTGTGCTATTCTTCGGGAGAGTATTTGAAGTATGAGTAGGTACTAAAATGTTGTGACTTTCCGTCAAGCCAAATGAAAGTGATCACACCAAACTGTATAAGAGATCATATGTGCCTAGGACGCTAATTTGCTCAAGTATGTGTGTAAATTCTTCATTTGAAAGGCCTTGTTGTTGATTATCCATGATAATGATTGAAAGTGAAATAGCGAGCATGAATTAAGAAATACGGCCAACATGCCAAGAATGATATTGCATTATGGCCCACGATGCAAATAAAATGAATAACATATAGAAGAATATGAATTGAGTGGTAAAAACTTTTAATAATAAATGCTTTGGGAGTATCATTTAGCCACCAAGGAAGGGTAGGTCGGAACAACCTAACTCTGAACTGCACGTGCCGGTGTAGGAGTGATTGAGGGTAAATGCCTGTGTTAATGTGATGAGACTGTTTCCCCTTATATAGGATGAGATTGGTGTGTTGCGATGTTTTCCCCTTAAATGGGATGAGATTAGTGCTAGCTAGATGTGATGTGACGTCGACCAACATTGTGCTGAGACGGCTTAGCAGATCAGCCTAAGATCGGATGCCATGCCGCGCACATGGTTGTATTGCGAGTGTATGTCTTGGGGTAAGAAGGCTTAGCCGGTCGGGCTGAGATCGAACTCCATGCTAAAACACGGTGGTATATTCGTGATAAAGATCTCCCAACTTAATTACCGACACCTACTTGAAATTTACGTTTCCCCTAATCTGACACTTTGATATCGTTTGAGTCTCTTATTGATATCATGTTTTATTCTCCGTTTACTGTTACTCGTTCTATTGAGAGCTTTTTTAGTTTTACATACGAGTACTATTCCATATGTACTAAGATCTTTTGCCAGGGGCGCTGATGCAGGTTGGTTCCATAGCAGTTGGTATTGATGAGTGATATCAGCTGATTTGGTGAGCCCTACTTCATTTTGGGGTCCTGTATCTTCTATCCTTTGTACATAGAAGATACACCTCATAACCTTTCACACCATATATAGCTTCACTAGTACTTTCAACCACTCACCACATCATTATTTCATTGGCTCCTCTGGCTTTCATACGATTCTTCATTCAGGGCACGATGGCTGTAACTCAGATTCCACACTCTCATTTCATTACTTTCAAGGATCACCATCATAAACATCAACATATAGAGCATTTCGAAAAATAATAACTTTAAATTTATTGGTAATGAAGGCTTTAAACACAAGAGTTCTTTTTCAAAAGTACAGAGGAAAATGACATGCAATAGCAACATAAGTTAAAAATCATAAACGAGTAATACAAAATTTCTTTTTGAAATACTTCTTTAAAAAGGCAATGCCCAATTTCAACTCATGGGTAAATAAGGACTCAAAACACATCAAAAATTCTTACGAAGGAGATCGTGGTAATTTACAATTAAAACAAAAATTCAAATCATACGCTCTAATTACAACAACCATGGCCACATTTTGTATCTCGCCCTCACTTCTTTCACTTCCAAACATCATCGTATTTTACCAAAAATAAAGGCATTTTGAAATAGAAATTTGATATGTATATGTGCTATATGAGTTTTAAGCATATTGGGTTTTCTTTCCAAGTTAAGCGTGATGAACTTTCATTTGAAACATGAATTGAAGTTATAACACTTTAATACCTAAACCATACTTGAAAACATTCTCGAAGGAGATCATGATGAGATAAGAGCAATTGGAACACGTTTCAGTATATACATCTTTCCGCACAATGCTTGGGGTATTCGAATTCATTCGGAACACTCGGAACATGGGAATTAGGAACCTGGGCCAACCATACTTGGAACTATACGGGAACATCATGAAATTCGATACTAAGAGAGAAGTTTTAGCCAACATACCTTGCTTGAGCTTTCTTTAGATTATTACAATGCCCTAACACTTCCAGCGATATCAATCTATAGGAAGATAGCGAAAATCAGATAATAATTAGAAGGATTCTCATGACACAAGTCTCCTGGGAATTTTGTCAACACCTATTATGCAAAATTGAATATAAAGCTCTACAATGGTAATCCCTTCCTCCCTCAACCAACTTCAACAAGAAACTACCCAAAATAGTTCAACAACCCCACTTACTACCACCTAATGTCACATGCATGGCCTATCTCCGATTCCATAACCTAATTAAACCCATAACAATTGTATGAAGGTTTTAGGACAAGGTCTTACTCGAGTAGATGATGGCCTAGTGAGTGGCTTCCCTTGAATCTTCAAGATTGGTGGAAGGAGTGATGATTAGAACGACTATCTCTTATCCCTCTCTCTTTCTAAGATACTTTTACTTCTCTCTAAAACATCCAATATCCACTTCAAAATGAGCCCCAAAGGCTATTAATCAAAACGGGGTGGGGTAGGAAAATTTTAAAAAATGAACGCCGAAGTCAATTATGTGGTGCAATATTGTGGTAGCAGAATGGATATGTGGCCAACAAAATAGATATATGGCTAGCAGAGTAGATACGTGGCCAGCAGAATGGTTATGCGGCCAGCAAAATGGCCACAAAATGATTTTAAAATTCTGGGTTGGCTCTGGTCCATTCCGTGATGCAATTTCGCGGTAGCATAATCATTATGCAGCCAGCAGAATCATTATGTGGCCAAAAAAAATAGTTTTCAAAATTTTCCCCTTTTATGTTCCACTCCGCGGCGGATATGTGGTCCGCGGAGTAATTCTATGGTCGCATAATGGACCGCAAAAACGCCATGTTCTGCAACAATTTTCCTCCAACTCCCCAATGCATTGTACAACCCAAAAATTATGTACCGTGGCTCATTTTCTACAATCTTCAAAAACATTAGCCTACCTCGGCACCACGAAATATTAAATTCCTTGGCAAAATTTTACGGGACCTTAAATCATGAATTTTGTGTGATAAGTATCGGAGTGCTAAGTGTGGCTATTGTGTAAATGTCTGATTCCTGCTTTCATTATTAGCTTTATATGTTTATACTGCATAGGTTATTTTGACTAGTAGGGTGTCTTGACTTGTACCTCGTCCCTACTCCACCGAGGTAAGTCTTGATACTTATCGGGTACCGACCGTGGTGTACTCATACTACACTTCAGCACATTTTTATGCAGATCCAGGTATTTGAGATATTGGACACAGGCAGAGTTAGCTTATCAATCGTGAGGATTCAAGGTAGATCTCCTGGTTATCGCAGTCCCTTGGAGTGCTTTCCTTTATTGTAATGTTAGTTTGATATCCGAACAGTATTGTATTTCGATTTTTGAGATATTTCTATGTACTCAGCTAGAGTTCATGACTCTATGTTACTTAGTCTTGCGAGGTTATAGTGATTATTGCCGTGCAGTCTTATTTAACATTTATTTTGGTATTTATATACATCTCTGATTTAAAATATCATTGTTAAATTGACTTAATTAATGTAAGTAATCGGCTTACCTAGTCTTAGAGACTAGGTTCCATCATGACGCCTAAGGCGGGAATTTGGGTCGTGATGCACCCGAGGCACCTGTTGCCACCCCTGCACTTCAGGAGACCTTCGCACAGCTCCTGAGCATGTTCGGTACTATAGCTCAGGCAGGGTTGATTCCACTTGCGCCAGCCAGATCTCAAGTTTGGGAGGATCTCAGACTCCCCCAGCCCGTACTCTAGAGCAGCGGGTCCATGTTGATTAGGTCCCATAGATTATGCCAGCATAACCTGTTGTTCCAGTTCAGCCAGGGTTTAGGGCAGTGGCATCTGAGGAGGAGTAGCTTAGACTTGAGAGGTTCAAGAAGTATCATCATCCCACTTTCAGCGGCCTAGCTACAGAGGATGCACGAGGTTTTCTAGCGAAGTGCCACTTTATTCTCTGCACCATAGGTATTATGGAGACGAGCAGGGTTGATTTTACTACATTCCATCTATCACGAGCAGCGAATCAGTGATGGCGATCTTACGAGAAGGGTAGCCGAGCCGATGTAGCTTCACTCACATAGACTCAATTTTCAGAGATGTTCTTCAAAGAGTTTGTTCCCTAGAGTCTTCGGAATGCATGGAACACGGGAGTTTGAATGGCTGCGTCAGGGCACTATGACAGTGTCAGTGTATGCCATCAGATTCAGTGAGTTGTCCCGTCATGCACCTGCTTTGGTTTCTATAGTTAGAAAGTGAGTCTGCAAGTTCATTGGGTTTCAGCTATGGTATCCGATTAAGCATGGCTCAGGAGTTCGAGATGGATGTTCCTTTTCAACAGGTGGTAGAGATTGCTCACATATTAGAGAGTATGCAGGACTAGGAGAACAAAGACAAGGAGGCTAGTAGGCTTCGTGGACCGAGAGGATCTACTGATCCCTATATTGGAGGCAGGGTACATCGTGGTAGAAGTTTTGTGGGTCATCCTGTTTAGTTTTCACTTCAGGCTTCACGCGGTGCTTAAGATATCCATGGTTCCTAGATTACCTATACTAGACAGCTTCCACAGCCACGTCAGCGAAGAGGTCGCTTTGAGTATGGAGATACCAGCCACATGATGAGAGATTGTCCTAGACTCTGGACAGATTTGTCACAGTGGGTTATTCAGGCAATGAATTCCGCTTCAGTTGCTTCTATACCTTCACCGCCAACTAGGGGTGGAGGCCAGGCGGGTAGATGTCACGCCCCAAACCTGTAGAGGCGTGGCTGGCACCCGATGCCATACTCGGCCCGAACTTACCACTCAGTAACTGTGAACTCTAAAGGGGTAACCTCGACTTAGATTGATGAGGCCATATTCTGAATCATCTAAAAATAACGTCTCTCGAATTTGAGTGGCAAACATACCCAAAAGCTCATATACATAACTGTGTAGGCCAACGAGGTCGCCATGAACGTCTACAACAAGCAGTACCAAACTGAACATGCACACAGGGCTAGCAAGGCCACAATACTAACATATAAAATATACAAGACTTGTCTATAAAGCCTCTAGAGATAACTGAACTGTATCATGGTCGGGGCAGGGCCTCGACCTACCCATCAAACTTGTATATATAAAATGGACTCCAAGGTCTAGACCTGGTAACTCCGGGGAAGTGAAGCTTACAAACCAAACTGATGTTTGGCTATGTCTGCTGGGAAGGTCTATCTAGCTGTCTATCATGAATTGCAGGCATGAAATGCAGCATCCCCAGCAAAGGGGACATCAGTACGAAATAATGTACCGAGTATGTAATGCAACAGAATAGCTAAAAGCTGAAATTGAACTGATAATATAATAACTGAAAGTAAATCGGAGTCCAAGATAATCTGAAGATATGCTTACCTGCTGATACTGACTCATCTCTCTCAATATAGTAAGTAAAATAGTTGTCCGGCCTTATAAGGCTCGGTATGTGTAACTATTCTGCCGTAGTAGGCTCGCTCATAGGTGCTCCTGCCCACCGATTGTAGCTTGATGGTGGTGAAAATACTACAATAATGTGTGTATATATACATATATAGAGCCTCTTCTCTCTAGACTGGAAGAAGACAATACTTAACTAAATATAAAGTCCCCATGAGGGAGAATATGATAGCTTGTTAGACTAGGATAATGTACATAAATTCAGGATATGAACTTCTCTTTATGTCTAGTTATCAAGCATGTGTACTGATGGGATCATGCCAAAATATAGGACAGGTTTAGCCTTAACATACCTTAATCCCGTTGAGTCCTTAATACCTTCCAAGAAACTATTCAAATAACTCAACTCAATCTACCGTAGCATAAGGAGATTCAAATTCAATGTTAAGTAAAGGCTAAGTCAGTTACTTAAGTATTAGCTCGCTCACGTAAATTAGGCAGAATCTCCCCTGTGATAAGGGCCTCCTCCAACACCATATACCAACAACAACATATAAATATCAATAACAAGACACCATATAACAACAAGTCGCAACTACTTCACGACGAGCAGCAAGCTCCAATTGGAATCTGTATAACCTATATCACTCCTTATAGATTTCTTACATTAACTTAACAGTATCACTAACATGATAATAAAGTCATTCATCAATGATTCTAGAGTTATACCATATATTTATAACAAAGGAAACAACCCACAACTCCAGTCATCCTCAATTAGCAACATTATTCACTAGTTCATGTCAAGCCCATCCACTTAACTAAATCAACATCAAAATAACCTTTATCACATGTAAGAACAAAATACACATACCTCGTACCATAGCTTCAAGTCGAAATCCAAGTTATATTTAGCTTACAACAGGCCTCGATGGCAAAACACCACCACAGAAGCGACATAAACTAATCTTCACTTACAATCTAAAGTTTCATATGTTTGTTTTACCAATACAATTGATAAATATATAAACATTCATAACAACAGAAATAATATCATTATCAAGTTATCTTCCCTATTTTCCAGCCATAACAACATATATATACAGCCTTAAAAAAACCTAACAAAAGATAACAACATCTCTTCCCCTTTCAAGTGCTATCTTGTAATCTTTCACTCCAACACCACAAGCAACATGTAATTAAACTTAAACATCACCAAAAGGATGTTAAACATACCTTAGGTAGTAGATAAATTTGAACCCTAAGCTTAACATAGATGACCATCATCCTTATTCACATCAACACCATAGAGGGGTTATTCTACACCTTTGGCTAACTTTGATGTTGGATTATGGTGTATTTTGAAATTTGTTTGGAGCCTCGGGGGAACTATTTGGGAGGGTTTGGAGAGTGTGAGTATTGAAGGAGGTCAAAAAATAAGCAAAGCTTATCCCAAAAAATGAGATAAAAACAAGTAAAAGGTTGGCCACCGACCAAGTGGGTCCCATAGGGGCTTCCTGCGCAATCTCGCAAAAACGTGAATATCTCTCTACTCCAACGTCGTATTGACAAATGGTTTAACGCGTTAGAAACTAAACTTGACCTAATTTTCAGCAGATTTATGAATGTAACTTATGATGACCTTTGCCAACTTTTGTTCCAGAACTCGCTTGACTTCAAAACATAGTACACGACTATCATTCAACAAACATAACTCATAACATAACCTCCTTATCATCTTAATCACCCTAGTATCACCCCAAAAGTGCATTTTATAAGCACCCGACTTCGACGAAACTTATTTTCTTTAATTCGCTTAGCTTCGAAGACTTCCAACCGTCTTGGTACTTGTTATTGATCATCTTAAATATTTGTAACCTTCATGGTAACATTATTAACTTACTTTATGTACTTCCAAAGATGATCTCATTTCTGAGCTTACATCAATTGACTTACGACGTACTCTCACAAAAAAACATGGGGTGTAACATCATTCCTCCCTTTAGAACATTCGTCGTCGAATGTTGACCGATGCGTTTATTAGTTTCATAACCCATAGATCTTACGAATAATTCAATATTGTCCTTGACACCTAGGCAACCGTTTTGTGAATAAATCCAAAGGCTAGGTCATTCCCCCATTTAGGCCTCTTTCTCACATCACGACTTATGGTCAGAATTTTTCCAATCGCGCAACTGTCACTACCGTCTAGCATGTTGCCTGTATGACTTTGTCCTTATATGCGCGCTATGCAAATCTTCTCTCCTTTTTCCTCCAGCTTTTAGCTAATTTTTAGGTTTTAGTTTATGAATATATACAGTACTATGACAAGTTCTCCCTCCCGATATCTATAGGTGTACTGAAGTACTTCGCTCGATACTTTGTCGAACTTAGGACCGTTTCTATATCTTGTTTCATAGCCTCGGATATCTATCCTTATGGTCTTACTGCATCAAGGTATGTCATACTATACCATAACACTTACTTTGATTTATTATTACCGAGGACTGCTACCCAACTCAAGGTTACTCCCTCGCTGTATAACCTTTATGTATAAATCTAAGTCCTTTAATGCTTCCTCATTATTGTTCATCTTAAGAATGATAGCCTAATATCATCTCATACTTTGGAACTTTTATCCATCTATTGTTGATTCAACTTAATGTTGATGTATAATCTAGAACTGATAATTGAAACCTCTTACGTAATACATTGTCACTAGGGTTCACGTCTCATCGGGGAACATCTGAAGTGATTTTCCTGATCCACCTAGGGGTTATACAATACTTCAAAAATCGTATTTCATGGCATCCCAACATGGTTCATCCTACCGGGGGGGATATCCTAATCCCGTGTAGTCCAGGGCAGCATTCCATCTTTTTCAATGCTCCTATTCTTAGACTCCTCAAGTTCATTCAGGCTATACAGAGCTTTTTATAACTTATTTAATCATCAGCTCTCTTGTTTGATGGGTTTAATTCCGATGCCTTACCTATTCTTGTCACCATCTAACTCACCTTTCTCCTGTCTACCTAAAACATTGTCGTTCTACCATACTTTAGCTTGAGTTCGACAAATATATATTTATACTGCTCACAACCTTCCTTTAACTTTCTGGCACCATAGATTTCCTTATGTTATTCTGGAACCTCAAGCGAGATATCACGTCGTCTCTAACTCTTCTTTACTCTCTTAACTAGACCTCTCGGTACCTAGAAACCATATGATGGAAGATATGATATTGACGTCGCCACTATGATTTCTAGATACTGAATCACAATGCTTCTAGCCCTCCATATGATGTCTGGACTATGCACAACCTTCTATACTTGAGTATCTCTTACCTTCTTTACCTTTACCTTACTTACATCTAAATCTTGCATTGTATCTTCTGTCGCTTTCATAACCTCCCCTCCACATGGGTGAAATTCACATCCACACCTTAAAGCTCTACTATAATACATGCACCTCTGGTGCATACACAATCCAGCGGGAGGTTCATAATGACTTCTTATCAGGTTGTACTCGTCTAACTGGCTTTATTGTAGAGTTGTTATAGAATATGGTTATTGTACTATCTCTCTTGCACCTCTACTATCTATAGTGACTGCAATCTTCTGAGTCACGATTTGTATAATCATCTAGGTCTAATAATCGGACTCCTGATTTACTTATCTATTGTAAATCTCGAGCTTCCTCTTCTCTTTTAGCCATTGTGTAGGCTTAAGCTGTCTTCTGATCTGCGGCTCAGGGTAATATTACTTTAGCCTTTCGTGGATGTTATGGAACATCCATGACATAAACTTCTAACAATTCAAGCCTTTATCTGTGACATGGACTCAATTCTTTCTTTTAACTTATACTGGAGTCTCCTATAGCTGTATGATGTCAACATATATGTTGCATAGATAACACTCCGAAATCTTAAGTGCGTTCATAACGTAACTAACTCTGGGTCATCGAACAATTAATTCCTTTCATGCCTTCTCAGGCCACTTGTTGCATGAACAATTCACTTATCTTAGTGCCCATATATATTGGAATTTCGTGCAACTCCCATGATATCAAATGTTACTTTTGATTTTACTTCCCGTTCATTAGTCACGATAGATGCCACTTTCTTATGGAGTGCATACAATGTTGTAGTGAGACTGTTGTTACAAGATCATTTCTTCTTCAACTTACTATGCTTAGGCTGAAGTCTTCTTCCTTATTTTCTCAGCTAGTCTTTCATTGAAGTACTTAGGGGAGACCCTCTGAGTCCTGTAAAGCTGCGAGCTTATTACATCGTATACCCCAAGGAATTTTTGATGTTCTTACTCGCCTATAATTATCCTTAGCTACTTACCTTCGCGCCCTTATGCTCGTAGGGTTACTTTAGAACTAAAATTTTGACTATCTCCCCAGTGTCACTCTTTTTTATTTCCGTAATACTTATACGATATCTTTAACTACTCCAACTCCTATATGAATATTTCTCAAGGAATATGATGTCATATCCGTGAGACTGAATTTATCTTGCATGATCTGCTGATTTATCTGAGACCCCTTGTTTAGCCATAATTAGGCTCTTCCTAAATTAACTAATAACTACTTGTCAGTCCATGCTCATCTTTATATTTTGCGTAACCTCCCTTGGTTATCTCTTTTGTCTTAACTTACCTTTTGCACTGGCTCCTAATGTATCAAGTGTCCATTCACACTTATTTATCAATAACATCCTGGCAGGGAACCCTTACTGCCTTTCCCCGGCATCTTGCTTGCATAATGTTCTGGAGTAGTAACATATCTGTAGGATCTAAACAAATGCAATCTCATTTCTTTCGCCTTTTCACCGCATTCTTCCTTTACTATTCTATAGTTAGCTGAACCATTTAACACCGACTTAATACCATATCACACCATCTTCCCTCATTTAAGGGAGAACTAACAATTAATGCTATGAAGATTTACTTATAAATATTTTACCTCTTCATCTTCGGCGTCTTTTCAAATCTTCACTAACTCTTACTCACCTTGCGGTAACCTTTCTATACCAAGGATAACTGAATTTCTTACGCGCAAGGGTGAAACCTAGTATAACTGGCACACTTAGTCCCTTAAGCATAACTCTGCACACATTGCTTGCTTTAGGGAAGCGTCATCCTAAATGACCTTTAAAGGTTATTCTTCCGTTGTCCATTCTATCATTACCGGAACACGATTTCCGAAATTATTACGGTTCCGACAATTATCGAAATCCTTCGGTCCCTAAATCATGTTCGATTTTTTTTCCTTGTTTACTAGCCCATACTAATTTCTATTGCGCCGGTGGTCTAACTTAGCCTTCTAGTAATCATGTTGGAGTCACTAACTCATTTCTCGAAATAAGGATATGACTTTACGGCATATGCTCTTTTATAGTCTCAAGGCCCGTCTCCTCTTGTCTTTTCCTTCACATGACTATAGATTCTGTCATCTAGTTATATTTTGATTTACTGTTATCACCCATTTATAACGTCTTACTCATAATGCTTCTACTCTTTTCTTTTTCTCCTGCTAATACCTCTGTCTATTACCTTATTCCAAAAACTTCAACAAAATATTCTTTCCCTTTTATCTCCCCTTGCTCCGTCTCAGTGGCTCTTCAGGTGGCCTACTATTCTCTTTTTACTAGGGGCGGGAGTCATACTAAGGTAAATATTTATCCTTCTAGGATTCCACTACATGTCTTCTAATACTTCTGAACGTTCTAGTACTCATATCTAAGTGTACTATTCTAGAGTGCACCATATGATATGCATGATCTAATAGGGCCTCAAAAAGGGCCACGTCATCAAGAATTCTCTCTCTGCTAATGCCCTTACCTGCTGCTGTATTAGCCCTCTGGCTAGCTATAATCTTTCTAATTGAAAGCATCTCGATATCATTAACAAACATAAGTCTCGGCTCAAACTCTTATAACTCAGCTCTATTGCACAATTTGGATTTGAAAGAAGGGTAACAGACTCCTAAATGCCTTATAGCTTCCTGTTTATCTGATATGGTGCACAACGCATCTATAAACAAGGCTCTACTAGACAAGGCTTGTAGATTCCCTATGATAGAACTGCTCTGATACCAAGTTTGTCATGCCCCAAACCTGAAGAGGTGTGGCCGACACCCGATGCTATACTCGGCCCGAGTGTACCACTATGTAACTGTGAACTCTGGAGGGGTAAACCTCGACTTAGGCCGATGAGGCCATATTCTGAATCATCTAAAAAAATGTCTCTCTAATCTGAGGGGTAAAAATACCCAAAACCTTATATACATAACTGCGCAGGCCGACGAGCCCGCCGTGAACATCTACAACAAGCAATACCAAACTGAACATGCATAGAGGGTAAGCAAGGCCACCATACTAACATACAAAATGTACAAGACTCCTCAACAAGACTCTAGAGATAACTAAACTATATCATGGTCGAGACAGAGCCTCGACCTACCCATCAAACCTTTATATATATAGAGATTCTGCTCTCTTGATTGGAAGAATATTATACTTAACTGAATATATTGTCACGATAAGGGAGAATATGATAACTTATGAGACTAGGATAATATACATAATTTTAGGATATGAACTTCTCTTTATGTCTCATTATCAAACACATGTAGCTATAGGATCATTCCAAAATGAAGGAAAGGTTTAGCCTTAACATACCATAACCCTGTTGAGTCCTTAATACCTTCCAAGCAACTCTTCAAACAACTCAACTCTATCTACCATAGCATAAGGAGATTCAAAATCGGTGTTGGGTAAAGGCTAAATCTGCTTCATATGCTATTAGCTCGCTGACGTAAATTCGGTAACATCTCCCCAGTAACAAGGGCCTCCTCCAATACCATATACTAACAACAACAATCAAGGAAATCAATCAACATATAAATATCAATAAGAAGACACCATGTAACAACAACAAGTCACCACTACTTCACGACGAGAGGCAAGCTCCAATTGGAATCCGTATAACCCATATCACCCCTTATAGACTTCTTACATTAAATTAACAATATCATTAACATGACAATAATGACATTCATCAATGATTCCACCATTATACCATCTATTTAGAGCAAAGGAAACAATCCACAACTCCAGCTACTTCAATTAACAACATTATTCACTAGTTCATATCAAGCCCATCCATTTAACTTAATCAAAATCAAGAACACAATACACATACCTCCTACAGTAGCTTCAAGTAGAAATCCAAGTTATATTTAGTTTACAACAACCCACGATGGCAAAACACCACCATATAAGCAACATAAGCTAATCTTCACTTTCAATCAAAAGTTTCATATGTTTCTTCCACCAATTCACTTGATAAAAAATATACATAAAAACAGAAACTATATCATAATCAAGTCATTTTCCCCATTTTTCATCCATAACAACATATATATACAGCCTTAATACAACCCAACAAAAGATAACAACAACTCTTCCCCTTTCAAGTGTTATCTTGTAATCTTTCACTCCAACACCACAACCAACATATAATTAACCTTAAACACCACCAAAATAATGTTACACATACCTTAGGAAGTAGACAAAATTCGAACCCTAAGCTTAACTTATCTCACCATCATCCTTATTCACATCACAACACCATAGAGGGGTTATTCTACACCTGTGGCTAACTTTGATGTTGGATTATGGAGCCTTGGGGGATCAGTTTAGGAGGGTTTAGAGAGTGTAAGGATGGAAGGAGGTCGGAAAATGAGCAACCTCATCCCAAAAACGAGATAAAAACAAGTGAAATTTGGCCACCGACCAAGTGGGTCCCATAGGGGCTTCCTACGTAGTCTTGCAAGAACGTGAATATCTCTCTACTCCGACGTCGTATTAGAAAATGGTTTAATGCGTTAGAAACTGCACTCAAAGATATTCAATTTGGTAGGTGGACCATCAATTAATTACAAGTATAATGGGAGAAAATCTCAACTATATTTGACCTAATTTTCAGCACATTTATGAATGTAACTTGTGATGACCTTTGCCAACTTTTGTTCCACAAATCGCTTGGCTATAAAACATAACACATGACTATCGTATGACTAAAATAACTCATAACATAACCTCCTTATCATGTTAAGAACCCTAGTCTCACCCCAAAAGTACATGTTATATCATTGCCAACTTGTCGACTTTCGACAAAACTTGATTTCAATAATTTGCTTAGCTTCTAAGCCTTCCAACCCTCTTGGTACTTGTTATTCATGATCTTAAATATTTATAACCTTCATGGTAACATGATTAATTTGTTTTGTGCACTTTCAAAGATGATCTCATTTCCGAGCTTCCGTCAATTGATTTACGATGTGCTCTCACGCACAAAAATATGGGGTGGAACAGTAGTGGCAGTTATAGAGGGGAGGCTGGGCCCATTATTATGCTCTTTCTAGTTGGGCGGAGGCTGATGCACCAAATTACGTAATTACATGTATGTTTTTGGTTTATTTTAAAGATGCATTTGTGTTATTTCGATCTTGTCCCATTTTTTGGTAAGATTCATCGTACCTTGCTTTAGATATGGTTGTGTTTTGTGACTCTTGTGTATGTGTTCACGTTATTTTGATAGCCCCTGTCTATCATTCTGGTTTGGTTGCTATTGAGGGTCATGACGCTTGGCTGGACTTTTTATTAGTTAAATACAGTAGGATACTATGTGATCTCTTGATGGTTTTGTCCGACTTGTGGTTTGGGTGCTCTACCAGTGTGGGAAGTTGATATATGTTGTGTTTTTGGCTCTACAAGATTTAATTAGTAGAATGTTTTAGATGTTGAGATGTTATCTTACTTGTGATTCCGGGTGGAGGATGGATCCTAGTGTTCTTTGAGGATATGCTTGGTTGTACCGGGCTATGCGCTATAGTGGAGTTATGTTAGGATGAGATTCGTTGTGTTTTTTGCATGTGTCTTGCTTCTTCTTGGTGGAATGGATCCGTAGTAAGGTATCGGTGGAGAATTATGTCTGTTGGACTTGTTTGACAGTTCTCTCATGTGATCCTCTTTTCGTATTCAGTCGTGTTCGAGTTATGCTTTTTGGATTTGGATTGCGATGTATGTGCCCAGGTGGCGTTGATGTGTCTTGTTGATCGAGTGAGTAGTTATGAGTTCCACATGGTTCTTGCAACATTTCCAGTGTACTAAAGGGCTGGAACAAGGTTCTTGTCAATATGAGTATGTTGCTAGTACCAGGTTGGGTAATGGGCAGTTATTGTTGTCAGAGTTGTTGATATGGGCTTATCAGTTGTGTGTTATATCGTGTGGTTATAACTTGTGAGAGTATGCATGGGCTATTGCAGCCGGTTGAGGATGCTACCGTGCGTTTACGTGAGAATTGGGTCCATGATGGGTGTTTAAATTTGATTCTAAGGCTTATCGACATGAGTAGAAGGGATAATCTTCGGTTGAGACGATGTTGTCAATTTTATGTGGTTTGGGGTGATGTGGGATCTCCCGTGTGTATGTGCATGGTGAGTTTATACTGTGATTTGATGGCTTGGGAATGACTCTTGGCATGTTCGAGGATAAAAATTTCTGTAAAAGGAGGAGAATGTAAAGACCTGACCGGTAATTTTGAGCTTTAGCAATTCATTTAGTGGTTCAGGGTCTTGAATGACTTAATATTGTGTATTATAGCTTGCATGCGTGGTCGAAAATGATTTTCGGATGTTTCCAGATGAAATTGGATGAGTGGTTCTTACTTTAGAAACTTAAGTTGAAAATATTGTCCGAGGTTTGACTTTTGTGGAAACGAACCCGAAACAGTATTTTGATTGCTCTGATAGGTTCGTATCATGATTTTGGACTTAGGCGTATACTCAGAATCGAACTCGAAAGTACGTAGGTTGATTTTTGTTGTTTTGCCGAAAGTTGGCAATTTAAAGTCTTAGAGTTTTGATAATTTTCAGCGTAGGTTGTCTTCATAGCTATCATGTTTGGATTTATGTTTCGGGACTTGGAATGCATCCGTTTTGTCATTTGGAACTTTTTCGAAAGTTTAGCGTCATTCCGAGTTTATTTGATAGGAATCGGACACGCGATTGTGTTTTTTGAAGTTCTTGAGTTTCATGTTGACTTCATGTGTTTTGGAGATCCGATTCTTCATGGTTTTGGATGTTATTTTGGTGATTTTATTGCATGAGCGAAGTCATGTATGCTTTCAGACTGGTATTGATGTTTGTTTTGGAGCCTCGAGGGCTCGGATAAGTTTTTGATTAGTTTCAGAGTGTTTGAAAAAGTTTTAGTTTGATGGTTTTGATCAGGTGTTGCAGGTCTCGCAAATGTGAGAAATTGTTTGCATTTGCGAGATGTGGGGTCGCATTTGCGAGGATGACTTGAGTCTGCTGGATTAGCATTTGTGAACCCTGTGTTCGCATTTGCGAAAGGGGATATGGGCTCAGCAGTGATCTCATTTGCAATCATCTTCATCGCTTTTGCGGTGGTCCACTATTCGCAATTGCGAACTATTAGTCGCATTTGCGATGACAGGAGGGGTGTGAGGGGCTTCACTATTCCTAATTGTGACTGGAAATAAAAGCTAAGGGATGGGATTCTTGTCTAATTTTCATATTTTGGAACCCTAGACTCGATAGGAGACGATTTTAAAGAGGGATTTTCAACTACAATCATTCGGTAAGTGATTTTGTTATATTTCCAACTATTTTACATGATTATATATGAGATTTAATATCAAAATTATGAGAATCAAAGTGAAATTTTGAGAAACTTTATCTATGTTTTGAAAAAAATAAGAATTTGAGTTTTGAGAATCGATTTGGATTAAGATTTTGAAACAAAACACATATCTGGACTCGCAGGGTTATGGGTAGTCGGAATCTACCTTTGGACCCAAGTTTTGACAGGGGGGCGGGGTTGACTTTTATTGACTTTTGAGGAATTGTGTAAAGACCATAGCTTTAATTATTGGAATTGATTTCTTTTGCATTATATGATGTTATTAAGTCAATTTTGGTAAGAGCCGAGCGGAGGTGAATTGTAAAGGGAAAGCTATTTTAAAGTGTTGATTGAGGGCTTTTGATTTAAGTATCTTGCCTAACTTTGTGTGGGGGAACTACCCCGTAGGGATAGGTTTGTTTGCACTATTTGAACTACGTGAATGACGTGTACTCGAGGTGACGAGTGTGTACACGGCTTATTATGTGGAAATTTGACCGGTTTAGACTCTTAGGGTTCTTATGCAAACAAAATTGAAATTTCTCTATCATGTTATGTCCGCCATTGTTAAATTCACTCTTATATGCCTTAATTGAAGTTGTTGTTACATGTTATCTCTTTCATAGTTGATTATCCTTAATTGAAGTTATTGTTACATGTTATCTCTTCCAGAGTTGATTATCCTTATTTGTAGTTATTATCACATGTTATTGTAATTTACTCATCCATGCTTACATTGTAATTGTTTCCTCTTTATTGCCAAGTTATCTCTTCCGTAATTGATTATCCTTATTTTAAGTCAATTTTACATGTTATTTCTCTTATTGTTGAACTACTCTTACTTGAAGTTATTATTACTTGTATGTCTTTCATCGTTGAGCTTATCCTTCCATTTCATTGCATTGTTGTCATTCCTGTGTTGATTTACTTGTTGTACCTCATGTTATTGTTGTTCTTGTTGTACTCGGTGTTGTTGAGCCGTGGGATATATGTGGTTGTGGTATTGGAATTGTTGTTGTGGAAATGTTGTGGTGTATGGGTGAGTTTGGTCAAAAATACCTATATTTACCATTGTTGCCTTACATTCTAGTACTTTGAATCATCTTTTGAGTGTTAAATTTATTATTCTATGCTTAATATTATATTTTAATTGTGTAGGAATAAAGCGGTGTGAAGATAAAGACATTTGGTGCAAAATGAAATAAAACGCGAAAAAAAAAAGAAGAAAAATAGCGGAAGAAGACAACTGGGGACACCCTTTGGTGTTTGTCCCCCTAAGTTGAAGACAAAAGAAAGAAGAGAAACAAAGCTAAGGCTAAAATTGAAAGAGGGAAAAAACGTGAAAGCTTTATGGTTTTAGCGCCAGGGCCAGCGCCTCGCGCCAGCCTGGATGCACGTGGTATTTTTTCTATTTCGTCCGAAATAAGGTTATTTTGGTCTATACGGTCCCAACTCGTATAAAAGGGATCCTAAACCTACATTGGAGGGGGGATGTTTTTTAGAGGAAAACACAAGCACAAAGCCGCCGTGGAAGCTGGAATTCATCAAGTTCCATCTTTCTTCCGCCAAACATAATAGTTTTTATGTTTCTTTGTATGATTTATTGTTTAGCTACCATGTCAATGTGGAGCTAAACTTCACGTTCTATGGTTGTGGTTCTTTCATGACTATTGTTATTCGGATATTGAGTTTGCTTTCTTGATTTATCATATTGGTTTATTTATTCAATCTTGCGCTTAATTATTTAATTGCTTGATCACCAATTGAGTATTATCTACGAATCTAGAATTGAATTCAAAAGTGGGAATACGAAATTTCACATAGGATTGAGTAGAGGAAGTTCTTGAACCTGGGCATCGGCGAACGGATTCGCAGTTAGGATAGACATATACCTAATTGTCTTCCTTGGTTGATGCACAAGAATTATAAATGTGTTCTTGTGAGTTCTAATTCCATAGAAATATAGGTGTTAGGTTAGCTTGAATAATCAGTAAGAACTCGACAGATTCTTACGACCAATATTCCCCGTTAACCAATGAACTAGATGAATTAGTTAGTCAATTCAATTGAAGAATACAATAGGAATGTTAGATAGCCCATAACCCTGGATTGTTTCATTACATTGATAACATAAAAGTCTAATCGTCCTTTGTTTAGAGTTCATTATTTATTTTCTTTTTAGTTTAATTACTTTAGCATCACTACTTTTGGGTTCAATTCTTGTTTAGTAATTGGGATAGTTTAATTTAGTTAACAGTTGATAACAAGTTCTCATGGGTTCGACACTCCATCTTATCACTTTATTGCTTTACGAAACCGCTTATACTTGTATGTGCTTTTGGCCGCAACAAGTTTTTTGTGCCGTTGCTGCTTAGAATTGGCTGTTTTTCTAGATTCGGCTTTTACTTTTATCTTTACAATTTTTTTTTTAAATACTTTTATTTTTATAACTATTTGTTTTTCCCTTAGTGTATTTCTAGTTCTCTCAGTATGATATATGGGGATGAAATATATGGAGGTAAGGTTATTGAAGAAGGCGCTTGGTTGACGGAAGACTTTTATAGCTCGTATTTTCGGGCCTGTCATCGCCTGACCTCTTGGAGATCTGAATTTAAATATGGGAAAGGGTTGGTATTGAGACGGATATTCTCAATTAAGGGAATATATGGAACGACATTGTCTTCTAACAACGTTGCTAAATGATTGATCTAAGGAGAGTGTTGATCTTGCACAAGAAATTGCCAGGTTTGGCTTGGCTGTCACAACTTGGATACAGATTTGAGTGCAAAGCTTGATGCGTTCAACGCCCAACAATTTAATGATGAGTAGTGTGAAGCTAAAAAAAACCTTATAGAACAAATTGAGGAGCTAAAGCGAGAATACCAATCATTAGACCATGTTTTTCTTGAGGATGCCAATGTTGAAAAGAGTGCTCTAAAATCATATGAGGGAGTAGATAATGTTACTTCGGGAGACTTGAGGGTGTGTAAATATGAGGACGTAAATAGTAATACAATTCATGAGTTAGGGGCTATTAGACCTCATTCCAGTCATTTTTCCACATTGTGTTTAGATAGTACTATAGTAATCGAACCATCTGAGCTTATGATGGAGTCAAAGGGTGAGGATGAGAGCGCCTACATTCTTGAATTTGTTGTGCGAAAAAGCAAAAATTACATTCCTCATATAAATGCCGAGAAGTGCAGAGTAAAAAAATTATTACTTTGAGTGGTTATCTTTGTAGCCCCACCAAAGGAGCATAGCCGCAGACTGGTTGTCCTGTTAGGGATACAATTCATAAGTTCAAGGTGGAGGAAAAAGTGGTTCACGTCGTGCCGCGACGTTAAATTAGGTGCTTGTTGGGAGGAAACCCAGCTTTATTGCTTTCTTTTATTTTTGTTTATTTTTGGTTTATTTAAATTTTTATTATTTTTGTAGTGTTGTTTTATTTTGTAGGATTATCAGCATAGGAAGAAAGCCATTGGAAGTGTGCAAAAGCAAGCCAAATGATTGGAACTAGTGTGAGGTACTCGCACAAAGGACCATCCTTCGAAGAAGTCTGAGTACCTCGTGAGCCGCTATCACTTCGGCCTTTGGCCTTTCGAGGAGTTTCTTGTCCACCCTTGTTATTTTTACTTTATTTATGCATTGGGGACACTGCACTCTTTTAAGTGTGGGGTGGAAGATTCTCTGTGCTTTGTATAGCATTATAATAGCATATTGTTAGTTTCTTATCTTTTTATTGTTAGCTAGCTTGTTATTTTTAAGTGCATAGTTAGAAGAATTAATGGTGTTTTACAGTAGTAGTAGTTTTAATAGCTTAATTAAAAAATAAAAAATCAGAAAAATAAAGAAATTTTTTTAAAAAATTTGACTTTTCCCGACGATGGATCTCCTAGACAATTATCTTCAAGGATTAATGTCTAAAAAAAAAATTTGCAAAATAGAAAAAGCACAAAAATATGTCTTTTAGTTTTTCATAGGTAGCAATAATCCCCCGTGATTTTTTCTTTGTGCATCGGTTATTTTCCATGGAATGTAGTTTGAACCGGGTAGTTTTTTCTTTTAGATTAGATTAGGATTTTAGGGAATAAAATGGAGGAAGAAAGATGAGATGAACCTAGACACCTTTGACTTGTTTACTAGTAGCATATTTAGGATTTGGCATGTGTAGTATCTTCCCTATGTCATGAAATTGTCCATGATGCCTTGTTAAACTGGATAGCATGTCTTGTGACGTCTACATCTCACTTTCTTGCCTTATGTTCACTTTGTGTTTAATGCTTAATATCTCGTGGCTCCGCGAATACTTACATTAGTTGAGAGTCGAAATTAGACCGTTCTTAGTGAGTCGTGTGCCATGTATGGTGAGGTTTTTGTGTAGTCTATGTATTGTACTTGTGTCTAGAACTTGCCCGGTATGTGTGTTGAAGTGGAAGTTTAGGTGATGCTCGGTTTGAAAAAGGATTTTAGACTTTCTTTGACCTTTTTGAGCTTTATGGCTTACCATGAATAAAACTTATCCTCGGTTAATTTTTTTGAGCCTATAGACTTTTATTTGGCACCCACATTACAAGCATATACTCTTTTTATTCTTAATTGACATTGTTTTGATCCTTTTACCTCTTAAAACACTTTCATTGTAAAATGAGCGCAAAAGTAGTAAGAAGGGACTAAGTATAGGGTGGCTTTTGAGTCGAACCAATGAAAGGAAGAAAGGTGCACTTCTTTTTGTAACAGAATACGTCACTAGTGAAAATTGCAAAAGAGAAAAAAAATAGTTGAAAAAAAAAATGGAAAAGAAAAGTAGATGTATAAATATCTTATTTTTGCTAGTGGAGTATAAATTAAGATAGTGCTTAAAGAAAGAGAGAACATTGTTGGGGGTGATTTTAGTTGTGAAATTGAAGTGGATTGAAACATTTGCGATTAAAGTTTATTATATGATGTGTTAAAGTACTTAGGAGGGTGAACCACTATTTCCAAATATATCCTACCCGTCCCTTAGCCGACATTACAACCATGAAATGTCTTAATTGATTTTAGATCGACCGAGCCTACATTAGTAGAGATTTTCATTAAGGGCAAGTCTATGGTGCCAATTACAAGCATGTGACTTCTTTGTGAGAGTGAGAGATTTCTTTTAAATACAAGTGAGTCCTTAAACTATATTTGACCATGAGATTCGGATGTGTGGATTCAACTTACTCTCTTTGCTTTTATTATGTGGAAACATGGTTTCATGAGGGATAGATAACATTATTAGACTTCTCTACAATGTTGAGTATTCAAGTCATGAGTGCATGGTGACACTGAGTCGGTTTTTGAGGCTAAGATTGTTATGAGCACTTTGTCTTTGTTGTGAATATTTTTGAAGAATGGCATAAGTAAAAGGAAGTGTAAGCGATTTTACATATGCTACAGTTTAATTGTTTCTATCAACCATGGTCATTGGTGTGGTGTACTTCAAATGTGTAAATATAAGGTGCTCAAGAATACTGTGAATTGTTGGTTGACTCATGGACGAGCAACGTTTAAGTGTGGGGTGGTGATGTTCGATCAAAAATACATACATTTATCCATCGTTGCTTCATATTCTAGTACTTTTAATCGTATTTTGAGTGTTAATTATATTATTTTATGCTTAATATTATATCCTAATTGTGTAGGAATAAAGTGGTGTAAAGATAAAAAGATTTGGAGCAAAACTGAATAAAACATGAAAGAAAAAAAGGAAGAAAAATAAAGGAAGAAAACAATGGGGGACACCCTTCGGTGTTTGTCCCCCCAAGTGGAAGAAAAAAGAAAGAAGAGAAACAAAGCTAAGGAAAAAAATGAAAGAGGGAAAAAACGTGAAACCTTTTCGGTTTAAGTGACAGGGCCAGCGCCTCGCGCTACCCTGCGTGCGGTATTTTCCTATTTCACCTGCGACAAGGTTATTTCAGCCCTACATGGTCCCAACTCGTATAAAAGGAGTCCTAAACCTATTTTGGACGGGGTGACGTTTTTAAGAGGAAAACACAAGCACGGAGCCGTCGTGGAGATCGTAATTAATCAAATTCCATCTTTCTTCTGCCAAGCATAGTAATTTTTATGTTTCTTTGTATGATTTGCTGTTTGGCTACCATGTCTTTGTGGAGCTAAACTTCATGTTCTAGGGTTGTTGTTCTTTCTTGACTATTGTTATTCGGATATTGATTTTGCTTTCTTGAATTTATCATATTGGTTTATTTATTCAATCTTGCGCTTAATTATTTAATTGCTTGATCACCAAGTGAATATTATCTATGAATCTAGATTGAACTCGAAAGTGGGAATTCTAGTTTGCACATAGAATTGAGTAGAGCACGTTCTTGAACCTAGGCATCGGGGAACGAATTCGCAGTTATGATAGACATATACCTAATGGCCTTGCTTGGTTGATGTACAGGAATTATAAATGTGTTCTTGTTAGTTCTAATTCCATAGGTATGCAGGCATTAGGTTAGCTTGAATAGCCGAGTAAGAACTCGACAGATATTTATGAGCAATATTAACCATGTCAACCAATGAACTAGATGAATTAGTTAGTCAATTCAATTGAAGAATACAATAGGAATGTTAAATAGCCTATAATCCTATATCATTTTCATTACCTTGATAACATAAAAATCTAATCTTCCTCTGTTTAGAGTTCATTAATTATTTTCTTTTTAGTTTAATTACTTTAGCATCACTACTCTTGGGTTCAATTCTTGTTTAGATAATTGGGATAGTTTAATTTAGTTAATAGTTTGTAACAAGTCCTCATGGGTTCGACACTCTATCTTATCACTTAATTTCTTGACAACCGCGTATACTTGCGTGTGCATTTTGGCACATGTCGTATTGTCGAGAGGATTGTCGGGGTGTTCATACGTGAGTTGTCCGTGCTATTGTTATTATTGATATTTTCACATGCGGTGTCACAAGGCGTGCTATATATATGTTGAGTTTGCGCATGTGGTGAGACAAGGTGGGAATATTATTATGCGCGTGTGGCAGGACAAGGCGGCGATTTACTTTACTGTTACGCATTTGGCTAGACAACAGGGGATATGTTTGGAATAATTTGTGATGTATTTTTATGGCCTTGGAGCATTGTTACTGATGATATTGGAGTGGTGGTGTGCGTACCTTGCGTGAGTCATACACATTACAGTTTTGTAGTGTTGTTTCCTATGTGATATTCGTTGTCTCCGATCTTATTTGTTGACTCGAGCTGTGATAGAACACTTGCACATGCATACATCATAATTAGTCATTCCTATAATTCCAAGAAAAGGAACCTTGATATTTATTGATCATTTACATGTATTCTTGTAAACATACCTTCTGCACGTGAGTTGCACTGTTAGCACGTGAATTGTCTGTGTGGATATGAGATATTGTTACTGCTACTACGTGAGTTGTTCCGTGCAGATATAAGGTATTAATGGTATTGGCACGTGAGTTGTCCGTGCAGCACGTGAGTTGTTTGTACGATTTTGATTTGTAATGTGGGCACAATACGCCAAGTGATTTGGGTTTATGATTTGGGACCCGTGATTTGTGATTATGAGGTGTGGTACCTCGGAGAAATTCTTGTTTTAACCTTATGTGAAAGCGGTTGTTTTATTGGGCTGTTACTTGTTTTCCCTTACCTTTTTTCACCAAACTTATACTGAATTCTGCTTACTTTACGGCATTATTACCTGTTTGCTCCTTGTTGTAAATTGTTGTTTCTAATTCTCAATGCAAGATTGTAACATTATTCTTACCATGTTTAGATTTATATTTTTCCCTGTTGGTTTTATATTCATACTTGTACAGATTATAATGTCTAGTAGGCGTCTTGACTGTTCCTCATCACTACTCCATCGAGGTTAGTCTTGATACTTACTAGGTACCGCAGTGGTATACTCATGCTACGCTTGTTGAATAATTTTGTGCAGATCCAGGTACCTTGGAGCAAGATGTATTAGCTAGCTGACTGTGAGTTGCAGCTGAGACTTCAAGTTATACATGTCCTTGCGTTTGCAGGCCTCGGAGTCACCTTCTGAAGCATTATTTGGTTACTATCTACTTCTATTCCAAATAGTGATGTATTTGATATTCTTAGCTAATCTTAGAAAGGCTTACAAATTGTACAACCGGTTTCGGGATGTTATATATTTACTTTGGATTGTTGGCTTTATATAGAAATTTCAAGTTCATGTTTAATAGTTGATTGGTTAAATCTGTTATCAATTCACTAAGTGTTAGGCTTACCTAGTCTTAGAGACTAGGAGCCATCACGACTCCTAAAAAGGGATTTTGGGTTGTGACGTGATGTAGGGCTTCAAAGTGTGACGATGGTGGTTGGGAATAACATTTTATGTGTATAAGGGGGCTATGGACAAGAATTATACAAGACCATAGTGATAATGTGTTTATGAAGCGTGTACAATTAGGGGATTAGTGGAAGACAAGTGTCCAAAATAGGGGAAAATTATGGAGTCTATGTGGGACTACTCAAATCTCCACCTTATGACTAATTTTTCATTGTAAAGGTATGTTTTTGTGGATGCTCCATCGTCAAGCTTCTTTTTCTTATTAAATGAATATTATGTGGGCCCCACAATCCACAAAGTATTCGCAAACTTCAAACTTTCATTTCAAAATATGTATATTATTAACAAGCATAATGTCACTGATGCAATATAAAAAGTGGAAACAAGAAAACAAAAGATAGAAGTAAGACGCTCAATGAACTATCAAGACAATAAGTAGGAACTAGTCTACTTACCTTCTTGATGAAGTCACGGAGTACCTATACTATACGAACAACCCAAAAGACAACAATGGTCTTGCAAACTATTCGATCAAACAAAGGAACAAGTTCAATTTTGAATCGCACCAAAATTGGACAAGTTATTTCACACGATTTTGGGAGCAATGTGCTGCCGTTTTTTGATTGATAATAATGTCAAAAGGTATCAAAATAATGAAGTGTTTAGGCTTATATAGAATGAGCCTTTACCTAAATCAACTAGGAAAAGAATAACTAGTTAACCTAAATCAACTAGGAAACAACTAATTAACAAAAAGGCCACAATTTGGCTAAGTTTAAGAAATAGTCACGCAGGACTCCAAAACAAGTAAGAATTAATGTCTTCCATAACTATACAATAATACATGCCAAACGCAAACTTCCCACGCCAAACGCTTGGATCTTCTTCACCATCAAATGTGCATCATGAAGCTCTTTAGCTTGACTTCTCGTGAATGGTCTTGAAGGTTTAAATATATCATGATCAGGTTGACCTGCATCATCCTCCCCTTCTTGGGAAGATTTCGTCCTCGAAATCGAACCTTCTTCATATTTTAAAACAACACAAGGAGTCAAGTCAGTGACATTGAATGTCTTAGAGACAACATAATCATCAGGCAGATCTAGGACATAAGCATTATTATTGATCTTCTGCAACACTTGAAATGGTCCATCTCCCCGCGGAGCAATATAAAAAGTGGAAACAAGAAAACAAAAGATAGAAGTAAGACGCTCAATGAACTATCAAGACAACAAGTAGGAACTAGTCTACTTACCTTCTTGATGAAGTCACGGAGTACCTATACTATACGAACAACCCTCAAGACAACAATGGTCTTGCAAACTGTTCGATCAAACAAAGGAACAAGTTCAATTTTGAATCACACCAAAATTGGACAAGTTAATTCACACGATTTTGGGAGCAATGTGCTGCCGTTTTTGATTGATAATAATGTCAAAAGGTATCAAAATAATGAAGTGTTTAGGCTTATATAGAATGAGCCTTTACCTAAATCAACTAGGAAAAGAATAACTAGTTAACCTAAATCAACTAGGAAACAACTAATTAACAAAAAGGCCACAATTTGGCTAAGTTTAAGAAATAGTCACGCAGGACTCCAAAACACGTAAGAATTAATGTCTTCCATAACTATACAATAATACATTCCAAACGCAAACTTCACACGCCAAACGCTTGGATCTTCTTCACCATTAAATGTGCATCATGAAGCTCTTTAGCTTGACTTCTCGTGAATGGTCTTGAAGGTTTAAACGTATCATGATCAGGTTGACTTGCATCAGTCACGACCCAAAACTAACGGTCGTGATGGCACCTATCGTGGGCAAGCCAATTACTAAACTTTTTCAACATACCAAAAGCTTTAAAAAATACGGAAATAGTTAAAATTTAAGGAAAACCTTTGAAAACAGAAATATGTACGCTACCCAATACAATTTCTCCCAAAAACCGGGATGTCACCGGGTACATGAGCGTCTACAATGGAAGATAGTCTAATACGATGTCTAAAGAGTAAAAGAAAACTAAAATATAAGAAGAGATAACGAAGGAGGGTCAAGGTCTGCGAACGTCATGCAACTACCTCGATCGTCCCCCTAGATCCTGACTGCACACTCAGCAGCCGCCGTGACCGGGAACACCTGGATCTACACACGAGGTACAGGGTGTAGTATGAGCACAACCAACTCAGTAACTAACAAATCCAAACTTTGGACTGAAAGTAGTGACGAATTCAACTAGCATAGCTTAACATAGAAGTGACAGTGCAGAAACGTAGGCATGCCTTCAAGTTCCACATATAAACTCAAAATAGTAAAATAGATCAAATCTAAATGATAAGAAGAATATAAATTATCTACTTCGACATGCCCATGCACATGCTGTATGTGATGCACCATGCTGTCTGCCACATGTGCTCGCGCTCTCAATTGCTCAGTCACTCAATTTTGTGTATGGCCAATCCGGCTCAAGGAAGATCCATCCCCGAATATATACATCAGCCACCCAGTACTGAATAAGGCCAATCCAGCCTAAGGGAAAGATCCATTCCCATGTATATAATGCTTCGGACAAGATCCATATCCAGGGAAGATCCATCCCTCAATATAATTAATCGTGCTCATTGGGGGTGTGTGCACCGAAGGGGCTCCTTCAGCCCGAGCACTATCATAAATCAGTATGACCGCTGCGACATGCAATCCCATCCAATAAATGTCACTCATAGCCATGCCTTCAGCCTCACTCAGTCATCAATCTCTCCGGTCTCTCTCGCGGGCTCACCATGTCAATGAAACTAGCCCAAAACTAATGATATGATGCATCAATAAATAGAAACAGAGAATGAGATATGATGTAAAATGAATAAGTATGACTGAGTAAGAAATATCAATGAAATCAGTAAGACAACAGCAAGAAACGACCACTATGGGTTCCAACAATACCGGCATCTAGCCAAAACATGATCCCGAGCAAGTTTAACAACTTAATTACTTTATCACATGATGAAAACACTGGCATCAACAAGATAAGTCCACTATACAGTGCCATGGAATCAACCAAATCATAATTTCCGTAGTGCACGCCTGCACGCCCGTCACTTGGCATGTGCGTCACCTCGACACAAATCATATAACACATATTTCGGGGTTTCGAACCCTCAGAGCCAGGTTTAAAAGTGTTACCTCAATTCGAGCAAAACTCTACTCCGACACGCCTTTACTTCGCAAATCGGCCTCCAAATGCCTCGAACCAAGCCATAAGCTGTATGATACAATCAAAACGAGCTAAAGGAATTGATTCTACAAGAAATTACGAAGTTATAACTAAAAAATTCGAAATTGGCTCATAACCGCCCCCCGAGCCCACGCCTGGGAATCCAACATAATCACCAAACCGTGAAGCCCATTTCAACCCCGAACCTAACCATATCAAATTTTCTCAAATCCGATAACAAAATCCCACTCAAAACCTCAAAATACCTAGCCCAAGAACTTTTCTTCACTTTCCTCAATTTTCCACCCCAAATCACAAATTTAATGGTAAAATCAAATGGATAATCATGGAAATTAACAAAAGCTAGATAAGAATCACTTACCCCAAACACCCACGTGAAAATCCCCCCAAAAGACGCCTTCTACCGAGATCCCAAATCAATTTTGTGATATGAACTCGAAACCCTTGTTTGTGAACATTTTATTCTGCCCAGTTACGCCTTCATCGCGAACGCGACCATTCTACCACGTTCGGGAAGCACAAAAAACTCTGCCCCTCTATTTTGCCTAACGCGAACGCAGAGACATCCACGTGAACGCGAACTAATGCTTCCTCAAACCTACGGGATCATGGCCCTCTTCACCCGATCGCGAAGAACAAACCTGTAACCCCCAGCTTCTGCCTCCTATTCCTTACATGAACGCGACCTTAGACATGCATTCCCGAATCACAACATCCCACAACTACACGATCGCATCCCCTTTCTCGCGTTGGCGTAGAACAAAGTCCTCCACTGCGAGCTAAGCCTATGCGATCGCAGACCTTCCCACGCGATCGCATATAAGGAAACTAGATTAGTGCACCAGAAAATATGCAGCTATAACACCAAGTCCAAAATTGATCCGTTAACCATCCGAAACTCACCCGAAGCCCCGGGACCTCAACCAAACATACCATCAAGTCCCAAAATGTCATACGAACTTAGTCGAACCCTCAAATCATCTCGAACAACATCAAAAAACGAATTGCACATATAAGCCTTATGAACTTTGAAATTCCAAATGTCTGCAAGTGGCGCCTAAACCTATCAAATAACATTCGATTGACACAAAATTATGCACACAAGTCCCAAATGACACCATGGACCTGCTCCTACTTCCGAAAGTGGAATCCGACCCCGATATCAAAATGTCCACTCTCGATCAAACTTCCTAAAAATTCAACTTTCGCCATATCCAGCCTAATTCAACTACAGACCTCCAAATCACAGTCCGGACACACTCATTAGTCCAAAATCACCTAACGAAGCTAACGAAACCATCAAAATTCAAATTCGAGGTCATTTGCACATAAGTCAACATCTAGTCAACTTCTCTAGCTTAAGCTTTCCATTATGAGACTAAGTGTCTTAATTCATTCCGAAATCTCTCCAGGCCCCAACCAACTAGCCTGATAAGTCATATAATAGCTATAAAGCTCAAAAGGAATAGTAGATGGGGGAACGAGGCTACCACTCTCAAAACGACCGACCGGGTTGTTACATCTTCCTCCTCCTAAATAGATGTTCGTCCTCGAACGGGTCTAGAAACATACCTGGAGTCTCAAATAGACGTGGATATTTGCTCCGCATCTCCCGTTCGGTCTCCCAAGTAGCCTCCTACACGGGCTGACCTCTCCATTGCACCTTCACTGAGGCTATATCATTTGACATCAACTTTCGAACCTGACGATCCAAAATGGCCACCGGCTCCACATCATAGGTCAAATCACCATCCATCTAAACTGTGCTGAAATTCAAAACATGAGACGGATCGCCATCATACTTTCGGAGCATAGAAACATGAAATACTAGATGCACACCCGACAAACTAGGTAGCAAGGCAAGCTCGTAAGCCACTTCCTCGATCCTCCGAAGAACCTCAAACGGCCCGATATACCATAGGCTCAACTTGCCCTTCTTCCCGAACCTCATAACACCCTTCATGGGTGAAACCATGAGCAGTGCCTTCTCCCCAACCATGAAAGCAACATCACGAACCTTCCTATCGACGTAACTCTTCTGTTTAGACTGCGCTGTACGAAGCCGATCCTGAATCAATTAAACCTTGTCTAAAGCATCCTAAACCAAGTCAGTACCCAACAGCCTAGCCTCCCATGGCTCGAACCAGCCCACCGGATATCTACATCATCTCCCATACAAAGCCTCATATGGAGCCATCTGAATGCTCGACCAGTAGTTGTGGTTGTAGGCAAACTCCACGAGTGGCAGGAACTGGTCCAAGAACCCCCAAAATCAATGGCACACGCGCGTAGCATGTCCTCCAATATTTGAATGGTGCGCTCGGACTGTCCTTCCGACTGAGGGTGAAATGCAGTGCTCAACTCAACCTAGGTGCCCAACTCTCGCTGTACTGCTCTCCAAAACTATGATGTAAACTACATGCCTCGATCTGAAATGATGGATACTGGCACATCGTGAAGGCGGACAATCTCTTGGATGTAAATCTCAGCCAACCACTCTGAAGAATAGGTAGTTCCAATTGGAATGAAGTTGCGGACTTGGTCAGCCAAGCCACAATCACCCAAATATCATCAAACTTCCTCGAAGTCCATGGGAGCCAAACTACGAAATCCATAGTGATTTGATCCTATTTCAACTCTGGAATCTCTAACCTCTAAAGCAATCCACCTGGTCTCTGATGCTCATACTTCACCTGCTGATAGTTAAGGCACCAAGCTACAAACCCCACTATATCCTTCTTCATTCTCCTCCACCAATAGTGCTGCCTCAAGTCCTGTTACATCTTCGCAGTACCCAGATGAATTGAATACCATGAACTGTGGGCCTCTTCGAGAATCAACTCACGTAGCCTATCCACATTAGGCACACAAATCCGACCCTGCATCTTCAATACCCTATCATCCCCAATAGTCACATCTATGGCATCACCGTGCTGAACCGTGTCCTTAAGGACAAGCAAATGGGGATCATCATACTGGCGCTCTCTGATGCGGTCATATAAGGATGATCGAGAAACAACACAAGCTAGAACCCGGCTGCGCTCCGAACATCCAATCTCACGAACTGATTGGCCAAAGCCTGAACATAAGGTGCAAAAGGTCTCTCTCACTAGAATGAATGCAAGACTACCCATACTCACCGCCTTTCTACTCAAGGCATCGGCCACCACATTGGCCTTCCCGGGATGATGCAAAATGGTGATATCGTAGTCTTTTAGCAACTCCAACCATATCCGCTGCCTTTAATTTTGATCCTTCTATTTGAACAAGTGTTGGAGGCTCCGATGATCCATAAACACCTCACAGGACACATCGTAGAGATAATGCATCCAAATCTTCAATGCGTGAACGATGGAAGCTAACTCAAAATCAAGAAGAGGGTAGTTCTTCTCATGAGGCTTTAATTGGCATGAAGCATAAGCAATCACTCAACCCTCCTGCATCAAGACATACCTAATACAGCTCCGAGAAGCATCACAATATATTGTAAGAGCCTGAAGCTGGAGGCAAAACTAGAATTGGAGCTGTGGTCAAAGCAATCTTGAGCTTCTAATAGCTCTCCTCACACTCATCCGACCACCTGAAAGGGGCACCCTTTTGGGTCAATTTGGTCAAGGGTGATGCAATAGACGAGAAGCCCTCCACGAAGCAATGATAATAATCGGCCAAGCCAAGAAAGCTCCGAATCACCGTAGCTGAGGATGGTCTGGGCCAACTCTGAACTGTCTCTATCTTGTTCAGATCCCCCTCAATACCCTCACTGTACACCATGTGCCCCAAGAATACCACTGAGCTGAGCCAAAACTCACACTTGGAGATCTTGGCATAAAGCTTCTTCTCCCTCAACCGATGCAACACAATCCTCAAATGATGGGCGTGCTCCTCCTGGCTACGAGAGTACACCAGGATATCATCAATGAACACTATAACAAACAAGTCGAGATAAGGCTGAAATACACTATTCATCAGATGCTTGATTGCTGCTGGGGCATTGGTCAGCCCAAATGACATCATTAGGAACTCATAATGACTAAAACAGGTCCTGAATGCTAACTTTAGAATGTCTGAGTCCCGAATCTTCAACTGGTGATACCCAAACCTCAATCGAACTTGGAGAACATCCTCGCTCCCTGAAGCTGGTCAAATAGATTATCAATACGCAGCAAAGGATACTGGTGCACCCCAAGGTAAGACGCTAGGCCTAATAAACCCCTTATCAAGGAGTTCTTGAAGCTGGTCGTTCAATTTTTTCAACTCTTCTGGTGCCATACGATACGGTGGGACGGAAATGGGCTGAGTGCCCGGCACTAAGTCAATACCGAAGTCAATGTCCCTGTCGGGTGGCATGCCCGATAGATCTGCAGGAAACACATATGGAAACTCCCGCACCACCGGAGCAAAATCAATAGTGGGAGCATCAACACTAACATCCCTCACAAAGTCTAGATAAGATAAAATACCTTTCCCGACTTGTCGCTAGGCCACCAAATATGAAATCACTCTGCTGGGAACATAGTCTTCCACTGCCCAGCTAAGCCTATGCGATCGTGGACCTTCCCACGCGATCGCGTATAAGCAAACCAAATTAGTGCACCAGAAAATCTACAACTATAACACCGAGTCCAAAATTGATCCGTTAACCATCCGAAACTCACCCGAAACCCCCGGGACCTCAACCAAAACATACAATCAAGTCTCAAAACGTCATACGAACTTAGTCGAACCCTCAAATCATCTCGAACAACATCAAAACACGTCCGATTGACACCAAGTTATGAACTTTGAATTTCCAACTGTCTACATGCGGCGCCTAAACCTATCAAATCACGTCCGATTGACACCAAGTTATGCACACAAGTCCCAAATGACACCACAGACCTGCTCCAACTTTCAGAATTGGAATCGAACCCCAATATCAAAATGTCCACTCTCGGTCAAACTTCCTAAAAATTCAACTTTCGCCATATCCATCCTGATTCAACTACAGACCTCGAAATCACAGTCTGGACACGCTCCTAAGTCCAAAATCACCTAACGGAGCTAACCAAACCATCAAAATTCAAGGTTGTTTACACATAAGTCAACATCTAGTGAAATTTTCCAACTTAAGCTTTTTACTATGAGACTGTCTCAATTCATTTCAAAATATGTCCAGGCCCGAACCAACTATCCTGATCAGTCATTTAAGAACTATAAAGAATGAAAGGAGTAGTAAATGGGGGAAAGGGGCTACAACTCTCAAAATGACCGACAGGGTCGTTACACATAACCACCTAACCTAGAAGCATAAAAACATGAGAGATTGAGAGGCAATTTGGGAATTTATTTTAAAAAAATTTCTATCTTTTGAGGGGGCAAAAAGTGGGCAGCAAAATCATAATAGAGAATTTGTTCCTCCATCACCCATATATTAGGTTGTCATAGTTGCTTGTGGCATGACAGTTTGGAGCATAACTGGCAGGTCCTAGTTTGTTAAGGTAAGATTTCATCTCTCCTACGTACTTTTGAGGTTGTTTGGTATTTATGCAACTTGTTATTGTTGTTATATGAAGGTAGTTTTATTGTATATGAATAGTAGATGATGTTGTTGCTGTGTTATTGTGGATATGCTTCCTGTAGTTGGAAGAAGGAAGTGTATAAGGTACCGTATATGAAGCATATATTGGGCTGTCTTAGTGTATAAGGGATATGCTTCTTAGGTGTTCATGATTTAAATTCAAATGGATTAAAAGAGGTTATAGTTGTGGTTGTGAAATAATAAGGGAAATGTTGCATGTTCCATTTCGAACATAATTATCGTTTGATATAAGTGATATACTAGCCTCATCTAAGTTCGCATATGTATTCCTTTGTTATAGGATTGGCGTACTAGTTACGACGAGTTCGTTTTGTGTTGAAGAATTGAGGTATGTTTAGGCTAATCGTTCCTTCTTTGGGCATGATCCAGATATTGAAATGTAAACGTAATGTTATTCCATAAATAGTTTTACTCTTGGTAGTTAAAGATGTCTATGTTATTCATTCTTGTAAAATGTAATTCAAAGCATGTCTAAGTATATTTCTAAGTCTCTATTGAGGCATACAATAAAGATGTTATTGTTCATAATGTAATGTTATATGCATCTTCATTTAATATAGATCTACGGCCGGTCAAGCAGTTACCACTTATTGGGCAGTTATGTATCGTTATTTACCACCGGTTAGGCAGACAGGTACTTACCATTGAGCTACACCCGGTCGGGAGGTTACCACTGATTGGACAGCTATGTATCGTTATTTACCAATGGTTGGGCAGAAACATATTTAACACCGAACTACGATCGATCGGGCAGTCACCGCTGATCAGTTGGGAAGCTAACATCACGATAAGGATGTAATCAAGACTATGGCATTTTATATATATATATATATATATATATATATATGAGATTGAGCTTATTATACATATAATGGGCCTTAGCGACAAGTCAGAGGTAATAGGGTTGACTTTTATCCCTCTTAGTTATAGTATCTTATCGTTATGATTCATTTATGCCTTACATACTCGGTAAATTATTCGTACTAACGTCACTTTTTCAAGAGACGCTGTGTTTCATGCCATGCAAGTGTAGTACGATGCGAGGATCCTCCGCTATAGGCTTCTTTCAGATATCATCTTTTGGTTGGTGAGCTCCACTTTTTCCTGGAGTATTGCCGAGTCGGTATTCTATATATACTATTTTGGTTTATGGGAATGTTGGGGGCTCTGTCCCGAATTATATACTATGATCATGTTTCCATATAGGCTTTGCAGACAGTATAATGTGTATAGTATTAGTTATGACATGTCAGTCTATCATGACGGCCTTGCCGGCCCCATGTATCGTTGTAAATGCTTTATGAGTTTCTTATGCTAGTTAAGTTCGAATGTCGCTACACATATATGTATATTGACATGGCCTCTAATGGCCCTTGGTGAGTCTTATATTAAAGAAGGATAATGTATGTGGCACTCGATTGAGTAGGCACCGAGTGCTAGTCGTGGCCCTCTGGTTTGGGTCGTGACACGGACACCGCAACCGCTCATGGGATGACTAGGTCAGGAATGTGTTGCGCTCCAAAAGAGATGAACCGAGGAAATCCGAATAGGGAGAAGAATTAACAGGAGAAACATAACTGACGCGGAGGCAACAAAGTTCTAGAGAATGATGTCGGTAAATGAATACTCTATAGAAAATCAGTTGAGGAAGACCCCTGCCCACATATCAATTATGGAATTATTGATGTGTTCCGGTAGTCACAGGGAAGCTCTAGTAAAGGTGCTAAGTGGAGTGAGCATGTTAGGCAATACTATCGGCGAGCCGCTGACATCAACTATTGGGAAGATAGAGGAGGCAAACAAGATTTCCTTTTGGATGGATGAATTTCCTTTAGAAGGGATGGATCACAACAAAGCTCCGTACATCACTGTCAAGTGTGGAGACAAAGTCGGATCCCGGGTACTTGTTGATGGGGGATCTAGAGTAAACATTTTCCCATTCTCTACTCTACGGAATTAGGCTTTCACTTGATAGATGTAAAAGAGAACCAAGTGAGAGTAAGGCATTTCGATGGTTCACTAAAGGATGTCATCGGAGTGATCTACCTAGCCTTGCAATTTGGACCAGTTTAGTTCATGATGTTGTTTCAAGTGACGTATATCTCGTCTTCATACAATCTATTACTAGGAAGGCCTTGGATATAGCTGGCAAGGGTAGCTCCTTCCAGTCACCATCAATGTAAGAAATTCGAGTGGCATTACCAAGAGATTGTGATACATGGGTAGTGGAGCCGATTAGCTTACTTGGAGCATGAGGTTCCTTTTATAGAAGGAATGGATAGGGTCACCTTCCACACAGTCGAGATCATGTAAGCGACAGAAATGTAGAAGAATGAATAGGACCGCAGTATGAAATCATCGTACAAGTCAAAAATGGAAATGCGAGTAATGATGAAGTATGGATATAGACAAGGATCTTGGCTGGGAGCCCCATCAAATGGGATAACTGAGCCAATTCAACTAAAAGTGCATAAACGTACCGCTGGCTTAGGATACCAACCTACAACTGGACGAAAATATAACGGTAACCCTAGAAAAAAGGTTTTTGTACCATAGCATGTTTCGGGCTCGAGTTAGAGCTCACCACTAGAAGAAGATATCCTCGACATGATGAGAATATTGTTAATGGCCATGATCGAGGAATATTGCGGTGAAGCTGATATCAAGTCACTAACCATTCGAGATGCTGAACCAGGAGAGAGCTTGCGAAACTGGACAGCCGGTCCATCTCTAGTTCATCGGGAGTCTTGGTTGTGTAAAATCATAGTAACTTTGAAAGCTGCTTGGTCAATTGAGACTTGAACCATGCCTGTGCATTTTTGTTAAATTGCGTCTTTGAACGCTAAGACATTCCTTTTGATGAAATAAAAGAATTATTTTCCTGCAAACTATTGTGAATTTATCTTTGTCTTTATTTATATTCAATTTTTCATTTCAGTAATAAAATTGATAAAAACCCGCATTCCGCGATTATGACATGTAGCAAAACCCTAGAGCAAAACAATCCGGATTACGAAGAGTACAATGAGAGTTTGAGCCCCAAGAACCTATCACAAGACATTGAATAGCTAGAAAGCCATAAGAAGCCCAACCTCGAAGAGAGGTGATCAATCTCTAGGAAATGAGGAAGATGTTAAAGAAACTTGAATCAGCATCCACCTGAAGGAACAACAGAAGAAAAAATTAGTAGAGCTCCTCCGACAATACATTGATGTATTCTCTTGATCATATGATGACATGCCCGGACTATATACATCATCGTCTCGCATCGATTGCCCACTGATCCCGCCAGATCACCAGTCAAGCAGAAACCTCGAAAATGCAAGCTAGATTAGAGTCTAAGGATTAAAGAACAAGTCTCCAAGAAGATAGAAGAAATTTGGTAAGGGTCACCAATTACCCTACCTTGGCAAACATCGTACTGGTGCCGAAGAAGGACAGGAAGATTAAGATATGCGTGGACTACTGTGATCTCAAAAAATCCAGTCACAAGGATGACTTTCCTCTGCCAAATATCCATATCCTTATTGACAACTATGCGACACATGAATTGCAACCATTCATGGATTGTTTTGCTGGATATCACCAGATCTGATGCACGAAGAAGACATAGAGAATATAGCATTCACCTTGACATGGGGAGTTTATTTATACCAAGTCGTGCAATTCGATCTCAAGAATGCCGGTGCTACCTATAGAGGGCCAGGACGACCCTCTTTCACGACATAATCCACAAGGAGATCAAAGTATATGTGGATGATGTCATTATCAAGTCTCGGAATAGTGTGGATCATATGAGTGATTTGAACAAGTTCATCGAGCGGTTGCAAAGGTACAGTTTGAAGTTGAATTGCGCGAAGTGTGCATTTGGGGTACGCGAAGGAAAACTATCAGGTTTCATGGTCCACAGAAAAGGAATAGAGCTGGACCCCTCGAAGATCAAGGCCATTCAAGACTTTCTTCCTCCCAAATGCAAAAAGGATGTGAAGAGCTTCCTCGGGAGATTGAATTACATCAACACGTTCATAAGGCCAGTCAACAATAATCTACGAACCGATTTTCAAGCTATTGAAGAAAGATGCCTCTACGAAGTGGATGGAAGAATGTCAAAAAGATTTAGACAAAATGAAAAAGTATTTGTCAAGTCCACTAGTGTTGGTCCCCCCTGAGCCTAGGAAGCCGCTGCGACTATATTTTTCCGTATTGGATAATGCATTCAGATGTGTGTTGGGACAACATGATAAGATTGGAAAGAAAGAGCAATCTATTTACTATCTGTGCAAAAGTTCACACCATATGATGCTAGATATACTTTGTTGGAGTGAAGCTGTTATGATTTAACTTGAATCACTCAAAAGTTAAGATATTACTTGTCAATATATACCGCATATCTGATATCTCGACTCAACCGGCTCAAATACATCTTTTAGAAGCCGATGCCTATAGGGAAGTTAGCTAAGTGGAAGGTCCTCCTTAGTGAGTTCAACATCGTATACATGACCCTGAAAGCAATAAAAGGACCAGCATTGGCTGACTATCTTGCAAAAAATCTGGTGGATATGGATTATGAGCCGCTTACCACATACTTCCCAGATGAAGAGGTTTTGTTTGCTAGGGAGGACATTTTCGAGCCATACCCAGGATGGAGAATGGTCTTCACCGGAGCTGCAAATTTCAAGGGAGTAGGAATTGGGGAGGTCCTAGTCCCCGAATCAAGACAACATTATCTGTCTTCAGCTAAGGTAAGGTTCTATGTACTGTATTAGGCATGCATCCTCAGGATTAACATGGCGGATCGATATGATAATTAAGAAACTTTTGGTCATAGGAGATTCTAATTTGCTGATCCACTAAGTTCAGGGCGAATAGACCACCAAGAATGTCAAGATCCTTCCGTACTAGAACTGTGTAAAGGAGTTGTGTAAGAAGATCACCAAGATCGAGTTCATACATGCTCCCAGAATCTAGAATGAGTTCGTCGACACTCTCGAAACTTTGTCATCCGTGATTCAACACCCGAACTAGAATTACATAGACCCTATTGAGGTAGAGATCCGGGATCATCATGCATATTATTTCCACGTTGATGAAGAGCCAGACGGCAAGCCTTGGTACCATTACATCAAAAGGTTTCTCGAAGCAAGAGAATATCCGGAGGGTGCCACTAACTATCAAAAGCGAGCATTAGGAGAATAGCAAATCATTTCTTTCTTAACGGGGAAATATTGTATAGGAGGACCCTAGACATTTGTATGTTAAGGTGTGTAGATGCTGCTAAAGGCACAATGTTATTGGAAGAAATACATATTGGAACGTGCAAGCCCCACATGATTAGTTTCACTCTAGCGAAGAAGATTCTGAGGGCCTGATATTCTTGGATGACCATGGAAAAGGATAGCCTTTGCTATTTGCAGATATGCCATCAATGTTTGATTCACGGGGATTTTATCGGGGTTCCGCCAAATGAGTTAAGTGTAATGGGTTATCCTTGGTGTTTTGCCGGTTGTAGCATGGATGTGATTGGACCTATGGAACCAGCCGCATCGAATGGGCATTGTTTCATATTGGTAGCCATCAACTACTTCACTAATTGGGTTGACGCTTCCATGTACAAGGCTGTCAAAAAGAAGGTATTGGAAGATTTCGTCCATAACAACATAGTTTGTCTATTTGGAATTCCAGAGTCAATCATAACTTATAACACAACTATTCAAACCGAGATCTAATGAGGAAAATTTATGAGAAGTTCAAAATCATCCATCATAATTTCATGTCATACATACCATATATAAATGTAGTAGTTGAAGTAACCAATAAAAACATTAAGAGGATATTGTGAAAGATAGTGGACAATCACATGCAATGGCATGAGAAGTTATCTTTTTCCCTACTCGGTTAACGCACTACTATGAGGACATGTACTGGGTCAACACCATACATGTTAGTATCTAGCTCTTATGTTCCTCCTAATGTCCTGTTAAAACCCCATACTTACTGTATTGTGCTAGTTGGTGCTTATGTCTTTGATATCATATTCATACTCTCATTAAGAAACAAGTTCCTAATGATCATAATGACACGTCCTTACTTAAGTGACTCTAACTGGTATACTTAACCATAACATTATACTATTTTGATCTATGTATGTGTGTCTTGAGAACCTGTATACAAAATCATGTATTGATGTTTTGATGCATGCTTTGCTATGAACAGTGTACCTTTGGACTATTCTTGTGACCTGAATCTACTTAAGGGAGTTCTGAAACATTTGAACCTTTAGTAGAATCAATAAAGCAAATGCGTGTGCTCATCTCTATATGCAACTGATGATTGCCTGATAACACTTATGACCATGAAGTTATAAGTATTGAGGCTTTTCTATGGACAATCAGTTACCTGTGCTATGTGATCCTACTTAATTATGTTCTAACAGTGACTCTATGCATATTGTAATGTCCTATCATTATACTCCATACTATGATATGAATCTTCCTAGATCAATGTTGTGTCCTGTACTGCTTTTGTGTTCTGTGATGAACTATAGTGTCTTGTTTGCTTAAAGTTATTGAATTTTTGTGTGCCTAAACCTTTTAAAGGTTTACTGTTACCCTTTACATCTACTGCGTGTATCTTGGCAATGTGAAACTACTAACTTGACACTTTATTTGTGTTTAATCTTGTAAGGAAGATTAATAATGGGTGGCTAAGTGTATTTGAGTGTGAAACCTGGATTGTGGTTAAGGTACCCCTCTCTGACAAAAGCACATCTCGGGTTCCGTGAGACCCTCATCAACTCTAATGTATCAGGTGTCCACAAAGGGGATTTTATCTATAAATAAGGGTTTTCCCCAAGCTTTTAGTTACGAACTTTATTTAATCCTAATTGGATTAACACAAATAAGAACTGACGTTACTGTATTCCTCATATCTTTATTAATACTTTTCATGATTTTATTTTATTTCCACCACATATTTGTATATGCTAATTATCTATTTTTTTTTTTTATACATGTTCAAACTGGATGTTACATCCCACACCTAAATAAAGCTTGGTAAGTCTTGTTTCTATCGCAGTCATTCAGTCAGCGATGCGTGTGAATGCAAACACGATTACACGTTGTAGCAAGCTAGTGCCAGCTGTCCGACCCGGTGTTGTATCTTGGGCGGGGCGACCCATTTTGCATGCGGACCCGACAGAGATTCCTATAACTTGGTACATGTATATAAAGGCAATGAGGCTCAATCCATTTCATTCTTTTAGGAGTACCACTTATTATAATTCACCAAAAACACTCTCATATCTCTTTTTTGAAGTTTCAAAATAGACTAAACTAAGTCAGAGGATGGTTCTATTAGAATTTTACTTGAAGAATCTTGGAGTCGATATTGTAACATCTATTATCTAGTTGTATTGATTTTGATGATTCCTTAGAGGCAAGGTCAACCACCATAGAAGTGTAGTTAGTTCATCTAGATGGTATGTAGGGCATTCTTCCTTTCTTGGCATGATTTGGTTTAAGTATTACCCTGCCTTCCTCTAAAGGATTCATATGATGTGAGGAGCTTATTTATTCCGAGTCCCTCTCGGTGGTGTTATCTCTATTCTTGTACATTCTAGTTGATGGTATTCCTTCAAAGTCCAAAATGTTCCCAATTGGTATCTTGTGGTCGTGATGTATGATTCGTTCTGAGTCTAAACATAATAGCTCTTGAAGTTAATTCTGCATTTTACATATATGCATATGTGCCGATTTTACTCTACCAAGACATGCTATAGATGGCGGGGTACGGCACTTATTGTGCAACCACTGATCATTTGGGTATTATGAGACATGATAAGAGATACGACTGAGCCCTTGTGTGGCCGGGTACGATAGAGCTCTCTATGTAGCCAGGTACGGGATACTGTTATGGAAGATGCTACTCAGCCCTTACGTGGCAGGTACGACCGATATTTGTTGAGGCCTGGTATAACCGGGACCTCCTGAGGCCAGGTACGATATGATGAAAGAGAGAAACTAATTGAGTCAATTGCGAGGCCGAGTACGATATGAAGTGATATGACCCTAGATATAGCTAAAATTGAGTGAAGGATTGAATGCCTTCTGAAGTGAGTGAAAGGGGTCTATTTATAAAATTATAGATCGTGCTACAGTGAAAGTGTACAGTAATTTGCTATAGTGGTAAGTGCACAGTAATCTACAGTAACATTGCTACAGTACTTTCCAGAAAATTCTTTGTTAGCGTTATTTCTGATGTCAGCGACAAATTGGTCCTGATTTTGACTTATTCTAGGTCATAGTTAGGGTCATCTTCTTCTGATTGTGCTTCAGATGATGCTGATGATTGTTGATCGGGTACATCATTACCCTTTAGTTGCCTGATAATTCCTTCCATCTCCTTGATATATTCATCCTTGTTTGTCGATCCTGCAAGTCGTGCTGTAACTAAGGACCTCTACTGAAAAAAATACGATTTAGAAATATCTGTTGGTGATAGATACTTGGGGTTTTTGGTGAACCACTGTTCAACTGCATGTACGTATGTGTCGATGGCATCTCTCCACGCTTTGTACCATTTGCAATGTCATTGAAGGGCCAACCAAGGCATGCCCCTGTGTCCTTTTTTATGGAAAGCAAATTTCTGAGTATAGATCCAAGGTATGTGGAATCTATGGAAAAATCGGAAGCTAGTCCCCGGAAGGGTAGGGGACTAGGAAATGCAAGGAAGTAAGGAAAAGGAAGCAAGTAATAAAATTAAACTCAGGCGGCAAGGACGACTATATGCAAGCGTATGCTAAATAAAATAGGCAACAGAGTTGACCGAATGCAAGTATGTTAATGCAAGATTAAAACATAAAATCTGGAGGCAGATCCATCCAGAAGTGTTATTGATAATAAGAAATTAATATACAAATATTAAAAAAGTGAAACTTAAAAGGTTTTAGGTGTAGAGCTCTAAAGTGTTGAGAGGATATAGAGAGAGAAATGCGTAGAGAGAAGTATCCGATATTTGGGTGAAGGATTGAATGCCTTTTGAAGTGAGTGAGGGGGTCTATTTATATAATTATAGACCGTGTTACAGTGAAAGTGTACAGTAATTTGCTATAGTGATAAGTGCACAATAATCTATGGTGATAAGTGCACAGTAATCTACAGTAACATTGCTACAGTAACTTCTAGAAAATTCTTTGTTGGCGTTATTTCCGATGTCAGCGACAAATTTGTTCTGATTTTGACTTATTCTGGGTCATAGTCAGGGTCATCTTCTTCTGATTGTGCTTTAGATGATGTTGATGATTGTTGATCGGGTACATCACTACCCTTTAGTTGCCTGATAATTTCTTCCATCTCCTGGATATATTCTTCCTTGTTGGTCAATACTGCAAGTCGTGCTGTAACTAAGGACCTCTGTTGCAAAAACAAGGATTTAGAAATATTTGTTGGTGATAGATACTTGGGGTTTTTGGTGAACAACTTTTCAACTGCACGTACGTATGTGTCGGTGGCATCTCTCCATGCTTTGTACCATTTTTGATATCCTTGAAGGGCCAACCATGGCATGCCCCTATGTCCTTCTTTTTTGTGGAAGGCAAATTTCTGCGTATAGATTCAAGGTATGTGGAATCTATGGGAAAATTGCATTAAATTATTGGTCATCATGAAATCTGGAGCAAAAATATTCATAACCGTCTTTCGCTGGTGATGGAAAAATATTTGATGAATGACCATACACAGGCACCATTGGTACAAAAACCACTAGGGAAATTCTATTGGAAGTTGTTTACCCCAAAGAAGAAAGTAGGAATGTTTGTTGACATGATTATTGAATGTGAATGCGTTAAACCATGCATCCCTGCAATCATAATAGCTAAATAATTGTGGGTGAAAAGGCTGGGAAAGTTTTCTAATTTTCGTTGGGTGATCCCCCCATCCCTTTGGCGAGATTATTTTGTTGGTCCATACTGTGGTATGTGTAACATATTTTTGGGTTTTTATCCAAAAAGGGTTTGAACAGACATGATTGAGTGTCTGCTAAGATAAATTCATAAAACATCTGAGTATGAGCAGGTGTTTTCTGAAGGAAATTGACACTAGGGTCGAGCATTTTCTTTGCTACTTCTGTAGGGTTGGAAATCCGAAGACATGGCTCGGTTTGAATGAGTGAATAAGTCATCTCGTTCTTGATATATTGGGGTTCCTCAGAGTAAGGACCTGCTGAAGAAATTGGTTGAGACACTGATGAAGAAAGTGCATGTTTGGGTGCAGAAGGCACCGGGCATTGTGTAGTGGGGTTTTTTGCCATCACTATATTAATATCTCTTGTAGTGGGACTTTTGGTCGCCACTTGATTTTTAGTAGGGCCTTTTCCCACCACTGGGTTGGTTGCGGTGCTTTTGGCAGCCGCAGCTGAAGTTGATGTTGAGTTTGAAGGAGTCAGGGCTTGTTTGGCAATTGTTTCTAGGAATTGTGCTATGTTTCTTGCCATTTCTCCTTGTTCTGGATGGATCATGAATTTTGTTGAAGTAAAATCCACAAGTTTTTACCATCTCTTAAAATCTGTTGATGCCCATGTGGAAGCTGGTTATTGTGCACATTGAATATTGTCATCTTCCGAAGAAGATTATTCAATGATGTCTGCCCATCTTTTGGGCTGGGCAATAGAAATTGGTTGTGCTGAAATTGGTTGTGAGGAGACCACTATTGGAATACTCTTCATGGCATAATCAGCTGGGGATCTGCATTTTGGCTGGCTGGGTCTAGCTTCTGTTAACTACTGCTGTTTGGCAACTACTATTGTTGATTGTTGTTTTGAAACAACTATTGTAACTGCTTTGTTTTTTGGCTGTTGTGTGACATCCTGTGGCTTCTCCTCCGGGGGCGGCAGAGCTAACCTCGGGGGTTTCAACTTTTTTGGCATTTTATCTACCTCGTAGAAATTCTCGGGTTAGAAAATCGGATATGGAATTTGAGCTTCCCTTTATGTATTATTCAATGTCAAAATAAAAAATTGATAAAATACCTTGCCATCTAGAGAAATATGTTTAGAAGTAATACTTTGCACATCCTTCTGTAGAACAAATTTAGCTGCTTTATAGTCAATGCGAAGCAAAAACTTTTTGTTTAATAAATTTGATTGAAATTTTGATATGCATAAAACAATAGCCAAAATTTCTTTCTTAATTGTAGCATAATTCTGTTGAGAATTATTTCAATGTTTAGAAGTATAGGCAATGATACTTTCTTTATTATTACGAAGTTGTTTCAAAATTCCACCATACCCTAAATCGGATGCATCCGTTTCTACTATTTTAAAAGCAGTTGAATCGGGGAGACTCAGGAAAGGGAGACTCTTGAATTTTAACTTAAGTTGTTTGAAAAAATTGGTTTGGGCATCCGTCCAAGGAACTGGAGGCTTTTTCAATCTTTCGTGGAGGGGTTTAAGCAGAATGCTTAATCCCGGAATAAAATCGCAAACATAGTTGACACAACCAAAAAAAATTTTAAGTTGTGTCTTGTCCAGAATTTGATCTGAGAATTTGTCAGCAAACTGGAGGGATCACTGGATAGGAGTAATAGTCCCTTGTTGGATGTTATGACCAAGGAACCTGATGTTTATCTACAATAAGCTGTAGGTAGTTGTAGACAGAGCTAATCCATTTTCTTTAATAGTGTTATAGAAAATGCCTAGATTTCTGAAATGTTGGTCGATGCTTGTTGAGAAAACTAAGACATCATCTATATAAGTTATAACAAAACTGGAATATGGATTAAATATATCCTTCATTATCTTCTGAAATTCAGAAGGAGCATTCTTTAATCCGAATGGCATCACGTTCCATTCATACTTTCCGAAAGGGACTGTAAAAGCAATCTTGTACCTGTCTTTTGGATCGATTTGTACTTGACAAAATCCAGATTTTAAATTGAATTTAGAGAAAATTATGGCAGCACGGACTCTTTATAATAAGTCCTTCTTGTTAGGAATAGGGTACCTAATCCATCTAAGTGTTGCATTAAGGGGTTTGTAATTGATAACCTAACAAGGGACTCCGCGCTCGATTTCGGAGTTTTGTTCATAAAATGCCGCACATATCCAGGGAGATTTTGAAGGAGAAATAAACTTTTTGTCTAAGAGATCGTTGATCTCTTTTTGACAATGCATTGTAAGCTCGTGATTCATTTAAATTGGTCAAGCTTTGGTTGGAATATTTTTCTCGTCAAAGTCAGGCTCGAAAGGAAGCCCAACAATGTGCCTTTTTCGTTTCCAAAATGCCATAGGCATATCGGAACAAAGCTCCTGTTGAATTCTAGCTTCTAAACTTTTAACTTTAGAAGAGAATACAGAGTCAGTCTATTGTTTATGTATTCTTTGAAAAGCTACTTCTTCTTTTAAAAACATAATTTGATTTTCTTTATTTTGTAAAGAATGAATGATTTCATAAGTTGGATACTTATGAAAAGGAAGTAGAACGTGCTTGTGGGATAATCCACATGAATGCCTTTGTTCGTAACTAGGTATGATTTGAAAAGTTGAATGAAAGAAATACCTAGTATTACTACATTTCAAAGGCCTTTTGCTAAAAGAATTGGAGTCTGGATGAACCAGTTCGATTTTTCTGGAGAGGTTGTGACCTTTACAGAAGGAAGTTTGTAAGTGATTTTAAGTTTTTCACCATTGGCAGCCCTTAGGCGTTCTTTCGTTTTTACAAAAAACTTGGTTGTAATGAGACCTTCATGGATACAGTTCCTATCTGCACCACTGTCAAATAAAGTTATGCCAGTTCAAACAAAAGACTCGCCGACGATAAGAGTTACCCTAACGTGTTATTTCTGAATCCTAATAGAGGAAAGACGTCCTAAGAAGGATTCTGTTTCATCATCGTCTTGGTCAGAGGTTGCAACAACCTGTACAGCCTCTTTTAGCTTTTGTAGCTCATTAGATAATTGTTGGAGGACAAGTCTATCTAGTTCTTGTCTAGCTTTTATTTCCCTAATTTCTTCCATTAGGCGTGCTATCTCAGATTGAAGGTTTGAAATGGTCACTTTTGCTACCTTAGGACTATCAGAGGGAATTCTCTTAAGAATATCAGTAATGTTGTAGGTATTGGCTACCTGGGATGATTTTGAAAGGTTGAAGACGAGGATGTTGAAGGCTTATTAAGGATTGTTTTAAGTTTTCCTAAATAATCCCTTTTAAGCTCAGGATCTTAAAGATCACCAATCACTTCAAAAAGAAGATCTTGTTCTTTTGTAAGAACATTGATCTAAGGGAGGTTGTCCTGGTCAAATCCTTCTAAAGATGTGGAAGATGATCCTAAATCATCTTCGAGTATGTTGTTAAATTGCTCATTATCGGACATTTCCTTATCTGTAATATCCGAAGATTCACTTAATTCAAAAAGCAATTTCTTTATTTTGTTTAGAGTGGGTTCGTCAAGTTGTAGGCTCTTTATCTTCTGAGAGACTTTGCAAAACTTGACAATGTGGCCTGGCTTTCCACACTTGAAACATTTGCCAGTGGAAGTAGAAGTCTTTCCCTCTTTATTAAAAGATTTAGAAGACTTATTTTTTATATAGGAAGGTTTCCTTTTCCTATTGAAAGTGTATTTGGACGAATTGAGTTCAGAACTCTTCTTCCTATGGGGTTTACTATCGCACGAAGGAAGACCAAATTGTTCGCAGAAACTTCCTAAGTCTCTACGTCTTTGTGCCCTATCCTTGGCAAGTTGCTTAAGCATTTTATCTTGCATGCAGATCTTAAGAGCAACTTGTTGAACCTAGCTAACTCTCTGGCCATAGGTGATCTGATCGTAGGGAACAATATCACCATAATATTGACTCTGGAATTCCTCCTTGACTAAATCTCTAAGGAAAATAGGCAAGCCATCTAGGAATTTCTCTTTCGAATAAGGGAGATTCCCATATGGTGTTTCGTAGATCCTGGTGAGGAAGGAATCCTTATACCACCTAAAGTCTGAAAGAGTTTTGCACTTAAGGTTGTTAAGTATTTCAGAGGATTTTTCTCTAAAAATACCTGGAATACCTACAAATGTTTTGATGATTGTGTAAATCAACGTGTTGATAGAATCAGGAATTGTTTCACCATCTATTAGGATCGGTTATCCTAATTCGTCTAATTTCACGGCCTGAAAAATTTGTTATTTTTCCTCGTCGCTTAAATGAGTATCCCAGCACCCCTTAAGTTGGCCAGTAAAATCAGTGAGTAAGACATGAGTAGTACTCTGGTCGGAACAATTGTGGGAGGTTTTATAAGCAGTGGCCACCATAGTCATCTGCTGTAGATTGGCAAGAATATTATATTCGCAACATCCATTGATATTCCATTCATAGATATTATGAGCATTATAATTATTCTGCATGGTATTGGGTCTTTCTTCTAAGACCATGTCTGGATGTGTAGCTCTAGGGTAATAGAGTTTTTGAGGCTTTAGCTAGTTGGGAAATTCTGACTTAATAGGTGTTAATTCTGGAGGAGGTTTGTCCTCTAGGGAAATTTGTGAAAACTACTCAGATTCGTTATCTGAGTCGATTTCTCCTAAACTCCTACGAACCTAGAAGAAGATGTTTCTTCAGTCTGTCGGACTGGAGTGTCCTTGACTGTTAAGGATTTCTCTATTTTCGCTATTCTGTGTTGAAGTTCAGAGAGTTTGGGAGAATTCGCAGAATGGTGCATAACAAGTTCTCTAGTAAGGGTTCTAGGGATCTCGTATGGCATAAATAAAGGAGTTGTAGGGGTAGAAGGTCCTATTGTTGGCTTCTTTAGAGAAGATGAATTTGAAACTAAGTATTCTCCAAAAGTTTGTAAATTCTTGTTCGTATAATTATTTTGTTCAAAAATGTTTTTAATATCTTTGCCAGTGATCGGCTCAGTGTCAGCTCTCTTTTTGAAAGGTGAGGCTGTAACAGAGCTGCTAGCAAAGTTTGTGGAAAACCCTTGTGACGGAGGAAGTTCAGAAATTACTTCTTCACCAGTATTGGTTTTCCATACTTTTGAAACCTTAATTGAATTTAAAAATGGAAAATCTATTTGATGACAGTCAGCATAAATTTCAAACCATTCGAAGAAATTGATTTGTTGTTTAATAACATTTAGACAGTCATAGAAAATTTATTGGATTTTCTTTCTTTCTTCTGCTTTATACTTGTTTAAAAACAAAGTTCTTTTAAAAAGATTTTTAGGAGAATAAAATTCTTTTTGGAGACCTTTTTTGTCAATTTCAAATTCAATCTCCAAAGCTCCAACGATGTTGTCATCTCCTAATTCGTCACCTAGTGACGTATTAGTATGAGAATCCGGTCGGTTGTAGGTAGTGTCAGCAAAGGGAACCGTTTATGGTTTTTCTACCTTATACCTAGCTTGTGGAACTCCAGATTCGAAATCTACTGTCTCGACTCTAGTGGGATATGAAGACACTAAATGTCTTGCAGAATGAATTGGTGGAATTTCAGACTGCGAAGAGACAGAGGAACTAACTCTTTGGCTAAGGGAACTCTAAAAGGAAACTAGCACAGATCCAGAAAGGAATTGTTGGATCTGGGAAACCGTTGTGTTTGTGGCTTTTGAGTAGGAGTGGCATCCTACAAAAGCCAATTTTCAGGAAGAGAGACCTGATTCCAAGAGATTGGTCTAGGAATAGACAAATAAGATCTTTGCAGATCTTTCTGAAAGAGAACAGTTTCACCTTTGTGAGTAGTTCTCATAGCTCCAGCGTTAAAGGCAGAACTCATTGCCTTATACCGAATTCTGTAGATAATTGCTACTGGAAGAGAGCCAGCTTTAGTCTTATAATTAGATGTCTTAAAGTTTAGGGTCAAGGCATCTAAAATATTTCTATCCTTAAGGGAGACTGTGAAGTTAGGGAAACAGTCGAAAAAAATTGGTCCATTGCAAAGACTGGTTTCTATCATTCCTAGTAAAGAATCACTGAATTCTAGAAATCTAGAATCTCTAAGACAGAGTAGGAGTGATGTGTCCAATCCTTCTCTAAATAAAGGCTTAGCGGCTATTTGTACTAACCAAAAATGGATGTAATTAAATTTCTTCCTATATTTCTCAATAGATTTGATATTGAGAAGTTTGATTTTCTCATGGTCTGATTCTAGAGGAATAGTCTTCTCAATGGTAGACATATGATAATCACTTGTCAAGCTCCATTTTGAGACTTGTAAATTGTTGACTGGGAATGTTTGGGGATTTTTCAGTTGTAAATTGATTGCTGCAAATAAGAGAAACTAATCTCTTCTTTGAGCTTAAAATTTGAAGAAGATGAGGAGGAAGAAGAACTCGTATATCTAGAAGAGAGGGAGTGAAAGTACGACATATCAATAATTAAAATTGCTTCCTATCCTTGGCTCGAGAGACCAAGTGGTTTCATAAAGAAACTATTCAAGTTCTTAACTCCATTATATGTGGAAGAGTCAGATCTTGGCGTTAAACTTCATAGATCTATAGATTACATGATCTTGTAAGATATTTCTTCAACTCTTATCTTACCATTGTGCTTAGTGTTAGATGTAAAGGGTAGATCTGTAAGTATACTAATTCTTTTGCTCAAAAGGGCTAATCTTTATGATTGTTTTACGAAGAATTACTCCTATGACCCAAAGGTCTACAACCATCTATAAGCCTACCAGGTACATTTACAGGCATCACCTCACCATAATCCCTAGGAACCACGCGTATAGTGAAGATCCAAAAGGATCCCAGTGCCATCTTCAAAGATTCTTCGTATTACAAGCATATGCTTAACCATTTTATGAAAAAGAATCAGTAGATCTACATATCTATCATCAGATCTAATACCATTGCACTATAACAAGATAAAGTAAGAACAACTCTCAAACATAATCATAAATAAACAAATCCGTGAGTTTCAAACTAGATCGAGCAGTACCACATAACAGTATGTTAAAAACAAGAACCACATCCTTACTTCACCACTGGCTCACATCCTTACCTTAGATTCCAAGGTATGTGGAATCTATATATATATATATATATATATATATATATATATATATATATATATATATATATATATATATATATATATATATATATATATATATATATTAAAGCGTTGGAAATTAGACTCCTAGATCTTCACTTTGGTGGGTGTATCACTCCGTAAATCCAAGAACATTGAGAGAAAAGTTCAGTGAAATTTGACCTAAATTTCATTGAAATTTATGATCGTAACTTGTGACGACTTTCGTTGACTTTTGTTTCAGAACTCGCTTGACTTCAAAACTTAACACACGACTATCATACGATTAAAATAACTCATAACATTACCTTTTTGTCATCTTAAGCACCATAGTCTCACCCCACAAGTATGGGTTTTAACATTCCCAACTTGCCGACATTCGACAAAACTTATTTTCTTTTATTCGATTAGCTCCTTAACCTTCCAACCCTCACGATACTTCCTCAAAAAAAATTTTAACCCATCATTATTTTTGTAAATTCTCTAATACCAAGTTTGTCACGACCCAAGCGAAAAGGCTGCGACGGGCACCCGATGCCTTACTCAACTTATGAAGAACTTCCAGTTGCCATCCTTGATCGGCAAGTCCGAATGTTGAGGAACAAAGAGATTGCCTCCGTGAAAGTACTATCGCGGAACGAACAGATTGAAGAGGCCACCTGGGAGGCCGAGGAAGAGATGAAGAAGAAGTACCCTCATTTGTTTGAATAGCCATGTATTTATATCGTTGTTCTCTATGAAAATGCTAAGAGCTACCTTCTATGAATTATGTATCATTTGTACCGTTAATGTTAAGGGTGTTCCTTTTCTGGTAATAAATAGCTTATGAGGCCACAGTTGGTGTTGTTTTTATGTTATATTGCATCATCAAATTATGTATATGTTGTTAGGATTGGTTTCTGTGATTCTCTGACAGTTGGCTAGGCGCAGTTACAGGGGAGACTCTGGAAAAATGTTTGGAAATTTAGGGAAATAGTCAAAAAAAATTGGAACTGCTAGTGTGTGAAGTCACAATTGAGCCACATTAGATGCTAATGACGTATTCTGACACTCATTCGAGGATGAATGATCCTGGGGGGAGGATGTAAGGCCCGTAAATATTTTACCTAAAAACTAGGATTTCGTGATGTCTAAGTAGTCTATGTGTTGATGAGCGAGCCGTAGTATGGACCTTTTAGGTTGAACAGTGCGTTGGGGAGTAAAGGAAAATTTTTGGCAGAAAAAGACATTTCTGCGGCCCAATATGCGGTCGTAGAATCACTCTGCAGGCTGCGGAATGGCCGCAGAGTGAAGCAATAATTGGGCAAGTTTGGAGGAAAGTCTGCGGTGCATTATGTGACCGCAGAACAGGTCTGCAGACTGCATAATGGCCGCAGAGTGGGGTAGAATTGCTCAGTTATGGAGGGCCATTTTGCGAACGCAGAAGCATTATGTGGTAGCATATGCGACAGCAGATCTCTGACAAGGCTCCTTTTTCTAAGTTTTTTTACCCGACCCAATTTCGATATATTAGAGTAATGAACCACTTCTGAAGCAAAAACATATATTGTAAAGTGAGGGAGTGCCAAAGAGTAAGTGGGGAAGTTCCTAAGCTCATTACCCATCAATTATTGCTCAAGGTTGAAGAATTTGCAAGAAGAATTCACTAGGTCTTCATCCTAGAGGTAAGGTTTTACTCCATAGTCCTCAATGTCGTGATTTTAACTGAAAATAGGTATAAGCCAAGTAAATTCTGGGGTGTGGGAATTGCTTGTTTCATGCATGTACCATCTAGGGTAGTGGGAAGATTGCTGAGCTCTTTACGGTAAGCTTTGGGTAGTGGGATGATAGAATCCACCATAGGAGGACCTTGGAACCTTAATACGCACCTAATGTTTGATAAAATGCTTGAGAGAGCTAGAATTATGAACTCCTTCCTAATTTGAGTTCAATTTTGCAATATCTCTAAATAGATCAAAGTGGCTAGGATCTCTAGAACATTTTAGTAAATTAAATCGTGGCAAGGTATGTTGGCTAAACTTCTCTCTTAGAATTGAATTCCCGTGATGATCTTGTTAGTCCCGAGTTGTCCATTATGAATTGACTTTTCTGAATTTGTTTGACGTCGAATGATGTATATAAATGAATATGTTCAAATGTGTTCCGGAATGTTCTTATTATATTGTGCTATTCTTCGAAGGAGTATTTAATGTATGAGTATGTATTAAAATGTTGTGACTTCAAGTCAAGTCCAAATGAAAGTGATCACATCAAATTGTATATGAAATCATACGTGCCTAAGACCCTAATTTGCTCAAATATGTGTTTAAGGCCTTAATTTGAAAGGCCTTGTTGTTGATTATCCATGATAATGATTGAAAATGGAATAGCGAGGTTGAATTATGAAGTACGACCAATGTGCCAAAAATGATATTGCGTTATGGTCAATGATGTCAATAAAATAAATGACATGTAAAAGAATATGAATTGAGTGATAAATACTTTTAATAAAAACTGCTTTGGGAGTATCTATTAACCACCAAGGAAGGGCAGGTCGGAACAACCTAACCCCGAAACTACATGTGCCGGTATAGGAGTGATTGAGGGGTAAATCCCCGTGTTTAATGTGACGAGACTGCTTCCCCCTTATATGGGATGAGATTCTTGTGTTGAGATGTTTTCCCCTTAAATGGGATGAGATTATTGCCAGCTAGATATAATGTAATGTCGACCCACATGACATTGTGGTGAGACGACTTAGCCGATCGAGCTGAGATCGGACGCCATGCCGCGCACATGGTGGTATTGTGAGTGTACGTCTCGGGGTTATATGGATTAGTCGGCCGGCTAAGATCGGTCTCTGTGCTAATGCACGGTGGTATATGGGTACTAGGAGATCTCCCAATTTAAATTATCGAAACCTACTTGAAATTTACGTTTCCCCTAATGTGACTCTTTGATACAGTTGGAGTATCCTATTGATATCATGTTTTATTCTCCATTTACTGTTGTTCGTTCTATTAAGAGGGTGTTTAGTTAGATACTAGTACTATTCGATGTATACTAACGTCCCTTTTGTCGGGGGGGCAGCACACTCTCTCCTCAGCTGATTTGGTGAGCCCCACTTTATTTCAGGGTCTGGTATCTTCTATCCTTTGTGCATAACATTTTGAGGTATTGCGGGGGCCTTGTTGCCGGCACTGTCATAGTACTCTTTTGTTCCTGTTAAAGGCTCCGTAGACATAGTATAGGTTGTGTCTATTTTTGGAAAAGTTAAACTAAAAAAGTTGTAATTGCATCATTTGTTCCACTTTAACTATGATTGTACAATACTGTTTGAAAATTTGTTAAGGACGTACTAATGGAAATGAAATGGTATTGTTCACATGACTTCTTACTAACTAATTAATGAAATGCACTCTTCTCTTTATTTGTGGGTGAGTGGGTAGACGGCATTGTGCCGGCTTGCTCGACCGAGATAACTCTGTTGAGCGCCGGTCGTGCTCCCCGAGGTCGGGGCATGACATCAACATAGGACGACCCAACAGGATATACAAAATTATACATGTAAAGTACGGGCCTATAAGGCCGACATGATCATTTGTACAATCAAAACTTATGCCGACAAGACCATACAAGTATCGGTATACATAAAATCTATCTACAAGCCTCTAAGAGTAATCATAAACATATGTACATAAGTATACTGAGTCGAAAAGCAACTCTGAGACAAGTAGAGTGCAACAACACTTCCTACTGAATTGGTAAACTACTGGGAGGACCATCAACTTGTCTATCGGGACCTGCAGCATGACATGCAGCATCCACAAATATAAGAAACGTCGGTATGGATAATATATTAAGTATGTAATGCAGGAACACATAAATAAGAATAGTAATGTAAAGAGAGATAGAGAAGATACAACATGTAATATCTGAGTGCCTATTAGGGCGATTGACATGATATATATATATATATACACACACACACACACACACACACTTTTTTAAAAACATACGCCTCTGTGGGTATCATCATCATAATATCTTACCCGGCCTGGAAAAGGACTCGGTAAAAACGTACCTGGCCATCATAAGGCTAGGTAGAATCGTACCCAGCCACGTGGAGCTCGATAAAACCTAACTGACCGATCAGTGGTTGCACAATAGGTGTCGTACCTGGCTGACTATAGCGCAGCTCGGTAGAGTAAAATGAGTACATATATATAATGCATGTTGGACTCATAGGAATAACATTTTGAACCTTTCGAAGTGATGTGAGATCGGTAACCTCCGTATATGTTATTAGGGCTAACTTTTCATCATGAATCTTATAAGAATCAGGAAATACCAACATCATGGATAACATAAGAATAAGAGAAGCAACTTCAACATTAATCGTTCCATAAGAAGGGAAATAATGTTAGTGCTTCTAGCTTCTAAGAATGGAATATCTTTGAAAGCGTGATCATTTACATTACGTACAATCGGAGTCTTGCAAAAGAAAGAAATGGATAGCCTCACATTACTTGTATATACTTCCCAACCTCAAGCTATTCAAATGTCACAAACCCTTAGTCAACAAAAAGAGAAATGATAATGCCGTTATCGTTTAAGTGTCGTAACTATTATATATCGACCGCGACCTATTTTATGATAATACGGGCAGCGCCTCCCCTATTTATATGACTTCTACAAGTTACAAAATCATCAAACAGCCAAAACAACATCAATAATAATCATATTAAGCCTTCCTAACAGTCCACCACTCCACAATATTACTAACAAGCCTTTCGATAGATATCTCAAAAACTCTAGCTTCAACGACTTAGCCGCAACTTGGATAAGCTTAAATACATGTATTGTAAGAGGTTCCTTATCTTTAAGTAGATAGAACAACTCATATTTGAGATTAATTCACCGTGGAGTATCCTTCCAACACAGCCACAAGAATAAGGAAGTGAAACTAGCAAGCACTTCGGGTTTCTCGGCACTAGAATCACTTTGGAAGACTTGAAATCACCTAGGGGTTGATATGATAACCTTGAGAGGGTATTTTACACGACATAAACCACTTAAATTACCTCCCCCCCCCCCCCCC
>MCJB01022770.1:0-17435 GCA_002018475.1 Nicotiana obtusifolia | reverse complement strand
CCCCCCCCCCCGCCCACGAGCTGGAACCACACCAAAATCAGCAACCACAAGAAGAACAAGAAACACACTAGCACCACAGGATTCCCAACACTTGATTTGTGTTGTTTGTCCTTTGTTTGGGTCATGGATCATGAGAGAAATTTGAGAGAAGGTTTTTAGGTTTCTAGGGTCTGAAGTGATTGAAAACAAATGAGTAAAAACGGGCTGTAGGTGTCACATATATATATATATATATATATATATATATATATATATCAAGATATATCAACTGCCTAAGTGGGTCCCATAGGGAGCTGCTTGTGCCGTCTCAGGAAAATTTAAATATATCTCTACTCCAGCATCGAATTGATGAATGGTTTAATACATTGGGAAATAGATTCGTAGATCTTCAATTTGGTGGTTGTATCACCCCGTAAATTCGAGTACCTTGAGATAAAAGCTCAGTGAGATTTGACCTAAATTTTATTAAAATTTATAAACGTAACTAGTCACGACTTTCGTCGACTTTTGTTTCAGAACTCGCTTGACTTTAAAACATAACACATGACTATCATACGACTAATCATAATATTACCTTCTTATCGTCTTAAGCATCTTAGTCTCACCCACAAGAACGGGTTATAACATTCCCAACTTGCCGACTTTCGACGAAACTTATTTTCTTCGATTCGATTAGCTCCTTAACCTTCCAACCCTCATGATACTTCCTTAAAACTTGTTTTAACCCATCATTATCTTTGTAAAGGTCCTTCAACTCTCTGGATCATACTGATTCACCTAAGACGAATTCAAACATGAATGTATGGGGTGTAACATGATCGTAAGTACTTCATGTGTCGTAAATCTCTTTCGAGAAACTACAAAAATTTACTAGACATATTCTCTTGAAACTACGCCAGCTGGCTTTATCTTACTGCTCACTCTGATCATGTCAAGGCTATGGAATTCCTAAATCTACCTTTAGACCCACTGTATTGATTCTTCACATACGTTAGGAGTGACGTCGTTCAACAGGCACCTAAATATGTATCCTTTCCCAAGCAGCACATAATAAATAGGCACAATCAATCGATGGACATTCAATCAACAAATAAGCACGTAGTTGAACAACTAGATAAATCCAAAGCTAAATTATATTAAAACATAACAAGAATTTATCCTCCAAAAGGTTCTATCAAAACTTTAGATAATAAATTAGTTATGCATAATAGTGTGTAAAACTACAATACCAAAAACCATAATCAATAATGAAAAATATGAAGAAGAAAGGGAAAAACTCGTCGTTGAATCTTCCTCGTTAATCCTAGCGTATTCTTACCTCCTTGGTTGTTATCTTACCCTAAAGTAGTGTCTCTCCATTCAAAAGGACGTTTTACAATGTATTTATATTAATTAGGGTTTGTATGGGGCGGCATGTCGTGTGCCTAGCGTTCATGCAACGCGACCCCTAGGCACACTCCTAGTTTTTGTTTTCTTCATTGTTTCTTTAGCGTGCTGGGGGTTGGTGACAAAGTACCATACTTAACTGGTTTTGATTCACTTTCTAGGCCACTTCGTTCCTACCTTTCATTCAACGCACCAATTGTGGCACGCTTCCAGCTCCTGCCTCTCAACTTCTTTTTTCATCGAATCATTCGATTTTCATCAACTTCCATCCAACCACGCTCTTATGCACAATAAACATGTAACGAGCATATTTTACGTTTATAAGCATATGCAAACATACTCAAAAGCATGCATTTTTCATCATTTATCGCTACCCCACACTTAAACTCTTGCTCGTCTTCGAGCAACTTAATATAAGCACATCAGCAAGTAACACAATTCTAAAACATACTCAAGCATCACGCCAATAACAAGGTTTATATCAAAGCTTAGAACCCAACATACGCACTCTTCATACTTTTCCTCACTTTTAGACAAATGCCAAGACTATTAAAATAATTGTGTGACGCCTATAACATCTTAGCCTCAAAAATTGATTCCAATACGTTCCATACTATGGCTTGCTTCTTCTGCCAACGCAAAAACTAAGGACTTCACCAATCCTTTGCAAATCATGTGCCCTCGCCAGCAAACCACATAGAGAAAACAGTCCACACACTCAAATATAAGTTCAAGTATAGTCTAAGGACTCGAATATTAAATGAAGTCACCCTCTCACAAAGAAACTCTTATGCTACCCTAGTTCTTAGAGACTTGCCTGTAGTGTAAGACTCGACTAATTTAAGCTTGCAAGGTCTAAGATCAAGTAGGACTTTATAGGTTGAAATATAAACAAAGGGATGGGTAGGATACATATATAGGAAAATAGGGACTAACCCTCCTAAACACTTTAATATACCACACTTTACTTTTAAGTACCTTCTTGTCATGACCAATTCAATGTTTTGCCATGAAATCATACACATTTAAGCCCTTCTTCATTATGCACATCAATGTATACATATTCACAAGCCCAAACAAAGATATGGGAGTCATTAATTTTTCATATTCTTTTTGTTTCTTTTATGAGTTTCTTTTTTTTTCCTTTTTTGCCATACTCTCCTTAATTTGGTATTTCCGGCTAGTAAGGCTTTTACCCATAAATGCACCTCGCTTGCCATTCTATGGTTACACTTAAAAGCTACCCAATCTCTTTATTTACACTTTTAGCGACGTAAGTATTTTCGGAGGTAAAGGATGAACAAATAGGGGTTGGATCGAAATGTGGGTGCCAAAGAAAATGGTCTACATGCTCAAAAGGAGTGACTACGGATATGTTATCTTTAGAAGGCAAATAGGCTGAAGGGTCAATCAAAGAAATGCCTATATCATTTCCTACACTCACAAGACTTAATCATTTCGCTTTAACCCACACATGGAGCAAGTTCTAGACTAACAAGGTATGAAACTAAATTCTTAAGTTAAAACAACTAATCATAAATTCTTCATAAAATTCAAGCACTAGGAATTAACAACAGGTGTCAAAAGATGAGCCCAAGAGTCAAAAGAAAGCCACACATACTCTCAAGGCATGTAATCACAGAAATTATGAAGAAAGTACTCAGTTCAAATGCTCCGGACCTAAGCTCCAATGTAAAACATGTCAACATAGACACTCAAGTTCTTCCCATTGCTTTATCAGTTCAACAAGAAAAAAAATCTTTTTGTAATATTTTTCTTTAGACTTTAAACTTTCAAGAAAATTATCCAAGAAGTCCATCATCGACAAAAGTCCAAACTTTCTTAGAAGGTTAACGAAATAAAATTTACTTAAACTCACCCGGTTTCAAAGAAAAAAAAATCATCTCTTGAAAAAGAACCGTGGCCATAAGAAAAATCAAAAGGGATTATTTCTACCAAATTATTTTTTTATTTTTTTTCAACATATATAAAATAACACAACTACAATAGCATAGGAAATCACCCAAACAGTCTATTCAACCTATAACTAAAATTGTGAATTGTTCCTAGTGCATATCCATAAATACAAGAGGGTAAAAAAAACTCCGTGGTAGGCCAAAGGCCGAAGCATTAACAGCTCATAGGGTACTCAGACTTCTTTCATGCTTGGTTCTTTTTGTGGACACCCCACACTTGGTTATAATCATCTCACTTGATTTTGCTTCCTTCCAATACATTTCCTTCCCATGCTCCTAGAAATTTAAAACAACACTAAAAAAATAATACAATAAAAAATTAAAAATAAAAGAAAGTAGTAAAGTCGGGTTACCTCCCAACAAGCGCCTAATTTAACGTCGCGGCACGATGTGAATCACGTTCTATCACCACCTCGAGCTTACAAATTGAACCCCATGTTTTGATTCAAGCTTATGATTATGCTCTTGGGGCGGTACAAATTCTTGGAAGCAAAAAATTAAATAAATTCTCATGTATTGTTTTGGCTGTTGACCGAGCAGTATCACCTTGCCTACGACCTTGAAAATTTTAAAATACAAGAATCATATACCTCTTCCCTTGACTCCTTTTTCTTGTCATAAGGATCAATTCTCATTTTACCATCCGAACATAACGTAGAGAAGTGTCTGGAATGAGGTCCATTAAATTTCTCTACTTGATGTCCTTGGTTGACTTTAGTATTACATTTAGTGAGGCCCCATAAAAATTTCACATAGAACCTGGGTTTTCGTGATGTCAAGGTTGCAAGCTCGCTGCGGTACAGACATTTTGGGTTGAACAGTTAGTTAGGGAGTTGAAGAAAACTTTTGGCAGAGAAGGGCATTTATGCGGTTCACTATGCCATCGCAGACTGCAACAGTAAAATGGCCAATTTTGGAGGGTCGTTTTGCGGTCCAATATGTGACTGCAAAATACTTTTGCGGGCCCCACAAACCATCGCAAATACAGCATGATGATTTTCGGAGAGGAGTTCTTCGGTGCATTATGCGACCGCATAACTGGCTGCGGATCGCAGACTTGCCACAGACCCGATATCCATCCTGCGGCCCATTTTGCGGACCATTTTGCAGACCGCATATCCGTTCTGCAGTCTACTCTACGACCGCGGAGCTGTGTTTGGAGGGTCTATTTTCTGGTTTTTATAACCTAACCCTACTTCGATATATAGACGTAAAGGACCATTTGTTAAGTAAAAATCTGATATTTTGAGAGTGAGGAAGTGCTCTACTGTGAGAAGGGGTTCCTAAACTAATTGTTCATCAATTCTTGCTCATGGCTTGGAGGATTAACAAGGAAAACTCACTAAGTCTTCATCCTAGAAGTAAGATTCTACTCCTAGCCCTTAATTTTGGGATTTAACTAAAAATAGGTAATAAGAAAAGCAATTTTTGGGAGTGGGAGTTGTTCATTATGCATGTATGTACTATCTAGGTTTGTGGGAAGATTGTGGAGCTCAATTGGGTAGACTTTGGGTAGTTGGATGAAGGAATCCACCATAGTAGGACCTTGAAACCTTAATGCACACCTAGTGCTTGATAAAATGCTCAAATGAGATGGAACCATGAACTCCTTCCTAATTTGTGTTCAATTTTCTTATATTTCCAAATAGATCGAAGTCGCTAAGATTTTCGAAATATTGTAGTAATTTAAGGAAGCTCAAGGTGAGGTATGTCGGCTAAATTTTTCTCTTAGAATTGAATCCCACGTTGTTCTTGTAAGCCCCGGGTTGATCATTAATTTAAGGACATCCTTCCTTGATGTTCTAGATCGTGCGATAAAGCTGATTATAAGACTATTCCTCCTTTAACTCATGCATTGCTCTAATTTTCAGTACATGGCGCCTAGGAAGAAATCAAGCACTGCCCAAGGAGCGGATGCCACCCCAGGAGTGGCAGTCGATACTATACCTAATCATGCGACTGAGCACCCGAAGGGTGAGGATATTCCCCCAGCAACTACACTGCCTGATTCTACTACTCCCACTCAGACTAAACCTATCCCTACTCCTACTGAGGGTGCAGCTATTCCATATCCAGCCACAGCTTTCGGTCCCGGTGTTTCTGATGGGGACCTTAGGGGAGCCATGCAGATGTTTCTCAAATAGTGACTTCAAAGGCCCAGAGATCAAATGTTGCACTTGCTGCTTCCAGCCAGCAAGGGGATTCTGCTAGTTCCCGGGTGAACAAGTTTCTTCAGTTGGATCCTCCAGTGTTCACGGGTGCTAATCTCAAGGAGGAACCCTAGGACTTTATTGATGAGATACAAAAGATTCTCTGAGTCATGCGTGCTACCAAGACGGAGGGAGTAGAGTTGGCCTCCTACCGCCTGAAAGAGGTGGCCTATTCTTTATTCGAGATGTGAGAGAAGTCCCGAGAGGAGGGGAGCCCTCCGGCAAGATGGAGTGAGTTTGCTGACGTCTTTATCGACCATTTCTTGCCTGCTGAGACTAAGGCAGCCCGTGTTGCCGAGTTTAAAAGTCTGAAACAAGGTATCATGAGTATGTGGGAGTATCATATGAGGTTCGCGCGCCTGTCAAAGTATGCCATATACATGTTGCCCACTATGGAGGCTAGAGTGCGTCGGTTTGTCCAGGGCCTTAGCCCTTTGGTTATTAATGAGGCCGCTATAGTTGCCTTGAATTCTGATATGAACTATGATAAGATGGTGGCATTTACGCAAGCCATAGAGACTCGCAAACTGAAGAATAGAACGGAGCGAGAGGGTAGCAACAAGGCCCGGTCAGCAGGCAACTCTACTGGTACTTTTGGTGGTAGTGGTGGCAAGTCAGCAAGTAGGGGAGGGTCATCAAAGCCACCCCTATCCTTTGCATAGTCTTCAGTCAGTGCATAGCCATCAAGGCCCATTCAGCAGCAGTGGAGCCGTTTCAGGCCTAGCCAGGGCAACGGGGGATCTTACCAATAGGGTAGACCTGGAGGGAGATTCCAGTAGCAACAGAGGCCCCCATGCCCTAGGTGTAGGAAGCTGAACTTTGGGGCCTGCTTTATGGACCGGACCATATGCCACGGGTGTAGTGTGAGGGGTCACATTCAAAGGGATTGTTGTTCATCCCACTAGAGCATGGGCAGGAGAGCAGCACAGCCAGCTAGTTCTGTAGCTACTACCTCCGTAGCACCTCCTCTAGCTCGAGGCACTCTAGCACCTTAAGGCGTGGTGCAGCTAGGGGTGGTGTGCGAAGTTCGGGAGAAACCAACCGTTTTATGCTATAAGGGGTCACCAGAGTTCATTGGCATCTCCGGATGTTGTCACAGGTATATTGACTGTCCAATCTCATGATGTATATGCTCTTATTGATCCCGGTTCCACTTTGTCATATGTTACTCCTTGTATTGCTATGGAATTTGGGATATAACCGGAACATCTTCATGAGTCATTCTCTGTATCTACTCCGGTTGGTGACTCTATTGTGGCCACGATGGTTTATAGGGATTGGGTTGTCATGGTGCATTGTCGGGACACCATGGCTGATCTCATTGAATTAGGGATGGTTGATTTTAATATGATAATGGGGATGGTCTGGCTTTATTCATGTTTTGCCAAGCTTGATTGTCGAACTATGACTGTTAGGTTTGAATTCCCAAATGAGCCAGTTATTAATTAGAAGGGGGATCATGTGGTGCCGAAGGGTAGGTTTATTTCCTACTTTAAGGCCACGAAGATGATCAACAAGGGGTGCATTTACTATATGGTCCAAATTACGAACACCAATGCTGAGGCACCTACAGATGAGTCTGTGCCTATTGTGAATAAATTTCTGGAAGTCTTTCCAGATGAGCTCCCTGGGATTCCACCAGACTGGGAGATTTATTTTAGGATTGATATGATGCCAGGCACGCAGCCTATATCTATTCCACCCTACAGAATGGCACCGACAGAATTGAAGGAACTAAAGGAACAATTAAAGGACTTGCTCAAAAAGGGTTTCATCCGGCCAAGTGTGTCGCCTTGGGGCGCATAGGTTCTCTTTGTAAGGAATAAAGATGGGTCACTGAGAATGTGTATTGACTATCGACAGCTCAACATGTGGTGCACAACACATCTTTAAACAAGACTCTACTAGACAAGGCTTGTAGACTCCCTAGGACAGACCATGTGTGATACTAAGTTTGCCATGCCCCAAACCAGGGGAGGCATGGCCTGGCACCCCGTGCCATATTTAACCCCAATCATACCACTACGTAACTGTAAACTCTGGGGGTGATCTTCAACTTAGGCCGACAAGGCCTACCTAAAACAAGACAATACCAACAAAGGCCGGCGAGGCCATATTCTAAACCATCTGAAAATAATGTCTATCTCATTTGAAGGGAAAACATACCCAAAAGCTAATTGTGCAGTCCGACAAGGCCGCCATTAACATCTACAACAACAATACCAAAATGAGCATATACAAAGGCCGGTAAGGTTGCTATACTGACATACAGACATACAGGACTTGTCTACAAGCTTCTAGATATAATGGAACTGTACTATGGTCGGGATAGGGCCCCAACCTACCCATCCAACCTATATATACATAACAATCCAAATCTAGGCTCGATACTCCGGATGAATAAAGCTTAAAGATCAAGCCGATGTTTGGCCTCTGTCTACTAGGAAGGTCTATCCGGTTGCCCATTAGAACCTACAAGTATGAAATGCAGCACCCCCGCCAAATGGAACGTCAGTACGAAATAATATACCGACTAAGTAAAGTAATAGAATTACTAAAAGGTGAAACTGAACAGAAGTATATAGTAACTTGGAAGTCAAAGAATACTTTGAGACATAATATAGCGATATCATAGCTAGCCGGCCACATATAGAGCTTGGTGTATCTCTCACTGACAAATTTTCCAGGTGATACACTCAAATTATACCTTAACAAATAGTGTAAGCGGTCGGTGTCAAATATAATAACCCAACAAGGTTGGGGTCGAATCCCACAGCGAATAGGTGTGAAACGTTTACTTAATTAGCGTATTACTAAACTACAGTCATAATTCTATCAAGTAATTGTAACAGAAGTATGAATTGAATTTAGTTTTAAATAAAGACTAATTGCAATATTACGAATATGAATAATATGATTAAAGAAACCAAGGTTATGTCCCTTTATGAAGTATAATGCTATCGATGTCAATATGATATATTTCCAACGGAAGAATCTTTTGATATGCAATTAATGTCTAATTGATTACCCAATATCTTCCGATAGTTGGGTAATATTTCCTCTTTATGATTTTTCCAAATGCAAAAGAGTTGTGATTAAGAATAATCAATTTGTGCCAAATTAAAACCCATTTATTCCTAAGCAATTTTATTAAACAAGGTTTAAAGCCTTGAGTCTTTATTATTTACTTTTACCAAATTCTACCCCACTTTCCCAAGCAAAGATGGAATTCAATAGCGTTTGTTAATGTTTGCAACCACCAATAATTTTTCAAAGAATGAGAAGTAAATAAATATCAATCAACTGCTGAAACTATATTCAATATCAAACACCCAATAACATCATACCCATTTAGGGTTCACAACCTTAGTGTTTAGAATTAGCTACTCATGCTAAAAACTGAAGTTTAAAGAATAATAATTGTCATAACGCTTACAAAGTAGAAGATAATTGATCCAAAAGCTTCCTAGAGATAAACTAATTCAAGCCTTGTACTTTCTGCTCTAAATTCTGACAAGATAGTCCCCACAAAACCCTATTAGACCTATTTATAGAGGCCTAAAAATCGAGGCAAAATTCGGACTGATTTGCCCCTAAAGTCAACAATGCGACCGCATTTCTGTCGCATAACAGAAATGTGGTCCGCAATTGTTACACGCCTGTCGCAGATTTCACCCCTAGGTTTTGCCTTCATAGCATTCAGGATATGCGGTCCGCATTAAAGAAATGCGACCGCATTTCGCATCGCGATTCCATCATACGATAGACTTCATACTTGATCTGCGATTGATTCTGCGGTTAGCATTCCAGTTATGCGATCGCACTTTTGACTCTGAACTTCACCCAAAAATCTGCTTGTGTTTGCGATCTCCATGTACACCTATGCGGCTCGCATAACAGTTATGCGGTCGCATATGCGACCGCATTCTTGACATGAAAGTTTGCCCAGAAATCTGTCTTAGTTTGCGATTTTGACGTGAAGTATGCGGCTCGCATGTGATGTTTGCGATTGCATATTCACCTCTGCGATGCTTTTTTTTCTCTTTTCTTGTCTTTAGTTGGCTTTTTGAGCTCTTTTCCATGCTTTTAGGTCCTTATACTTGATATACTGCAAATACACTAAAATTACATAAGTATCGAGGAAATTTGCACGTAAAACAAGTTAAAATCTATGCAAGTAGTATCAAAATGTGCCGAAATTCTCCGGCACATCAACACCCCCAACTTAAACTCTTGCTTGTCCTCAAGCAACTAAAACGACACTATCCTATTCTACACTCCATTTACAAAACATGAAACAATAATGACTGTGGACAGTGTTTGTTGTTAGTGTTTCAAGCATGCCTCTTCGAATACTTTACCCTCCCTGAATCATCAGTACAAGGAACACCAATCAGCTTATGAACTTTGAGCCTCAGACAAAGTGACTAAAGGCTACCCTCAGCTGAGTGCACTTATGCTTTACTCAAAACTCAACTTTTGTTTATCCTCGCAGTTCATGTGCCCTCACTAGAAAGAAAGTCCCAAAATCACAATATTTATAATAATCAACACAAAGGACTAATTTGCAAATACACTCACTCTCAGAAAAGAATTTCAAGTGCTACCACATATCATACCATAGGCTTGCCCTTATTTTAATTCGTCGCCTAGCCTACTTCTAAGAACGCTCAGTTGGAGATCACGTAAGGACTTTTTTAGCTTGTAATGTAGGTTTAAGGAAGGGTAGGATACACATTTAGATATAAGTGACTACATCCTCCTTGAACACTAATCACATTTTCCTTTCTTTTTACACTTTGTCTCTTTTCAAACCCCATAGCCTCATTGGCATCTAGTTCCCAATATGGAACCACCTTAAATACCTCTCTAATTTCCTTCAAAGCTCCATCATTATAAATACACACATATAACTATCTTTCTTTTCTTTTTCTGGAGCTTTCATAAATTCATATTAACACTTTGAGGTATAAGCTCTTACCCTCACTGTATAACCTTACCCATTTCCATTTTGACCCACACCTCCAACTTTGGCTTTTAGCCTCATTCTTAATGTTTAAGGAGGAACGGGTTCAAAAGAGGTAACTATTTTACAAAAGGAAAAGGTTTGTAATGAGGAGGCCAAAGAAAAGGTTAAAGGCTCGAATAGGGTACTAGTGATATTATTCATGCACAGGTAGGCTTGAAAGGTTAAAGAGGTTTCACAAATAAAACAAAGACTACCTAAGATCATCTCTCCAACTAAGTGTAATTATAATGGACGTCGAAAAACCAACCGGGCAAGTTCTAGATAGCAGAAGCAAACACAAGAACTATCTATACAAAGAGCTCACACACATGTCACACAAACTGTTTGGTTAACATAGTTTAAAGCCTTAGAGTTAACATTTGGCCATTCAAGGCTTTCATCATATATAAATACATGACTCTAGGTAGACATAGAGTCACAGAGTGAGCCTCAAGTTCACACAGTTGATCTGTTGAAAGGGTACAATCTATATACAGACACACATGCTTGATACTAGACAATTACACCATCCCGGTCAACATATTTCATTTTACTTTCCTGGTTCTACTATTACACCCTTGAAAAAGAACCCCGCAAAGAAAAAACAAGGAGAATTTTGTTTCTAATTACTAAAGATGAAAAAATTTCTACTAATTAAAGACAACATATATACAAAAATCATGAAGCACTAGTATATATTTTACAATTACTAATGTCGCAAAAAAATTGCTATAATACAGATCACATATACGGATAGGCTACCACCCCCAACCGAAATCATGCATTGTCCCCAATGTATAAGAAAATAAAGTAGAGTTCAAGGGGCTCCCTGGGGCGCACTAGCGCTATGGGAATCAGTAGCTGGTGGACCCTCTACAGCTGAAGGAGGGATGTTGGACTGGACAGGAGCTGGTGTTGGGGCTGCTGAGCTGCTAGGCTCACCTACTGATGGCTGAGTGGCCGATGGATCTGCATGGGCGGCTACATCTGCTAGCGAGTGTTGTATGGCCCGCTGAATGTTTGTGTGCTCCTCATCCTCCACTGTGGGAGCAGCAATCTGTTTGCCCTTCTCCTGAGGGCCTTCATCCTCGTCGGACCATGAGTCGTCATCCTCTGCGTCTTCACCTTCAAGCTCTGATGAATGTCCAGATGTCTCCTCTTCATCAATATCAACATGTACCGGAGGAGCTGGAGGTTGAGACATTCTGGCAGACTGAGGTGCAATGTCTGCCATCAGAGCTGTGAAGTCTAAACCCAGGTCTGGTGCAGCCATGTCTGCACCTTGGTCACCCTCTTTGGGGAGGAGGGATGATAGGTCGAACTCCAAATTTTGCATTTTCTGGAGTTCGGTCTTCGTAGATTTCACCTCCTCCCTTAGCTGGGGTAAACCCCTAACCTCACCTCTCTCGCTCTGTTCAACGCTGAACTTGAGCTTGTGCAAGCGATCCCCAAACAATGTTTGTTGTTGTTGGAGAGTTGTCACTGACGTTTGTATTGGAGTCAAGGCTTGTTTGATAAGGTTTGGCAGGGTTTTCAAGAGTTGGTCCACCTTGGCATTGGCATGCTGTGCAATGAGACCGAGTCTTGATAGGGCTGGCAGTGTCGACGAAGGTTGGCCGGTGGTGGACTGGGAGGCAGGCTCTGCAGCAAAAGTGGAGGCCTCTAGATCTTGGGGAGGTATGGGAGTCTGGAAGTCAAGGTCCTAGAGTGGGGTCTCTGTTGGGGTAGCAGAATCACTAATACGAGTGATATCTATATCCCTCGTTTCCTTTCCGATTTTGTCAGATTGTGCCATGAGAGGCACGTTCACAGCTTTGCAGAGGGCTGTGATCAAACTCAGAAATAGGAGTGATGTGGCACGCTGTGTTGCCCGGATACCAATCTTCTGGAAGATTAGATTCCCCACATTGATTTTGATACCAGCCATAATGCACGCAATGAGAAGTGCTTTCTCAATGCTTATATCCGTTTCGTTTCTGGACGGTATCAAACGGGAGGTGACGAAGCTCAGCCAAAATCGACCCTCCCTTGTGAGATCCTCTTTATAAATCTTCTTTCCAGGATTTATCCAAGCAGGAGTCCCCTTTACAATAACGCACGCTATCCACCCATGTTTGTTCTCTCTGTTGGAGTACTTGGCATCGTACTCGGCTGTGCCTGATTGCCAATCGAGGAAGTATATTTCATTAATTTCTTCGCTGTTGCAGAACACATTCTTTCCCCGAACCAGTACGATGCCAGTGAATACTTTGTTACCTTTGTGGTGCGCTGTTCTGGAAGCACCATAGGATGCATAGAACTCTCGGACCAATGACTCGTTGAATTCCTTGGGTGCCTCAGCGAAGCACTCCCATTTTCTCGCTTTTACGCTGTCGAGAATATGGGGGGGTACTATTCTTGGAGTCCATTTATGCTCAACTGCTTCTCCCCCAAGATTTTTCTTGTTGTTAGTCCCTCTCTATACAGTTCCCTCGAGCCTTCAACCCCGAATCGGAGATGGAAGTCATCTCCATGTTTTCGTCTAGCCTCAGCCTGTAGATCGACTGAGGGCAAGTGATCCTCCTCATCAGACTGGGAGGTGCTTGTCATATTTGGTTCCTTTCGCACACGTTTTGGCTGCGACGTGTGACGACCGGATAGTGCCCTTTTCTTTGCAACATGCTTTTGAGGTGCCATATCTGTATAAGGGTAGAATGTGAGCGACATTGGGAAAAAAAGGGAAAGGAAAACAGAATAAAGCAACAAAGAGTTAAATGAATGCGGCATGGTTTGCGGTCGCATAACCACTATGCGATCTGCAAACTGGCCGCATTCATAGGTGTGCAATGCTGGACTTCAATTCTGCGATGGAATATGTGATCGCATAACCACTATGCGAATCGCATAACCATCGCAGAAAGTACTTGTACACAGACAAATTAGCAAAACACAAATGCGATCGCAAATCCTACGCAAAGTGAGATATGCGATCGCAAACCCTATGCAGATGTTCTGGTGTTAACAGGATGTTCTGCCCCCGTTTGCTGTGCCTTTGCGGTTCGCATAGCAGTTATGCAACCGCAAAGGCACCGCATTTATCATCTTCTTCAGGTGCCTAGGGTTTTAGGGATGCGGCCAAAATGCGGACCACATTTTGATTTTTAGGCCGCAAATGCCTTTGGATTCACAATTGTGTTCATCCCCCCATAAATGGAAACCCTAGATTTCTCTACTCGTCACCCAAAAATACTCAAGCATCACGATAGGCACAAAATCAAAAAAAATTGCAGAATCAAAGCTAAAGAAAACACAGCAAAGCTAGGAGTCGAGTAGATCAGTACACGTACCAAAGAAGAAGATTTCAGGAAGTATGGAGATTTTCAAACAGATCTTTGTCCTTGGTATGATTCAAACTGTGCTTGCTGCTGGTCGTTCTTTTCTCTGATCGTTTTTCTTTTCGTTTTCTTATTTATTTTGTTTTGCGGTGTTTTGAAGGATTAAATTGTGAGACAATGCGGAGCCTTACCTGGCCTTATGGATCGGTAAGTCACCGCATAACACAATATGCGATCGCATATGTGTTATGTGGTGAATCTGGATGAAAGGGTATAACTGAGAAGCGAACTGCGATCGCATAGTTCAAATGCGGTCCGCATAATGAACTACCTCGTCACATTTCTATCAACAATTTGAGCCAAACTCTCTGCTTCTGTTTGCCATTGAAATGCGGATCGCATAGTGCAAAAGCGATCCGCAAACTGCATTACATTGTCGCAGTTTTGGCAACCATTTTAGCCCAACTCTCTGCTTCAGTTTGCGATACAAATGCGGTTCGCATATTGCAAATGCGACCGTATTTGTGCAGCAACCGTCACATAGTAGTTATTCTTCACTTGTTAGGCATTCTTTCCCAGTATTGTATCCTTTTGAACTCCTGCATTCTAACACACCCTTCAAATAACTTGAGGAAACCTATCTATCAAAAACTTTAAAGAAATTTGCAACAACAAACAAAGATAAATGTTACCACACATGGGTTGCCCCCCATGAAACGCTTGATTTAACGTCGCGGCACGACGAAGTTGAGACTCCTCTGAATTTACTCCATGGTCGGGCATGGACCATCCTTTAGAGCCAGCTGCTCCACCAAATGCTTCTCACCATCTGATCCCAAGTACTTGATTCTTTGACCATTCACTTTAAAAGTTCGGAGCCCATCCTCCGATGCTAATTCTACGGCTCCAAAGGGAGAGACATTGACTACTTAGAAAGTACCAGACCATTTCGATTTTAGCTTGCTCGGAAATAACTTGAGTCTAGAGTTGAAAAGCAATACCAAATCACCTGCCTTGAATTCTCTTTTCAGGATCTTTTTATCATGGACAAACTTCATTCTCTCTTTATACACGGCTGCACTTTCATACGCGCGGAGACGGAATTCCTCCATTTCATTCAATTGTGTTAGCCTCAAAGTTTCCAGCTTCTGCCCAGTTCATGTTCAATCTTTTTAAGGCTCACATAGCCTTGTTCTCATGTTCTACAGGTAGATGGCAAGATTTTCCAAAAACTATCCGATCAGGAGACGTACCAATGGGGGTTTTGTATGCTGTGCAGTATGCCCACTGTGCATCATCTAGCTTCTTTGACCAGTCGGTCCTGTTCGCATTAACCGTTTTTGCTAGTATGCGCTTTATTTCTCGGTTAGATACCTCCACTTGACCGCTTGATTGCGGATGATAGGGTGTGGCTACCTTGTGCTTGACACCGTACTTTTCAAGGAGAACTTTGAAGGCTTTGTTGCAGAAATGCGACCCCCCATCACTAAGAATGGCTCTGGGAGTGCCAAACCGAGTGAAAATGTTCTTCTTTAAAAATGTCGTCACACTCCGTGCCTCATTGTTTGGTAGAGCAATGGCTTCTACCCATTTGGACACGTAGTCCACAACCACTAAGACGTACTTCATCCCGCATGAGCTTATAAAAGGGCCCATGAAGTCAATTCCCCAAACGTCGAATATTTCAATCTCCATCATGAAGTGCATCGGCATTTCATGCCTCCTAGAGATTGGACCTGTCGTTGGCATTGGTCACAAGCTTTAACCAATTGATTAGCATTCTGGTAGATCAAAGGCCAGTAGTAACCACATTCCAAAATCTTCGCCGTTGTTCTATTTCCCCCATGATGACCCCCAACCGGTGAGTCATGACAAGCTTTTAGAATTTGCGTCATTTCTTCTTCTGGCACGCATCTTCTGATGATGTTGTCCGCACAAACACGGAATAAGAAAGGCTCTTCCCAGTAGTAGTTCCGGCAATCTCTCAAGAACTTCTTCTTTTGGTAAGACTCCAACCCTTCCGGAATAAGGTCGCTAACTAGGTACTTAGCGATGTCGGCATACCAAGGAGCAAAGGTATTGGATAAGGCCATTATGTGTTCATCTGGGAATGCATCATTGATTTCCAGATCTCCCTTTGGTCTCCTAGCTTCTTCAACTCTTGACAAGTGATCCGCCACTTGATTTTGAGTTCCTTTCCGATCCTTGACTTCAAAATCGAACTCTTGCAGCAACAAAACCCATCGAATCAGCCAAGGCTTTGCATCTTTCTTTGCCATGAGATAGCGAAGAGCTGCATGGTCTGTTTACACTATCACTTTGGAGCCCAGCAAGTAAGCACGGAACTTTTCAAAAGCATAAAAAATGGCCAGGAGTTCTTGTTCAGTCACTGTGTAGTTCATCTGCGCCCCATTAAGTGTTTTACTGGCATAGTAGATCGGGTGAAGAACTTTGTTGTGACGTTGGCCAAGAATTACTCCAATGGCTACACCACTGGCGTCACACATAAGTTAAAAGGAAGTGACCAATCAGGTGTGACAATAATAGGTGCCGTGGTGAGCTTTTGCTTCAGCTCCTCAAAAGCCTTGAGGCATTTCTCATCGACCACGAACTTGGAATCCTTCTCAAGGAGTTTGCACATAGGATTTGCAATCTTTGAGAAATCCTTGATGAAACGCCTATAGAATCCGGCATGCCCCAAAAAACTGCAAACACCTTTTACGGAAGTGGGTGGAGGAAGCTTAGAGATGATTTCTATATTAGCCGTGTCTACCTCTATGCCATACCTTGAGATTTTATGTCCCAATACAATGCCTTCATCCACCATGAAGTGGAATTTCTCCCAATTCAGCACAAGGTTGGTCTCTTCACATCTCTTGAGCACTTGTTTAAGATTACTAAGACAATGCTCAAAAGTCCTGCCTACCACCGAAAAATCATCCGTGAAGACCTCAAGAATATACTCTACCAGTCGGAGAAGATAGACATCATGCATCTATGAAAAGTAGCCGGAGCGTTGCATAGACCGAATGTTGCCTTCTCTTTGATAGCAACAAGGTCGGGAATCCAAACTAGAGTAAGAATTTGAGAAGTAAATGCGGAAGCAATAACAATAAGGAATTGAACAACTAGAATTAAAGTACAGAAAATAAAGGATATGGGAAAATTCAAGGAAAGAATTCCAGGAACTTCCAAGAACACAAGTTCTATAGCCTTGACAAGATCTAAGCAACAACGTTGTGATTTATTGAAGAAATCAAACGCCTTTACCTAAGATCAAATCAAATAATAGATTCGGATCTTGACCGCTTTAAGAGTAACTCGAGACAACAATTAATATCTAGAATTAATCGCCTTCTAAGAATACCTCAAAGGAACCAAAGATATCACAATAGAGAAGTAATCTTACTACCTTGAACTATGAACAAGTAAAAGGTTGAAAGATAAATCTCAAAGCATAAGTAACAAAGGTTCAAAAGAACTCTCAAGTATGATATTCTTATTCAATAATGTAGTTCCACATGAATGAGAAGAACTCCTT
>MCJB01022759.1:136039-147061 GCA_002018475.1 Nicotiana obtusifolia | reverse complement strand
CATGTTCACTAGTTCTCACACACGGGGAAGTCTTGAGTACCCGTCACTTATCGTGCAACACTTGCTTTTATGTGTCGAGTTTAAGTGTGGGGTTCCTTCATGCATTGGCACTACACTTGGCTCGCTTTTCTATTTTTCATGTTGCAGGTTAATATGGCCCGTGACAATATTATCCAAGGTACAAGCGTTGGAACCTCTTCTACCACCTCACCGGTAACTTAAAGAAGGCACGGATTGACAGGGAGTTTCTTCTCACCTTACGTTGTATTACATATGTTAAATGCATCGAGGACTATGCATTATTTAAGTGTGGGGTGGGGAAATACCTGTGTTGAGATTGTTGTACATATGTATATCATGTATGATTCAGTTTTATTTTTGCCTTTTTAATAGTGGTATTGTTATTATTTTTAATAATTGTAGTGTTAGTATTTTAATGTATAAACTGTCAATTTTTGAAAAATTTTCAGTTTTTCCCGACGATGGATCGTTTTCTTGAGGGATAAAATTTGATTAAAAATAACAAAAAGATTTTCTTTTATTTTTAGAAAATAGGTAATCTTTCCTTGGTTTTTCTTAGGGCACCGGTTCTTTTCCAAGGATGTAATCCGAACTGGGCAACTTTAATTTTTCTTTTAGGATTAGTATTAGGAAAAACTGTGTAAGAATGCAATACTTCTTGACACCGTTGATGCTAGTGCAATAAGTTATGACACATGATCTAAATTCCCATAAGTTAAGTGTTGGAATAAGTGAAAAGAAGACAACCCAATTTGTGACACCCCTTCTCAATTGTTGACTTGCTTAACATTTAGTGTATTATTGCTTAATTGCTTCAAGAATATATGCTTGCTTAACTCGACATTTGAATAGGACCATTGTGATTGAGTCATGTGCATCGTGTGGGTGAGATTTTGATCCTCTATGTTATCTCATATAGTCTAGAACTTTCCCCGTGTGTTAATTAAAGCGAAATTGTAAGTTGGGATAATCTAAGAAGTGATATAGGCACTTCTTTGTTTGATTTTGGATGTGCTTGTCGCATCGAATATAAATTTGTCCATTGTTAGCCCTTTTGTGCCTATGAGCCTCTTTCTTTTTGTACCTACATTACAAGCCATTCCCTTTATTTTGTTCTTGAATTGAGCCTTATTTGAACCTTTACCTCCGAAAGCACTTAGTCGCTAGAAGAAGTAAGGGCTGTTAGAAGGATTGTCTTGTTGATGAATGGAACAATGAAAGGACTTATTGGTTAGTTGGAGTTAAGTTGATAAATCACTAGCGGATGAAAAAAAAATGTGTGTATGGAAGGTGAGAAATAAGAAAGAAAAAAATTTGATGATGAAAAAAAATAATTTGATATTGAAAAAGATATGAAATATTCACCTCCTATTGTAGTATGCTAAGTGATTAAAAAGAAAAAGGGCTATGTGTGTGAGACAAGTTTAGTGATTGGAAGAAAAAGAAGTGTTTGAATATTGAGTGTAGTGTATTAAGTGCTTAGGAAGACTAGTCACTACTACCAAATATATCTTACCCATTCCCTAGCCTACATTACAACCCGACAAAGTCCTATTTGATCTTAGATTTGACTAACTCAATTAGTGGAAGTCTACACTACGGGCAAGCTTATGGTACTCTATGGGATGCATACGAGTTCTTTGTGAGAGTGAGAGTTCCTTGTGCAGATTTTGTGTGATTTCATTCATATATATATTCACTCTTCATATATTGGTAAGGGCACATGATTTCATGAACAATTGGTGATGTATGAATTGTTTAGTTGGGTAAGTATATGCATTGAAGTAGCTTAATGTGGCAAGTCGACTTTTGAGGTTGGGTGATGACAATTGGGGTGTTGAATGTGATTGAATTAATGGGCTTAATTGAACTTTATGGGAATGATTTATGTGTTCATACTTGTTCAACTAGTATTGATTGTGTTCAAGAGTATGAATTGTTTTAATGTTGAATGTTTCGTGCTAATCGTAAGAGTTAGTAGTTGGGAAAGGTTGGTTAAAAATCCCATTGCTCGAGGGCGAGCAAGAGTCTAAGTGTGGGGTGTTGATAATTGGTAGAAGAGGTATTAAATAATGTGTAAATTATCCCATGTTTAGCTCTTGTTTGTGTGAATTTGGATGTTAATCACATTGATTCATGTTAATATAATATGTTTTTATGTGTAGGAATGAGTTGAGAGCAATCGGGGACGAAACCGGGGAAGAAATGAGCTAAAACAAGAAGAATCGGACGAAGGAAGAAACCAGCCCACAGGCCAGCGCCCAGCGCTGCCTGTGGCGCTGGGAACCGAGAGGAACGAAGAAGCACTGCCTTCAATCCCCTGGGGGGCGCTGGGCGCTGCTCAGGGGACTGATTTCGGAATTTTTTTCCTACTTCGCCTAGAAGACCCCCAAGTCGACCCCAACCCTTCCCAACTCCTATATAAACACCCCTAAACCTATCTAAGGGGGGAGAACGTGATTTTGGAGTCTAAGGAGGCTTAGGAACATCAACAAAACAACAAATTCTCTGTTCATCAATTCAATCTAGTATCTTTATTTTAGTTTTTCATACTTAGTTATTTGGTTTTGTTAAACATGAGTGGCTAATCACCCCTTGTTTTGGGGTTGTGATTAGCCATGAATATTGTGTTTCTAACTTGATGATTTCGTTTTAATAGTTAATGTGGATAAGATTGTTTCTTCAATTCTATGCTAAATTGCTTAATTGCTTTGGCCATCAATTAAGTTCTATCAATTATCTATGCTATGTTTGAGAAAACTAAGTCTAGATTAGAATAAGGATTGAAGAAAGCATGTTCTTAACTTTGTTAAAAAGAGTGGATTCGTGGTTAGGATAGGAATATACTTAATCACCATGCTTAATTGGATAATCGTGATCTTCATGCATTCTTGCTAGATTAATTCCATAGGAATATAGGCATTAATCTTGTTAGGAATAGGCGAATAGTACTTCGGAAGAAGGCTATAAGTATCATTATCGATTAATTAGCAATCTTACATAACTATATGAACGATAAGTCAATTAGAACGCAATAGGATTGGGAACATAATCACAACCCTGGAATCTTTATTTTATTGATTACAAAATACATATTTGTTCTTTGCAATTCCTAGATTTAAATTAGAATTACAATTTAGAATAAACTTTATACTAAACTTGATCTTTGCTTGATTAAATAACGATATTAGTTGTTATAAAGTAGTTAACTTAAGTCCCTTGGGTACGATAATCCGGACTTATTGTCCTATATTACTTGTCGATCACGTATACTTGCGTGTGCGTAAGGGAGCAACATTCGACTTCCAAAAAAAATCCAATGTTGAATTTTAGATCAAAGATACTTGGAACTTTTTTTTTTTGCCTTTTCAGACTTTACTCTCTTCCTAAGTATCACTGTATTTTCCTCCTCCTCTTTTTTTTCTTTCAATTTTTTTCTAGACTCTGTTTTTCTCTCCCTCAAACGACCTCTTTGTCTTACTGTAAAAAACGACCTCCCCTTTTCTTCAATCCCCCCTGTCTTATATAGAACCCCAAACGAAACAGACCCACTCCCCCTTTTTAAAAAGATTTCTTTTCTGTTAAAATCCCTCCCCCACTAAATGACTGACAGATTTTTAACAAAATCCCAACAAAAATCTGTTGGGATCTTTTGAAATTACCCTTTCCCCCTTTAAGTATCTTTTATTTATAATTAACCCCCTCTAGTTGTCGGTAACTCTTTTAAACAATAGCCACTTAATAACTTGGCCCTTTTTCCTAATTTACGGACTAACCTAGTCAAAACAAAATCTGGCCATTTTTGTAAAACCTTAAAAATCAGAAAATCGAACAAAGTAAAAGAAAGGGGTAGAAGATGAATGAACTAAAAACACCTAAAAAAACGAAACGGAAAAGAACAAAGAAATTACTTTGAGCAAACTTTCTTGAAAAATTCAGATTTTAAAGTTAAAATTCATTTTAGCCAGGTGTTCTTGCTAAGACCACGTGGCTAAAATCTATTTTAACTCAAAAACTAGCCTCGATCCAAAGCTTTGCACTTTATTATTTTTCCTGAATTTTTTGCTTTATCAAACGGAAATTTCAGGTTTGGTGGTATCGATTGAAGTGGGGAAAGTGATGGTGGTGGTTTGGGGGTGATTATGGACGGATTTGGTCGGAAGCCGGCCATGGCGGCGGTGGGGTTGGACGGGGCTAGGGTTGGCCGCATGGGGGGGTGTTTGGACAGTAAAGAGGCGGAAGTGAAAGAGTATTAGGGTTTGGTTTAGGACAATTTTATATGGGGGATGGGTTAGTTCCTGGCCGTTGATCTTGCTAAGATCAACGGCCCAGATTAAGGGGAGGGAAAATGGACTCTGGGTTTGGCCGGATTTTTAGTGCATTTGGGCCTAGTTTAAATTAAAACTGGCCCAAATCCGGTTTCTATTTCTTTAATACCTAATAATTAAAATCTTAATCCCTAAAAATGTAAAATTAAAATAAAGTAATTACTTACAAAATTATAATAATCCTTGAATCTACTAATTAAAGATTAGAAATTAAAGAAAGTGTAAATGAACCATTTTTTATGATTTTCGATTTTATAAAACGATTAATTACTAACTTAATTCTAAAATGTAACATAAATCCTAAATGCAATGCATGATATTTTTGAGTATTTTCATGAATTAATTAGTTAACAATTGAGTAATTAAACATCTAATAAAATCCTAAAATGACTAATACTTAATTAAAAGTTATTTAATGATTTTTATAAAGGTATTTCGGGTACGGTAAAAATCACGTGCTCACACTCCTCATGTTGATACTTGTACGTCTGTACAAGACAGTAATTTTATTTCAAAGTTACCCAGGTCCGAGTTTGGTGGAAGAAGGCTACTATAAGTGATAAAGGTCGTTGCTCAAGAAGATATGGATATTCAGTCAGAGACAAAACGTCTCAAATCTTGTGGAATAGTAGGAGTCCCATCAAAGAGGAAGCTGACTATGAATAGGACTCCTAGAAGATCTCAAGTTGAAGCGTTTAAATATGATCGACTTTGGACTTCTGAACTACCCTTTTACACATCAACAAAAGAGTCATAAGTCGTTTACTCAAGTCGAGTACTTGCTTTGTATTCTTCGTGAGTCAGTCTAGTAAATGTGTTTTAGGAAATTGAGTTGTAATCAAGTGTCAAAAACAATTAGTGAGTTGGAGTGAATATTTTGCTTTACAAGTTAGAATAACTTGTAAATCAAATAAGAGTAGCAGGAGTACTAGAGAGTATTTAATTACAGTCTTGTAATTGATACATTTTGGCTCATTGTTCTAGTGGAGTTAGAGTTGAAATCCTACGTGGTAGGTAGTGGTTTTTGCACCTTTTGAGCCGGGTAATTTTCCACGTAAAAATCGTTGTGTTCATTTTATTGCTTCTTTACTTTACGCTTCAGGAACGCGGTAAAAGACCAAGTTTTTTAGTAACCCATACGGGCACTCAAACTAACAGTGTTGAATCAAAATTTATGCAGGTATATACGTGGTAAAGGCATTAGACAATGCAGAGCGCGTAACGCTGCAATATCGCCCCCTGGTTAAGATTTCAGATAATCCATCACCACAACTCATGTCAAGTAAAATGTGGCTGTAGAGTTATATTTAGCAGAATGGTCATATCTATCTCATTCTAGCTGAATTGCAGCGGAACTTATATTTTCCCCTGTATTAACTGTTTCCTGTTCAGAAAACGAAGAATTAAAGCTAAGTCGTTTGCAGTGACACAATTATACCCTCCAATCTCCATTTTCAGGCAAACTGCCAATTTCCATTTGTTTAACGTGAATCTGAGGTTTTGTTGAATGTAATCAATTGGGCTCCGTTAGATTATAATCTAGGGGGTTTCAGATGGACTAAGTTTGAACTGGGAAAACAGGTCAAGTTAATAAATGGATCATGATAATAACTCGTTCATAACGCACTAGGCCCAAGTTAGGTTGAGTAAACTTGTAGATCATAACTCAACCTCCATAACTGTTGATTATTTGAGAGTGTAAGTTCTAACTCTTATGCTGTCAGAGGCATATGCAGATAGTAGACAATTGGCCAAAAGTATTGACAATACATAAAAGCAATTAATGCATATAACTTCTTAAAATTTTGCACGTAGAGTTGTCCCTATTTAGAGTGAAAAAGAGTTTGAAACATAACATAACATCCTCTTGGTTTTTTTGGGGGGTCTAATAAAAAGTATTGTAATATCAGTCCTTAACATACAATAATATTAGACATTAGGCGAGTCTCCTTAGAGACTATCCACTATTCCTTCATTTGATAATTGTAGTAAGATACTGTGCTCACGTTTAATCTTTACTAGTATATTTTTAAGTGCTAACTGGGTTATCAGACTATTCAAATTATATATTGATTTAGACATAACGTAATGTTCACAATGCACTAGATAAAACTCCTTTAAACCTTGTATATTCCCACAAAACCTGCATAATTCATCAACATTGACATAAATATAGCAACTAGAGTCCAAATTTATAAGAGAAATCAACTATAGTGTGAATATGGTCTTTGTTAAAGCAGATTCTGCTTGAAGGTTACCAAAGTGAACTATAAATAAGTTGAAAGATAACAGCAACAATTACCACAACATTGCATATTGAATATTTAAGTAGAAATGAATCAGGAGAGTCAAAAGTACAGTATAATTGACTCCAGTATTACACGAAGAAACTGAAAATAAAATTGTCAGCAACAAGGTAGGTTTTCCATCGAAGATAGAAAGTTGCATGTTGAATAAATGGAAGCAGCAGCTGCCCTGACTGCTAAATCCCTTTCTGAGCTCTCGGCTTTCTCTAATCTACATAGTGAATGTACAAAGTGAATAACATAAGCTTCGTCACGTGCATGATATATGCAATGGACAGTCAAGGTTCGAGTGAAGAAAAAATCATAAACTTTATGCAAAGGAAATGCACAATGAAAGAAAGATTTGAGACAAGCATATGATATATTAGGGCCAATGAATATCTAACTTCATTTTGATGTTCTAGTCAGCATAGCCTTAATAATTACAGGCATGTGTAAAGCCTTCAGCAGTGTGCTCAAATTTGGACGGTTTAAGTTCTACTTGTTACATTAAGTTTTTCTTTCTTCTCAATTTCAGTCATGCAAAGTGCTTTCGAAGTCCTTTTCTAAATTGTATCATGAAAATGTGGTTGGTGTTGTTGGCTAAAAAAGGGGAGAGAGGAGAGCCTTGTGCCTAAAAACATATTAGGCACAAGTAAAAAAATTATCTATAAATAAGTTTATAAATGGCATGACTATATTTTGAAAATAATTTAATTAAAGTCATAATAAAATATAATGTACTTTAAACTTTTTGTTGAACTTATACATGTAAAACACAAATCAATTAGATAAGTGAAGCATAGATAAGATACTAAAATTTATATATCGAAATTAATAGTAATAATTTGTATGCATTTCTTTATAAGAACTTCAACGATGGAATAGTAGAAAACAAAATATACTATAAATAAGTTGACATTTTTTGCTTTTCTTGCGTTACGTCCAACAAATGACAATGCTTCTTTACATTTTTCTATATTAAGTTAGTTATTGTAAAATATTAACTCACCCGTAATTTCTTTTAGACTTTACATTGTCATTATCAATTTTTTGGGAGCTATAGGGCCAATCTTTTCATTCCCAAATCTTTTGTGTTTTCTTTTTAGTACTAGGTCACTGAAATAATATTATTTCATAAGATATTCTCACATAAGTCCTCATAAATTACAAAAAAGCATCTACAATGCGTGATTTACGTGATTTTTGAATACGAGTAACACTTACGTGATTTCTTTTGAAAACTATATACATACTAGTATGGGTACACGCGCAAAGCACGCACCATAAGACTAGTTAGTTTAAAATGTCAAAAGACTTGCAAGTTGAAAGCAAGGGCCACATGAACTCCCCAGCTTCAACCCCAAAAAGGACAGCACAGATAAGGATGCTTCTGTCTGAACACTTACCTGCAGTCATTTTGTAATATCCCCATCTGATGCAAACTATATGGTGCGCCATATTTCTGAAGACCATGTTCACATTGCATCTGCATTTGCCTTACTTGGTTCAGCGAACTTTCCTAAAATTCAAGTGCAACAGACAGACAATAAATATCTCTTTGTGGAGGAGAGGAGAAAAGGAGGAATAAGGTAAAGAAGCGTGACGCAATTAAAAGGAGACAAACACATACAGACAGGTGAGATATCTAGAGTATGCATATTTGCGTTTCTTCAATAAGCAAACCATCCTTATATATCATGATGAAACTGAGAAGATTTCCCAAACAAAATGTTTCGTTATACATTCCAATAGATTTAAATAGTGAATTTATACTTCGCTTAAAAAATAGAATTACATAAACATGCTTCAATTTAAACAAACTTGACGGGATATTGTATAACATGAAGCAATCATCATTGGTGCTCTAATTTAATTTTTGTAAATTACATCAAGCATTGCAATTCAAACAGAATTTCCTCAGACTTAGACAGGCTTTCTGCAAAAGGCAAAGCACAGAATGAAGAGTTGCATCTTTGAATGAACTCTCAACATTTATTTCTCAAGCATTGTACAATTGATATTAAAGATTTTAGTAAACTCACCAGTTGCTTTTCTTCTTCAGAAAGAGCACTATCCATCTGGTCAAACAATGCAGTCCATCTAGCACGATGTGCATGAGCAATTGAATTGTCAAAGTGACCAACAGAAGCATTTTGTGAACCGTACGAATTGTTCTCTTGATTAGATGAGAATTCTTTGGACAATAAGCTAGGGAATTCTGTATGAATTACAGCCCGGACTCTCTTTTTACTACGCCGCAATGCTGCAAATATAGAATGGAGTGCGTAACAATTTTGATCCAAGTCAAATAACCTGCAAGTACCTTAGAGAAGTTTTCTATACCTGCAAGACGTCCTTTTATGTCTTGATGAAGCAATTCCAACCATTGTGAAGCTACATTAGCAGCTGAATTACAAAAGAAATTCTATATCAGCATGTTACTATTGGTAAAACAAGATTTATATAACAAATGGGCCATTACTTGAAGCTTTACCACTTGTAAACCTAGATTTCCACGTGTCTATTAATCACAAATGCTAAAGCGCTCGTCTCAGAAGTTTTCAGCAGCATATTTAACTCGTCATATTAAGCACATTGTGCATTCCAAGAGAAGAGAACAAAATAAGAGAAGGAAAACAAAAACCAACCTTTAACAGAAAGTGAAGTAACACTTGCTAAGTTTGCTGATTCCTCATTAGATAATGAGCTCGTATTATCTGAAGCAATGGTTGTGGTTGATGACAACTTCAGCGCAAGTGCATCATCCTCAGTGTCAATGTTATGGTTTGGATGATAAACCGTCTTTCCAGTAACCCTGGTGTCAACCATGCATGACCCTCCATCTCCTCCTATAAACCCTGAGTTCAAAGAGATTGATTTATTCAGTGATGTCAAGTAACCACTTGTACACCTGCTTCCCGGCAGATCTTTATGAGCAAGGTTGAATTTACTTGCTCCCGGACCATTTATATTTTCCTGGTCTTTCTTTCTTTCACTAAGGTCTTTCGATCCACCCTTCATGTGGGCATTTTCATGCTTTTCGGACCTTACTAGGGCTTCTATAATGGAATGAACTTGCTTACTGTTTCTGACATGGTTTATGATCCCTGGGTTTAACCCGTTGAGCAACCCACTAGGTGCAGCAATCTTTGCAAACCTATTAACTCGTTCTTTCTTCGCAAGCTCCATCTTTTTCTTCATCCCATCATTTTTACTTTTCCTCCCTTGCAGCTTTGGCATTGGTGCACCTCCGTGAGTATGTGAAAGAAAACCATTTTGTTTCATCTCATTCCAGAGTCTCATCGACTCATTCTCGTCCAGTGGACCAACAGAACTTGCACACTCAAAATCGTCCTTTGATTTCAAGGACGAATTCTTACACGGATACAAGGGTTCATGATTAATAGAGCTAGAAACATCTTCTGCGTTCAGATCTAAAGCAAACCCTTTTGACTTCATAGAGTCGCCTTCGAGACCATTGTCTTTATTCCCCAGAGAGGGCAGTTTGTCAGTCTCCTCAACATGTGATGCAGCGGCATTGCCAGGAGCAGCAATATTTGCATTCAGATCAAGCAATCTAAGTGCAGGGTCAGTATCCATTTCAGTTCTTTCTGGTGGAGCAAGATAAAAATATTACTAAGTTACCTTCACAAGACTTGGATCTTTAAGGTCAGGGAACAAAAAGATTTCAAATTTTGGCAAAACAGCAAAAGATACCTTAGAGATACAGAACTTAAATGTCAGCAAACACAGACACTGCACTAGAAAATCATAAAGACTGCATCTTGACTAACCAATTCACTATATATTCGCCAAACTACAAATACAAATTGCTTAAAGTTTTCAACTTTCACTTCCCACTATTAAATCCTTCAGAATATCAAGATTCCTATGTGCAAAATTCAAAAAAATTGAAGTTCCAAATTTCAAAAAAGACTATACCTTCTCTACGCAAAACAGATTCAAGATCCCTCATTTTTACTCTTTTGTGACAAAGTTCTGGTCTTTCTTCAACTTGAACGCGGCCCCTCTTCTCCCGTACCATGACCTGAAACATTTAAAGAAAAAGAAAACAACTAATAAACACCCAATAAAGAAAGGACAGGAATAAGTTAAGTATTAACACCCAATAGGGCAAAATCCCTAACCTTTTGTCCAGATCCAGTTACCCCAATAGACTGATCAGGAATTCCACATTCCTCTTCCATAAATCCCAATTTAAGACCACGATTTTGCCCCCTCACGACACTTTTCAACAAACCCAGAAAAATTCAAATTCAGGACTGTAAATTGAATGCTTAAATTTGTAAAGAAGAGGGCATTAGCAAATGATAAAAGAGAAGAATTAACTATTGGCTAAGTATATTAGAAAGGGGGGGGGGGGG
>MCJB01022759.1:121810-132942 GCA_002018475.1 Nicotiana obtusifolia | reverse complement strand
GGGGGGAGGGGGGAGGAAGGGGGAGGGTAATAGAACTTCCGTAAAGCTAAAGTGTGTCGCTGGAACTTTGGGTAAAGTTCAAGGGGCTACTTATGCATTTTCTGAATTTTTTTAGCTAAAAAGTCTCAAATAGTCACGATTTGACCCAAAAAGAGATCTTAAGCTATATTTGAAATTTGAAAATTTTTATTTTCAAAATCTTTCAAAACTAGATTAATTCTATAAACAAACACATATTTAAATATTGTTTCAAAAAAAAAATTTCAAAACTAACTTATGGGCAAACGCCTACTTAGTGTCTGCTTATATATGTTTCGCTAGTTAGTAATAATTGAAAAAAGGGGTCAACCAAGACACCTTTGCCTACAAGAATAAGAGAACGATCAATTCTGGCGAAAATGAGCAGTCAAATTCAATGTTTAAGTCCATTACTTGACAATTATTAGAAAGTGTGAAAAATAAGGGACAAGATGGCCTTAAAGAATCTTATGGATAATATTTTTGTGATGATCTACAGTATGTTTTCCGAGGGGTTTAAATTTCATAAATGATCGTATAGTTATAATTTTTTTTATTAAAGTTATATAACTATATTTTTTAATACAAAAATCACAAAATTTTTGTCTACTCATATAAAAATCACAATTGCCATAAATTCAATTTTCCGATGCAATAATTTTACTCCATATTTTTATCGGGTTGGTCCTCTCTTAAATTGGTTTTCCGTGACTTTTGTACGAGTTTGTGAAAGTCTTGTAATTTTATGTTAAAAAGTATAGTTATATAATTTTAGTTTAGAAAAAATCATAGTTTCTATGATAATTTGTGAAATTTACTCATTTTTTGAAAGTACTTATAAAGTGGCGGATGCTGCTGCAAATTCAGTCGAACCTATTATTTTCGTTACATAATTTATGTGTGTGCATGTATGCGCACAATCATTAGAATTTTAACAAATATTAAATTTGAACCCATAATATTAAAATATAATGAATTTAGAGCTAAAATTTAAACGTCAATTCATCAAATTTAAATACTGAATTCATTTATATAATATAATTTGTTGCCTACTTCTAAATAATCATGGTAACGATCAATTTCAAATTTTCTTTTACGTAATGAGGAAACGGGTTTTCATGACCATTTACAATGTTGAAATTAAGAAAGTGTCATTTTTAGATCTTTTATATGTAAAAAAAAAGATCATTTATGTGTAAACATAAATTTCTCATGTGTAAGAAAGAGTAAAATTTTCAAGTGGCATCCAATTTTGTGCCACCGATTGAATCTGTATCCACTTTTTTAAAAAAAAGTTTAACTGATACCCAATTTTTAATAACTTTAGATACATACATTTTTCTCTTCGTCTTCGTTGTTACTTTCTTATTCTTTGTGTTAAGGGTTTCTTCTTCTTCTTAGCTGTAAAAGGGTTTGTTAAATTTGTTGTTGTTTTAACAATTTGATGATTGTGATTTTGTAACGAACCGACCGGTCGTTTTGCTTTCTAAAACTCTGTTCCCCTAAATAGGACTCCCTGTACGTGCTTTTACTATTTTATGACTTGCGAGGATGATTATTTCGGGATTTGAAAAGGTTCGGGTTGAAATCGAAACACTTGGTACCTTAAGGTTGGCTAAAAGGACTAAGTTTGACTTTGGTCAACGTTTTTAATAAACGACCTCGAAATCGGGATTTAGTAGTTCCAATTGGTTCGTATGATGATTTCGGACTTGGGCGTATGTTCGGATCGGGTTTTGGATGACCTGGGAGCGCTTCAGCGCCTAATAGTGAAAGTTGGCTCTTTGAAGGTTTTAAAGTTCTTTAAATTTGGTTTGGAGTAGGTTTTGGTGTTACCGAGGTCCAATTGGGATTCCGAGACCAATAATAGTTCCGTATGGTGATTTAAAACTTGCACGTAAAATTTGCTGTCATTCCGAGTAGTCTAAGTATGATTCAGCACATTCGAAGCGATTTGGAAATTTGAAGTTCATAACTTGACTCAATTTGGTTTTGGAGTGTGATTCTTGATTTTGTTGTTGTTTTACGCGTTTTGAGAGATCGAGCAGGTCCGTATTATGTTTATGGACTTGTTGGTGCATTTGGACGTGGGTCCCGAGTAGCTCGGGTGTGTTTCGGACCGCCTGAAGCTAAGTTAGGAAAACCAGAAATTCCAGTTCTGGTTTCCTTCTTCGCAAACACGGAAAGATCCTCGCGATCGCGAAGAAGGATTTGGGCAGTGGGGCAATTTGCCGTTCGCGTTCGCGATCAGGAGTTCGCATTCGCGGAGCCTTGAGGTCCCAGGCCTACGCGTTCGCGAAGGCCCCCTCGCGTTCACGTAGAAGGAAGGGGCCTAGTGAGGGTCAGAGTCCATTACCTTTCGTGTTCGCGTAGGGTAGGCCAGGTAAGCCTTCGCGTTCGCGAGGCCCCTACTGCGTTTGCGTAGGGCATTTCCCAGGGCTGAGGGAGCTTTGCCTTCGCAAACCCGAAGCCCTTTCCGCGTTCCCGAAGAAGAGACAGCTGGGCTGTGTTTTTTTAAAACGGGACTTAAGCCATTTTTGGGTTCGTTTACTACACCCTTGGGTGATTTTGGAGCTTTAAAAGAGGAGGTTTCAACCTAGCTATTGAAGGTAAGTCATTCCTACTCAATATAAGTTTACTATATAGATTATGGGTAGATTTTAACCTGTAAATTTGTAAAAATTATGGATTTAGATGAAAAACCTAGGTTTTGATAAAAATGGAATTTAACCACGAAAATAGTTATGGAATTTAGTGAAAATCATATATTTGAGTTCATGAGGTTATGGGTAATAACTTTCTTCGAAAATTTCCGGCTCCGTGCACGTGGGCCCGGGGGTGAATTTTAGGAATCCTTCAATTGGGGTTGGGTAATCACTTTACTGGTTAGAACATGAACTTTTGAACATACATTGATTGATTTATACAACATTTGACTAGTTTCGGATTGTTCGCCACCGAGTTGAGGCTTTAGAGTGAATTTGAGGCCGGAAAGTAAGTTTTGAGACAAGGTAAGTCTCTTTTCTAACCTTGTAAGAGGAAATTTACCCCATAGGTGATTTGAATTAATATGTGCTTCTAAATGTTGGGAGGGGGCTACGTATGCACGAGGTGACGGGAATCCGTGCGTAGCTACTAGTTATGCTTATGCCCCAGTAGTTTAGGACCCATATCATGAAATACTTGTAATGTTTGTACCCTACTTGTTATTTAAAATGCTTAAATTATATTGGAACTTGATAAAGGAAAATATAAAAGATCAAATTTCATTTACTTGAGTTTGGCGGGTTACTTGACCTTAACGGGAATTTGCGCTTCTTTGTATATTAGCCTCTTAAGAATCTTAAATCGAATATTATAAAGGATCTTTTCTTCTTGTGGAACGGGCCGAGCGCCTCTGCAGTTGTATAGATGCATCTATGGTTCGTGCCATTCGACCCTCGGCAGTGCATAATATATATATATATATATATATATATATATATATATATATATATATATATATATATATATATTTGTATTTTGGATCGGGCCGTACGACCTCAGCATAATTCGTGCGTAATAATACTTGGAGCCCAATTATACTTGATATTGTTTTATTGTCTTAAGGGGTTAAATTGTTAAATGATGGAAATTTATTTGGGATTTACTATCAGTAAAAGAATTGTTTATTTATTTTTTGTTATTGAGTTTTCAGTTCATTTATATAGCCCATATTTATTTGAAATTTCTATTATTTTATTGTTAGTCTATAGTAAGTGTCGGAGTCGACCCCTCGTCACTACTTCTTCGAGGTTAGACTAGATACTTACTAGGTACATGTTGTTTATGGATACACGCTACACTTCTGCACTAATCGTGAAGGATCTAAGGCAGGTGTATCTGGTTATCATTCCGGCGTGCATCTTGATTCCACGAGACTTTGCGGTGAGTTGCTTTTCGAGCCCGTTTTGCAACACTCGAAGTCTTTCTTTTGCTTTTATCCTCTGTCTATTTCACTTCAGACAGTAGTGTAGTATTCTTTTGTATATTCTAGTAGCTCATACACTTGTGACACCAGGTCTTGGAGATTATGCTAGTAGACCCTTGTTGATTTTTGAGTAATTACTTTATCCCATTTGCTTTTATAATTGTTTAATTTCTCATTTTATTAACCTTTTCACTTCTTGATTATTGAATAATTAAAAATCAACTATTTCAAATTCCTAAAAGAAAAGATCACATGGTTAGTTCAGTGTTGGCTTGCCTAGCGGTAATGTTGGGCGCGATCACTGCCTATAGGAGAAATTAGGTCGTGACAATATGGTATCAGAGCACTAGGTTCATGCTAGTCTCACAAGTTATCAGCAGGCCTAATATAGTCTTGCGGATCGGTGCGGAGACGTCTGTACTTATCTTCGATGGGCTATAGGGTGTGAGGTTACTACTCTTTCTTTATCTCCTATCGTGTAGTTGATATTATACTAAGTATCTTTCTCTTATTCTCTCACAGATGGTGAGAACGCGCACAGCGGATGTTCCAGACCCGGGAGGAGCTGCTCTCCTTGTTGCTAAAGGCCGAGGCAGAGGCCGGGGGAAGGCACCAGTCCGAGGTAGGGGACGAGGATGTCCCAGAGTTGCTCCAGCTATGCCACCAGTGGATCCAGTAGAGGATCCAATTATTGAGGAGCAGGGAGATGCCTGCAATAGAGCCAGACCTGGTAGATTTCATATCCGCACCGGGCTTTCAGGAGGTCATGAGCTGTATGCTACGGTTCATGGACACTATGACTCAGGCTGATTTATTTCAGCGGACCCAACCATATCTCAGGAGGGAGGAGGTGCACAGACCCTTACAACTTAGGCTCCTGGGCATGCAGCTGCCGTGTACCAGACCCGGGGCGCACTACCCGTGGGCGGAGCCCAGCCAGTGGCAGCAGCCATGCCTAAGCCCAGACTAATTGCGACCGGCAAGCTGTGGAAGCTATTGGATAGATGGACCAGGCTACACCCTCCTGTCTTCGGAGGTGAGCGACATGAGGATCCCCAGGACTTCATTGATTGGTACGGGGTCAGACTGCACAACATGAGAATATTGGAGATCCACGGGGTGGATTTTACTACTTTCCAACTGGAGGGCAGGGCCCGTAGATGGTGCCGGTCTTATCTTTTTGGCAGAACAGTAGGTTTTCCTCCCTTGACTTGGGACCTGTTCACAAGTACCTTTCTGGATAGGTATATTTCACCCTCTCAGAGTGAAGAGTTGTGGTTTCAGTTTGAGCAGCTCTAGCAGGGTCAGATGTCAATGGCCGATTATGAGGCGAGACTCTCTGAGTTTTCTCGCCATGAACTTATGATACTTCCTACTGAGGCAGAGAGAGTACAGAGGTTTGTTGCGGGATTGCACTCAGGTATTCGGGCCACTATGGCCCGAGAGGTTGAGATGACGACTTCTTACCAGCTAGTTATGGAGATAGCTCGGAGGATTGAGGGTTATCGTCAGCGGGGCCGAGAGCAGATTCCACGGGACAAGCAGTTTTGTTATTCTGGAGGATTCAGTGGTGCTCCGTCTGGGGGCCGAGGTCAGTTTGGGAGAGGTCAGCCTAGCAGGCCCACATATCCAGCACCGCCGCCTCCTCGGGGTGCTCTAGTGAAACCCTATTTCAGCGCCATGCTAGAGAGTTCTTACTGCCTACCAGCTATTCAGGGTTCTTCCAGTGGGTATTCAGGCCATCAGGGTCAGGCTTCACGTCAGCAGTCCACCGTACCGAGAGGTTGTTTTGAGTGCGGGGATCTCAGTCATGTGTGGAGGTTCTGCCCCAGGCTTCAGGGCAAGGTAGTGCAACAGGGTCAGCAACCCATGATTACAGCACCAACCGTCTGGCCACCCAAAGGCGGAGGGTAAGCAGGTAGGGGCCGTCCTAGAGGTGGAGACCAGGCAGGTGGAGGCTAGCCAGTTATAGGTCAGTCAAGTGGAGGCCAGCTAGTCGGCGCTCCAGCTAGGTTCTATACTTTTCCGGCTAGACCAGATACAGTGGCCTCAGATGCTGTGATCACATGTATTATTTCTGCCTGCGGTAGGGATGCTTCGGTATTATTTGATCCAGGGTCTACCTATTCATATGTGTCATCTATGTTTACTCATTTCCTGGATGTTCCTCGTGAGTCCTTAGGCACTCTTGTTTATGTGTCCACTCCTGTGGGCGATTCTGTTGTTACGGATCGGATTTATCGGTCCTGTGTTGTCATATTTTGTGGTTATGAGAGTAGAGCAGATCTTCTGTTACTTGATATGATCGACTTTGAGGTCATTCCGAGCATGGACTCATTATCTCCATATCACGCCATCCTTGATTGCCATGCCAGACTGTTACCTTGGCGATGCCAAAGTTGCCTAGATTGGAGTAGAAGGGGTCGTGTGTCAGTGCATCTAGCCGGGTTATCTCTTTTCTGAAGGCTCGACATATGGTCGAGAAGGGTTGTTTGGCTTACCTAGCTTATGTTTGGGATACTACTGCAGAGGCTCTAGCGATTGATTCAGTGCCCGTAGTCTAGGAGTTCTCCGATGTGTTTCTTTCTGATCTTCCAAGCATGCCACCAGATCATAATATCGATTTTTGTATTGATTTGGCTCCAAGTACCCAACCTATCTCTATCCCACCGTACAACATGGCTCCGAAAGAGTTGAAGGAGTTGAATGAACAACTTGAGAAGTTGCTAACAAAGGGGTTCGTCAAACCAAGTGTATCACCTTGGGGTGCACCAGTGTTATTTGTGAAGAAGAAAGATGGGACTATGCGGATGTGCATTGATTACAGACAGTTGAACAAAGTCACCATTAAGAACAAGTACTCGTTGCCGCGTATTGATGATTTATTTGACCAGTTGCAGGGTGCTAGGGTGTTATCTAAGATCGACTTGAGATCGGTGTACCATCAGTTGAAGATTCGAGATTTGAAAGTTCCGAAGACTGCTTTCCGAACTAGATACTACCATTATGAGTTTCTAATGATATCCTTCGATTTGACTAACACACTGGCGACGTTTATGGATTTGAGAACATGGTGTTCAGGCCATATATTGATTCGTTTGTCATTGTCTTCATTGATGACATTTTGATCTAATCGCTCAGCATGGAGGAGCACGAGCAGCATTTGAGAGTGGTGCTTCAGATTTTGCGGAAACAGAAGCTATATGCTAAGTTCTCCAAATGTGAGTTTTGGTTAGATTCAATAGCATTCTTGTGGCATGTTGTATCAGGCGAGAGTATCAAGGTGGATCTCAATAAGATCGAGTTAGTGCAGAGTTGGCCTCGTCCTACCACGACGATTGAGATCAGGAGCTTCTTAGGGTTAGCAGGTTATCATCGCGGGTTTGTGAAGGGCTTCTTATCTATTGAAGCATCTTTGACTAGATTGACCCAGAAGGGTGCTCTGTTCCATTAGTTCGATGATTGTGTTTGAGCTTTCAGAGCCTTAAGACAACTTTGACTACGACACCAGTTCTAGTGTTGCCTTCCGGTTCGGGTATGTATACTGTATATGGCGACGCTTCACGCGTTGTCTTGGGTTGTGTATTAATGCAGAAGGGGCAAGTTATTGCATATGTTTCACGTCAGTTGAAGCCCCATTAGAAGAATTATCATGTGCATGATTTAGAGTTGGCCGAGATTGTTCATGCTCTTAAGATCTGGAGGCATTATCTTTATAGGGTGTCCTGTGAGGTTTACACCGATCATCGCAGCTTACAACATTTGTTCAAACAGAGGGATCTCAAATTTGAGGCAGCGTAGGTGGCTTGAGTTACTAAAGGACTATGACATTACCATTCTTTATCATCCGGGCAAGGCGAATGTAGTTGCGGATGCTTTGAGCAGAAAGGCGGAGAGTATGGGTAGCTTGGCATTCATTTCAGCAGTAGAGAGGCCACTAGCTTTGGATATTCAGTCCTTGGCTAACAGACTTGTGAGGTTGGATATTTTAGAGCCCAGCCGAGTTCTTGCATGCGTCGTTGCGCATTCTTCACTATTGGAGCAGATCAAGGCTTGACAGTTTGATGATCTGCACTTGTTGGTTCTTAGAGAGACGGTACTATAGGGTAGTGCCAAGGAGGTTACTATCGGTGAGGATGGTGTTATGCGACTGTCGTCTATGTGTTCCTAATGTTGATAGGCTGAGGGAAAGGATTTTAGATGAGGCACACAGATCTCGGTATTCTATCCATCCAGGTGCTACGAAGATGTATCGCGACCTGAGGTAGCATTATTGGTGGCGGTGGATGAAGAAGGGCATAGTCGAGTATGTTGCGAGGTGCCTAAATTGCCAACAGGTTAAATATGAGCACCAGAGGTCAGGTGGCCTACTCTACCAGATGACTATACCTGAGTGAAAGTGGGAGCACATTACTATGGACTTCGTAGTTAGGTTGCCGCGGACCTTGTGGAAGATTGATGCAGTTTGGGTCATAGTTAACAGGTTGACCAAGTCGGCACACTTTATTCTGGTTGTGACCAAGTACTTTTCAGAGAGGTTTCCCCAGATTTATATTTAGGAGATTGTTCGGTTTCATGGTGTGCCTGTTTCCATCATATCAGATAAAAGGCCAACAATTTACTTCGCATTTCTGGAGAGCGGTACAGAGTGAGTTGGGTTACCCGTGTAGAGCTCAGCACAGCCTTTCATCCGCAGACTGACAGGTAGTCGGAGCGGACAATTCAGTTTTTGGAGGATATGCTCAAAGCATGTGCGATTAACCTCGGAGGGCAGTAGGATCGATTCTTTCCTTTGGACGAGTTTGCTTATAACAACAGTTATCAGTCTAGCATCGAGATGGCTCCATTTGAGGCTTTATATGGTCAGCGATGTCGTTCTCCCATCAGATGTTTGGAGCCCGGCGAGGTTAAGTTATATGGTACTGATTTGGTGAAGGATGCCATGGAAAAGGTAAAGTTGATTCAGGAGCGACTTCGCGCGGCTCAGTCCAGACAGAAGAGTTACGTGGATCAAAAGGCGCGTGATTATCATTTATGGTGGGAGAGAAGGTTCTCTTGAAAGTCTCTCCGATGAAGGGAATCATGAGGTTTGGGAAGAAGGGCAAGTTGAGCCCAATAGGCCCATTTGAGGTGTTGAGACGAGTTGGGGAGGTTGCTTATGAGCTTACTTTTCCTCTCAGTCTATCGGGAGTTCATCCGGTTTTTCACGTGTCTATGCTCCGGAGGTATCATGCCGACAGGTTGCAGGTGTTAGACTTCATCACTTAGATGAGAGCTTGGGTTATGAGGAGGAGCCAGTTGCCATTGTTGACAGGCAGGTTCGCCAATTGAGGTCCAAGAAGATTTTTGCAGTAAAAGTTCAGTGGAGGGGCCAACCAGTCGAGGAGAATGACTTGGGAGGCCGGGGAGGACATGCGGAGCAGATATCCACACTTATTCAGCACTCCAGGTATGATTCTAGATCCGTTCGAGGACGAACGTTTGTTTAAGAGGTGGAGAATGTAACAACTCCACCGGTCATTTTGCTTTCTAGAACCCCGTTCCTCTAAATAAGACTCCCGGTACGTGCTTTTACTGTTTTATGACATGCAAGAATGGTTAGTTCGGTATTTGAAAGGGTTCGAATTGAAATCGGAACATTTAGTTCCTTAAGATTGGCTAAAAGAGCTAAGTTTGACTTTGTCAATGTTTTGAGTAAACAATCTTGGAATCGGGATTTGATTGTTCCAATAGGATCGTATGATGATTTCGGACTTGGGCGTGTGTTTAAATCGTGTTTTGGATTACCTGGGAACGTTTCGGCGCCTAATAGTGAAAGTTGGCTCTTTGAAGGTTTTAAAGTTCTTTAAATTTGGTTTGGATTAGGTTTTGGTGTTATCGAGGTCCAATTGAGATTCCAAGACCGGGAATAGTTCCATGTGGTGATTTAAGACTTGCACGCAAAATTTGGTGTCATTCCGAGTAGTCTAAGTATGATTCGGCGCGTTTGGAGCGATTTGGAAACTTGAAGTTTATAACTTGATTCAATTTGGTTTTGGGGTGTGATTCTTGGTTTTGTTGTTGTTTTACGCGTTTCGAGAGTTTGATCAGGTCCATATTATGTTTATGGACTTGTTGATGCATTTGGACGGGGGCCCAAGTAGCTCGGGGGTGTTTCGGACTACCCGAAACTGAGTTAGGAAAACTAGAAATTCCAGTTCTGGTTTCCTTCTTCACGACCGCGGAAGGACCCTCACGATCGCGAAGAAGGTTTGGGTAGTGGGGCAATTTTCCCTTCGCGTTCGTGATCAGGGGGTCGCGTTTGCGGAGCCTTGAGATCCCAGGCTTACGCGTTCGCGAAGGCCCCCTTGCTTTCGCGTAGAAGGAAGGGGCCTAGGGAGGGTCAAAGTCCATTACCCTTCGCGTTCGCGAAGGAGCCTTCTTGTTCGCGTAGGGTAGGCCAGGTAAGCCTCCGCATTTGGGAGGCCCCTACCGCGTTCATGTTGGATAGTTTCCTGGCTGAGGGAGCTTTGCCTTCCCGAACGCGAGGCCCTTTCCGCGTTCGCGAAGAAGAGGCAGCTGGGCAGTGTGTTTTTAAAACGGGACTTAAGCCATTTTTGGGTTCGTTTATTACACCCTTGGGCGATTTTGGAGCTTCAAAGAGGGGATTTCAACCTAGCTATTGAAGGTAAGTAATTCCTACAAAATATAAGTTTACTATATAGATTATGCGTAGATTTTAAACTGTAAATTTGTAAAAATTATGGATTTAGATGAAAAACCTAGGTTTTGATAAAAATGGAATTTAACCACGAAAATGGTTATGGAATTTAGCGAAAATCATATATTTGAGTTCATGAGGTTATGGGTAACAACTTTTTTCGAAATATTCCGGCTCCGAGCACGTGGGCCCAGGGGTGAATTTTAGGAATCCTTCAATTGGGGTTGGGTAATCACTTTACTGGTTAGAATATGAATTTTTGAACATACATTGATTGATTTATACAACATTTGACTAGTTTCGGATTGTTCGTCACCGAGTTGAGGCTTAAGAGCGAATTGGAGGCCGAAAAGTAAGCTTGAGATGAGGTAAGTCTCCTTTCTAACCTTATAAGAGGGAATTTACCCCATAGGTAAATTGAATTAATATGTACTTCTAATTATT
>MCJB01022759.1:109267-121790 GCA_002018475.1 Nicotiana obtusifolia | reverse complement strand
GGGGGGGTACCTATGCACGAGGTGACGAGAGTCCGTGCATAGCTACTAGTTATGCTTATGTTCGGGTAGTTTAGGACCCATATCATGAAATACTTATACTGTTTGCAACCCTACTTGTTATTTAAAGTGCTTAAACTATATAGGAACTTGATAAAAGGAAAATGTAAAAGATCGAATTTCATTTACTTGAGTTTTGTGGGTTACTTGACCGTTAAAGGGAATTTGCGCTTTTTTGTATATTAGCCTCATAAGAATCTTAAATCGGATATTATAAAGTATCTTTTCTTCTTGTAGAGCGGGCCAAGCGCCTCTACAGTAGAATAGATGCATCTATGGTTTGTGCCGTTCAACCCTCGGTAGTGCACAATATATATATTTGTATTTTGGATCGGCCTGTACGGCCTCGGCATTATTCGTGCGTAATAATACTTTGAGCCCAATTACACTTGATATCGTTTTATTGGCTTGAGGGGTTAAATTGTTAAATGATGGAAATTTATTTGGGATTTACTATCAGTAAAATAATTGTTTATTTATTTCTTGTTATTGAGTTTTCAGTTCATTTATATAGCCCATGTTTATTTTGAATTTCTATTATTTTATTGTTAGCCCATAGTAAGTGTCATAGTCGACCCCTCGTTACTACTTCTTCGAGGTTAGACTAGATACTTACTGGGCACATGTTGTTTATGTACTCACGCTACACTTCTGCACTAATCGTGTAGGATCTGAGGCAGATGCATCTCGTTATCATTCCGGCGCGCATCCTTGATTCCATGAGACTTTGCCGTAAGCTGCCTTCCCGAGCCCGTTTTGCAGCACTCGAAGTCTTTCTTTTGCTTTTATTTTCTTTAATTTCACTTCACACAGTAGTGTAGTATTCTTTTGTATATTCTACTAGTAGCTCATACACTTGTGACACCAGGTCTTGGAGATTATGCTAGTAGGCCCTTGTTGATTTTTGAGTAATTACTTCATCCCATTTGCTTTTATAATTGTTTACTTTCTCATTTTATTAACTTTTTCACTTCTTGATTATTGAATAATTAAAAATCAACTATTTCAAATTCCTAAAAGAAAAGACCACATGGTTAATTCACTGTTCGCTTTCCTAGCGGTTACGCTGGGCGCCATCACCACCTATAGGAGAAATTGGATTGTGACAGATTTATTTTTTATACTATTTGAAAGTTATGTTTCAAATTTGAGCTAGTTTGGAGTAAATTTGGGTGTTGAATCGTGTGTTCGATTGGTGAGATTCGAAAAACAAGTTTATGTGTTCAGTACTTCAGATTTTGAATATGAAGTTATCTGAAGTTGTATTGAAAAATTGAACTGCTTATGATTTTAGTTTTGAATCTGAAGTTGTATTGAAAAATTATACTACTTAAGATTCGAATTTCTGAAATTGCAATTGAAAGATAAAAAAAATTTGAATAAGAAGTTGTCTGAAGTTGTATTGAAAAAATTGAATTATTTAAGATTCGAATTTTTGAAGTTGCACTTGACTGATAGAAGAACTTCATTTTGGTTTCTGAAATTGCATTGAAAAGATTGAACTACTTCAGACCCGAGCGGATACACTTTACAAAGTTTTTTGCAATGCAGGTATAAATTCAATGATGATCCCAAAAATGAACAAATGCACTACAATATTTCATATTTAAATAGAAATTTCTTCTAAAATAGTAAAGAATCAATGACTATTTTATTTTTGGATCTTTATGCTTGTTGAAAATTAGTGTTTAACGTTCGTGGACCAATTTTCGCTTACGCTCTTTCTCTTTTATATTCTAAAATATTTTCTTAATTATTCTAATTATTAAGCTTAGCACAAAAATATTTACCTATCAAATGACTTCAATATAATGTAAATGTATCGATCCGACCGGTCGTTTTGTGTAATTGTATTTTATTTTTCCTTTTGCTTCAATTTTATGACTTAAGGGGTTGATTGGTTTCGTTCCGGAAAGTTTTTGGGTTGAATTAAACCCTTTAATTCTTGGCTTAGAAGCCTAAGTTGTTTATGGGTTGACTTTTATTGAAAACGACCCCGGAACGGTGTTTGATGGCTCCGATAGCTTCGCATCGTGATTTTGAACTTGGGCGTATGCACGGAATCGAATTCGGAAGTCCGTTGATTGATTTGTGTTGTTTTACCGAAAATTGGCAATTTCAAGCTTAAAAGTTTGATCATAACTTGACTTTTAGCTATCGGGTTTGGAATTTGATTTTGGAATGTGGAATTAGTCTGTTATGCCATTTGGAACTTGTCTGCAAAATTTGGTATCATTTGGAGCTTATTTGATAGGATTCAGACGCTTAGTTGCAATTCTAGAAGTTCTTGAACTTTACTTTGAAATTCATGCGTTTTGGTGTCCAATTCATAGTTCTAGATGTTATTTTTGTGTTTTGATCGTGGTTGCGAGTTCGTATGATGTTTTTAAACTTATGCGGATATTTGGTTTGGAGCCCCGAGGATTCGGATGAGTTTCATACATTTTTTGGAATATTTTGGACTGAAAACAAAATCTGGTGTCGCATTTGCGAACACCAGGGTCGCAATTGTGACCTTAGCAGGGAGCCTCAGATATCAGAATTGTGATACCTGAGTCACAATTGTGAATATTTATAGGAGGTCGGGTAGTTCGCAGTTGCGACAAAAGAGTCGCATTTGTGATGATGACAGGCTTCGCAAATGCGAAGCCAATCCAATGTCGCATTTGCGACCTCCTCTTAGGCTGTAAGTGGCCGCATTTGCGAGGATGTCATGACCCATAATCCCGCCTTAGGCATCGTGATGTCACCTAGTCTCTAAAACTAGATAAGCCGATTACTTATAACAATTAAGCCAATTTAACCATGATATTTTAAATCAGAGATTTTCATAAATACAGAAATGAATGTGAAGTAATCTACGTGGCAATAATCACTACAACCTTCCAAGATTAGGTAATAGAGTCACGGTCTCTAGCTGAATACATGAAAAAATCTCAAAGATCGCAATAATGTTTAAATAATAAGCTAACAGTACAATGAAAGGAAAGGATTCCAAGCGACTACGACGACCAAGCAGCTCTACCTTGAATCCTCGCGATCCATAAGCTAACTCTGCCCGAGTCCAATATCTTCAATACCTGGATCTTCACAAAAATGTGCAGAAGTGTAGCATGAGTAGACTACGGTCGGTACCCAGTAAGTATCAAGACTAACCTCGGTGGGTAGTGACGAGGTACAAGTCAAGATACCTACTAGTCAAAATAACCCGTGCAGTATAAAAATATAAAGCTAATAATGAAAGCAGGAATTAGTAAATGGCAACAAGAATCAACATATAATTTAAACATTTAAAGTAACAAGAATACTGTTAAAGTACCAGTGAGAACATATAAGGAAAACAAATGTCAACCAACAAGCAAGTTGTTCAACACAAGTCTCACAACGAATTACTCCGAGATATCTCATCTCATAACCATAAGTCACGAGTCTCAAACTACAAATTATATGCTCACGGCACCTTGTGCCCACATGTCTAATCACAACCGCATGGACAACTCACGTGCCAATATCCCAATTCGCCCGGCATGATCACATGTTCATAATCATAATCTACCCGGCATGGTCACAGGCGCACTATTACAATCATCCTAGCTTGGCCACAGGCTCAATATCACAATCTGCCCGCGGTCACAAGCTCAATATCAATATGAAAGCAGATAATACAAGAATGCATGAGCATGATCAATAAATGTTAAGTTTTATACTCCTGAACCAGTATAAATGGTATACTACGATGTATGCTTGTGCGAGTGTACTACTACAGCCAAGTCAACAAGTAATATCAAAGACATCGAGTAGCTCATTGAAGCAACATAACAAGTCAAGTAAGGTGTATGACATACACATGGAGAATCACACCATCACACGAATATCATCAACATAATGCTCCCAGTCCATCACACATCATCGCTGACACTGCCACCCTTTTTCTCCGATAGCCACCCGTATCACTCTACCCTGATAATATCATTAGCCACCCGTATCACTCCGTTAGAAACCCGTATCACTCCGTATAATAATCATCCTTATCGCTCCCCGGACAATAACACAATAGCCACCCATATCACTTCGCAGAATCAACAACAATGAGATGTTACCCTTATGCCCCGGATACCAACAACCAATCCACACAACAATTCACATTTGCTAACATCAGAATAACACGTCATATCAACTCGTACCACAAGTGCCCATAGGCCACAACCTTTCTAAAAGAATCAACAATATCAATATTTCCACAACAAATAGCCCACGACTCAAACACAATGTGTATATAATCTCTATAACAACAAAATTAACAGGAAGGTAACTCAACAATGAACAACAACACCTTTAAACACAAATTCAAATTAAAATAGATTAATGACTTTCAATAACTTCAACTTCAATTAATTGCTTAAGGACAAACTCGATAATGAAGGTATTTCCATGAAATGACAAACTTCGGATTCTAATGTATGAAATAGGCTACAATGAAAGAGATGCACGAACTAGCAACTACGTCTATATGCATGAGAATAACCCGGCAACGAAAGGATATCATGTAACAACAATTTCAATTAAGAGTAACTCAACAATAAAAGAAGTCACATAATAATAAAAGACGTAACAACTTTAAACAAAGCAATTAAGAGTAAACTTGACAAGTAAAGGATGTCACATGTAACAACAACTTCAAATAAAGCATGTGAAAGTAAACATGAAAAATAAAAGATATAGCATGTGCTAACAATTCTAAATTAATACATGAAAGAAGCCTAAGAGTCAAACCGGGTTAGTTTCCACATATAAGCCCGAGTACGCACTTGTCACTTCGCATACACGGCTTTCACATGCCACAAATAGCACAACGACTCAAATCCTAAGGGGTAGTTCTCCCACACAAAGTTAGGCAAGATACTTACCTTAAAGAAGCCAAATCAATACTCTAAAATGACCTTCTCATATGAAATAAATCTCCGCATGGCTCAAATCTAGCCAAAATAACTTGATATCATAAATAAAAATCATAGGAAATAATTTCGGATAAAAAAGCTTCGATCTTTAATGAAAACTAAAAAGTCAACCCAAAAGATCAAATCCAGGCATGCACCTCGGAACCCGATAAAACTCACAACATCTGAGAACCCCATTCAATTATGAGTCCAACCATACTAATTTCACTCAAATCCGGCTCCGAATCGATGTTCAAAACTCAATTACTCATTTTAGGAAAATTTAGACAAAATCCCCCAATTTCTTCTCTTCAAATCCTTAATTTAGGTTTAATAATCCATGAAAAAATAAAATATATAATCAAAACAAAGATAAAATTACTTACCCTCAAGATTTGGGTGTTTATCTCCTTCAAAATCGCCTTGTGCTCTAAGAACTCAAAAAGTGAAGAAAATGCACTCAAAATTCCGAAATTTGATGTTTTAGTGCACTGCTTGGGGTCATTCATTGCGATCACGGTCTCCAACCTCACAATCACAATTCAAAAATAATTCCAGCTTAGTGTTTACTCTGCGTGATCGCGGCCATACTCTCGTGATCGCGGCCATACTCCCGTGATCGCGATGAACAAATTCCGACAAGCTTGCTCAACTCTTCCTATAATGGCTATAAATTTTTGTACATAACTCCAAATGATAAACGGTTTAATTTTCTAAAAATTAAACACAAAGAGCTACGACTTCCATTTTGGATCATCTACAAATGCCTTATTAGATTATAAGATATAAGCTTCCAAAGTCAGCCCCGTAACAGCAGAATTTTCTTCTACGCGATCGCTAAAAGGCTTTCGCGATCGCGATTCACAGTGCCGCAAACAGCAATTTGCTCTTCGCGAACGCGATCCAAAGTACGCGATCGCGATGCACACTCCTGTGGCCTAAAATCAGCAACTAAAAATGGCCTAGAAATGGTCTGAAACCACCCCGAAACTCACCCAAGCCCCTCGGGACCCCGTCCGATAATACCAACAAGTCCCAAAACGTATTACGTACCTACTCGAGGCCTCAAATCATACATAACAACATCAAAACTACGAATCGTCGATCAAGATCTATATCTTAAGTTCATAAACTTCAAACTTCGAACCAAGCATCCAATTCAAGCCTAACCAATCCGAAATGAATTCAAATTTTGCATACAAGTTCCAAATGACATATTGAACCTATTCCAACTCTCGGAACAACAATTCGAACCCGATAATATTGAAGTCAACTCCTGATCAAACTTATGAACATTCCAAGATCTTCAAATTTTAAACTTTTTTCAAAATGCAACAAATAAATCTACGGACCTCAAAATCCAAATCCGGACATACCTCTAAGTCCAAAATCACCATTGAAGCTATTGGAATCATCAAAACACCATTCCGGAGTCATCTACACAAAATTCAAACTTCGGCCACCTCTTACCGATTAAGATTCTAACACAAGGATCATCCCTCCAAATCAATCCCGAATCATCCGAAATCAAACCCGACCATACACGCTAGTCAGAATACATAATACAAAAAGCTACTCGAGACCTTAAGCCACCGAACGGGACGCTAATTCTCAAAATGACCGATTGAGTCGTTATAGAGGATTTGTTTGCAATTGTGAACCCATGTCGTGATTGCGACAACTGCAATTGAACAAAAGGTTAGAAAAGTCAGGATTTAGTCTCATCTCATATTTTAGAGCCTTAGACTCGGTAGGAGGCCATTTGGCGAGGGGATTTTGGTTGATGGTAGGCTATAATTACGTATTTTAGTCGCTTATTGCACTCTAATTTACTGCACTTTTATTATGTTTGAGCTTTAATCGCTAGTGTTTTATACTTATTGTGTGTTTTATGCCTTGTAGGAGTGATTACGAGTGTTTTAGATGTTATGGAGTCAATTCGAACTATGTGAAGATTTGAAATTTGAGTAAACCCAAGGAATTAAGTCGGGATTGAGTTTGGGGTCAAAAACTGAGTATACATGTAAAAAAATAAAAGAAAAACGCTAAAGACCAATTGGATGGCCTATCACGGCATGAAGCTGGTTGGGCATGCTGAGGATACTGCCTATTCAAACGTTAGGCAACAAAACTTGTAGGGAATTGAAATATTTTGATAAAGTGGCTTAGCAATTTGTGCTTGCCAACGTGGCAAACAAAGGGGACAAGTAAATTGTTATCAGGAAGTAAAGAACAAAATTCTCTGAATCTTTCCATTAGTGCGGCGCGACAGTGCAATTGTGCTGTTGTCCGCCAGAATGTACTCTCTGAACTTCTTCACTAACGCCTCGCGTGGTGCGTCGCCTTATGCGGTACGCCTGTGCAATTTTTACTAAGTTGTTATTTCGGTTCGCGCAGGAAAATGTATTTTCGTTTGGATCTGACCCTATTTAGTATAAATATATGTAAAAATGTTAGTTTAGGAATTTTTGACGCATCTAAGATCTAAGGAGGCTAAGGACGAGGTGGAGAAGAAAAAGCACAAGCAATTCGTCATTCAATCCTCACTCAAGCAAGAGTTTGGATCGTTTTATGTTTTTCTTTTCTTTAAACATATTTATGATGAATTACTTCGTATATATGGAGTAGTTCTTTTTAGGGATTAATGGATTTTGTATATTGATATTTGTTTGTGGATATTAATTCTAATTTTTATATATTGAATCGTTTGGGTGTTTTAATTGGTGCATTTATATTCACATGTTCATGTAATCGAGAGTTGCATAACTTGTGATGTTTGTGCATTATCTTGTTGGTTGAATTCATTGATTCTTCTTAGTAATCGAAAGAGGCTAGTTGAATTATTGTTTAGACCTAGTTAGGAGGATAATCGAAATAGGTTCTCATAAAGATCAATCCATTACGAAATCTTGCATATCTTCACCGAGCGTAAATTGGTTCATATTGTGAGGTTGAAACTTAATCGAGAGAGGAGTTTCTACTAAATGTTTGAACTAATAATAAGTGAATTCGAGAGGCTCACTTCAACATCAGAAGTGAATTAACTAGAGTTAAATTCCAGGCATTTATCTTGCACAGATCCAACTAATCCCTATTTTCTCCCATTGATATCTTCCTTGCTTACTTTTGTTTGATTGTCATTAGTCAATTAGCTCTATATTCTTAGTTAATTTTAGTTTTAATTTACATAACCTCAACTATTGATTATCTTGGATAGCAATCTAGCTACAAACTACGATAAATACTGTTTAAATCCAATCCCTGTGGATATGATATTATACTATACTATATTTGATTAGCGAGCATATTTAGGTGTGTGATTTAAGCTCGTCACTCCGGTCAACTCTTATCGATTAAGATTCTAAAACAAGAATCATCCCTCCAAACCAATCCCGAATAATTCAAAAATCAAACCTGACCACACACGCAAGTCATAATATATAATATAAAACTACTCGAGACCTTAAGCCACCGAACGGGACGCTAATTCTCAAAACGACCGGTCGAGCCATTATAGAGGATTTGTTCGCAATTGTGAACCCATGTCGCAATTGCGACAACTGCAACTGAACAAAAGGTTAGAAAAGTTGGGATTTAGTCTCATCTCATATTTAGAACCTTAGACTTGGTAGGAGGCGATTTGGAGAGGATATTTTCATCTACAAATATTGGGCAAGTGATTCTAATCAATTTTCAACTATTTTTCATGACTATGTCTTAGCATCAAATTTATGTGAATAAAAGAGGAAAAATTGGGAAATTTTATCAAGTTTTTGAAAAATGAGAAATTGAGTTTTGAGAGTCGAGTTGGACTCGGATTTTGAAACTAATCACATATATGGATTCGTGGGGTTATGGGTAGTCAGAATCTACCCTTGGACCCGGATTTTGATTGGGCGGGCCCGGAGGTGACTTTTGTTGACTTTTTAAGAAAAGTATAAAGATTAAAACTTATCTATTGTATTTCTCTTGCATTGTTTAATGATATTAAGTCAAGTTTTGTCTAGATTTGAGCTGTGTGGAGGCGAATTTTAGGGGAAAAACTATTTCTGAGGGTTGAGTTGGCCTAGTTGATGTAACGACCTGACCGATCGTTTTGAGATCTAGCGCGTCTTTCAGAGGTTTGAGGACTTGAGTAGCTTTACTTCGAGTATTATGAGTTGCACGTGTGGTTTGAACTGAATCTCGGAGAAGTTCGGGATTGATTTGGAAAGAAAATTCTAAATCAAAGATTTAAGTTGAAATAATTGGCTTAGGTGTGACTTTTGAGTAAACAACCTTGGAATCGATATTTGAAGGTTTCAATAGGTTCGTATGCTAATTTCGGACTTTGGCGTATGTTCGGGTCAAGTATCGGGTGGCTCGGGAGTATTCCGGCACTTATTACGAAAGGTTTGTATTTTGAAGGTTTAAGAATTTCCTAAGTTTGGGTTGAAGTGGATTTTGGATGATTTTGATGTACGTTTGAGATTCCGAGCCTGGGAATAGTTTCGTATGGCGATTTTGTTCTTAGGAGCGTGTCCGGACGTTGATTTGGAAGTTCGTAGGTCGTTTCGGCGTCAATTGGCGGAAGTTGGAAATTTGAATGATTTTTGGGAAGTTTGACCGGTGGTGGACTTTTTGATATTAGGGTCAGATTCTAATTCCGGAAGTGGGAGTAGGTCCGTAATGTCAACTATAGCTGGTGTGCAAAATTTGAGGTCAATTGGACTTGATTTGATAGGTTTCAGCGTCGAATGTAGAAATTTGAAGTTTTAAAGTTCACTAAGCTTGAATTCGGGTGCGATTCATAGTTTTGATATTGTTTGATGTGATTTGAGGCCTCAAGCAGGTTCGCGTCATATATTGGGACTGGTTGGTATGATTGGACGGGGTCCTAGGGGCCTTGGGTGTGTTCCGGGGTGGTTTCGGATCAACTTTGGCTGATTTGTAACTGTTGGTGCTGGTGTCTGGTTTTCTTCTTCGCGAATGCGAAGAGGTTCACGCGTTCGTGAAGAAGGATTTTTGGGCTGTTGGGATTTGACCATCGTGAACGCGATGCAGGGGATGCGAACGCGGAGCAGATGCTGGGGAAAGCCTACGCGAACTTGAAGAGGAAGGGGAGCTGGGGCATGCCGGCGTTAAGCCTTCCCGAACGCGGCTCGTGGCTTGCGAACACGGAGGGCAGAGGTCGAAAGGCTTCGCGAAAGCGACGAGGAGGTCGCGAATGCGTAGAGGAAATTTTGGGGCTGTTTGCTTTAGCCTTCATGAACGCGAGGGACTTACCGCGTTCGCGAAGAAGGGTCGCCTGGGCAGTGTAAAAGTTTGCAAAACGAATTTTTGCTCATTTTATCTCAAATCTTCCATGGGAGCCGAGCTTGGGAAGATTTTTGAGGAGCTTCTTCGTCACCCATCACTAGGTAAGTGATTCCTTCATATTTTGAGTTAAATACATGAATTATACATGGGTTTGAAAATAGAAATTAGTAGAAATTTGGGATTTTGAAGAAAAACCTAGAAATTGGTACTTTAGGATTTTGACCACGAACTTGGACATGAAATTGGGAATAAATCATGAATTTGAGTTATTAATATTATGGGTAACGATTATCTTCGAAAATTTTAGGAATCCGGGCATGTGCGCCCGAGGGCTGATTTTGTTAACTTTTCGAGCGAAGTTGGGGATTGTTTAAATTGATTAATTATGGGTATTAGAGTATATTTTGATTGGTTTTCACATTGTTTGAATATTTTTGGATCGACGGGCTTTAGTTTAAGGTGTTAGAGAGGCCTTGGAGCCGGGTTTTGGAACTTTGGAGCGAGGTAAGTTTCCTGTCTAACCTTGTGGGGAGAAACTACCCCTAGGTGATATTTATTGTTATGTGCAACTAGTTGTAGGTGCTATGAATGCACGAGGTGTATGTAGCTATAGCATGTTTATGTCCAGGTACACTTAGGATCTTATCCTGTAATATTTGATTAATTTGAACTCATGTTGCTGACATTAATTAATCGTAGTTATAAACGAAATTGATTTGGAAATAATTATACGTATACTAGGCCAAGCCTTAGCACATTGAGTTGAGGGCAAGTTATTTGAGAAACGGTAAAGATTATATCCATTTGTACTCACGTACGGTGTTGTAAACACGTGTCTCGTAATCCGGTAACTTCCTTTCTATTCTTGTGGATAGGGCCGAATGCCTCGGCAGTATATAGATGCATCTATGGTTTGTGCCACTCGACCCTCGGCAGTGTAACACATTATTTCGAGTCGGGCTGAATGACCTCGGCAGAATCGTGCGTTATATCGTTTGTAGCCCGAATGTTTATGAGTTAACCTCTCTACTGATGCCCGACATTCTATATGGTACTCCGGGTTTTTTGATGATGACACCTGAAAATTTTGGAGATATTAAGGTGGAATATGAGATTGAGAAATTCATACTTTAAAGGAAATAATTAGAAACTTTTGGGATTTACAGATTTACTTCACTATTGCTGTGCATTTCATACCTGTTATGGATTTTATATTATCTGCTTGGACTTCTAGTAAGTGTCGATGTCGACCCCTTGTCACTACTTCTTCGGGGTTAGTCTAGATACTTACTGGGTACGCATTGATTTACGTACTCATGCTGCACTTCTACACTAAATGTGTAGGATCTGACAGGTTTATTGATGACCACCTTGGCGCGTAGGCGCACCTGTTGGAGAGCTGCATTCCAGGCTATGCATCGCAGTCCATCGAGTCTCCATTGTACTATTTATTTTATTCTGTCTTGTTACATTCGAGACAGATGTTGTGTATTATTGTACTCTTCAGAAAATGCTCATGCACTTGTGATACCGAATTTTTGGCAGTTCCTTCAGGTTATTCATTATTGAGGTTCGTGTAGATGTTTTATTCACTCTGTAAATTCTATTACATACTGTGCAATTAAGGAAAAATTATGATTTTAAGATACTAAAATGAGTAATTAAAGTGGTAAATCACCGTTGGCTTGCCTGACGGCGACGTTAGGTACCATCGTGACAACTTGGTATCAGAGCCTTAGGTTCATTTAGGTCTCATGAGTCATGAGCAAGTCTAGTAGAGTCTTGCGGATCGGTATGGAGACTTCTGTACTTATCTTCGAGAGGCTACAGAGCTGTTAGGAGCACTTCCCTTATTGATTTCCTCATTGTGCGGTTTGATTCCATTGAGGCTTGTGCCTTTATTTCCTTCCTACTCAATCTTATGTGACGCAAAGCGCTTGTTATCAATTCGGCATCGAGGAGCTGTAGTGGTACTGCAGATGTGGTGCAGAATATTTTTCCCTGCGTGTTCGGGCAGGCTATGATCGTCGCCGTGCGAAAGGATGTTCTTTTGTTCCAATTCAGTATCTGTATCTTCTATGGTTTTGGGACTGTGCACGAATTTCTACGATATCTATGCGTTGTTATCATACAATGTTGCTGATATTTTAGAGTGCTTATGTATGGAACACGGCAGTGAATGACTCGAAAAGGAGGATTTCTCAGTGCATGATTTAAAGGTTTAACATTTA
>MCJB01022759.1:56574-99283 GCA_002018475.1 Nicotiana obtusifolia | reverse complement strand
TATGAAGAAGAGAGGGGTCACAAACTTAATCAAAATCAACCCGTGGATGCAGGCTAGTTTAGAAACTTATCTCCTGGTGCTGGGAGACAACTTGGTGATTATGCTAGACTGGTCTACAACCAGGGATTGTCAAGTATTCGACCACCTCCAGTGGCAGCGAACAATTTCGAACTGAAGCAAGGGTTGCTTCAAACTCTTCAAAACTGTTGTGTCTTCAGAGGAAAGATGAACGAAGATCCAAACAACCATCTAATGAACTTCGAGGAGATCATGAACACCTTTCAATATAATGGTGTTTCACAAGATGCAGTCTACTTAAGGGCATTCCCCTTCACGCTGAAAGATGATTCGAAGCAGTGGCTTCGAAGCTTGCCACAGGGATCGCTTAGAACATAGGATGAGATGACCAGAAAATTTCTTGATAAATATTTCTACTCACCTAAAACGGGTAAGTTTAGAAGAGAGATCCATAACTTTTGCCAGAATGATACTGAAACAGTTTTTGAAGCTTGGGAGAGGTTCAAGGAGATAGTCAGAAAGTGTCAACATAGCGCAATTGAACTCTGGATGCAACTCCTGGATTTTTGGGATGGGTTGACACCGGCCTCACAAAGAATATTGAGCAATGCAGCTGGAGGTTTGTCGATGAAGAATACACCGGAGGAGATAGTCACTATTCTTGATGAGTTATCTGAAGATGCAAATCAGTGACCCTCTGAAAGTGCTGAAAGAAGAAGGGCGAACGGTGTTCACCAGGTTGATGCTAACACATCTGTGCAGGTAAAGCTTGATGCTATGGTGAAGGAGATAAGGAAGCTAACCTTAGCTTCAATACAAAGTGAACCTCATGAAGCTTGTGATATATGTGGAAGATGACACCCTACTCATGAGTGTCAGGCTTCAACTGAGGAAGTAAATGCGGTGGGAAATTATAACTTCAATGCAATGGGTCAGAGACACCCCGATTTTTTATGGAGTTCATCTGGGGGTACAGCGAATTCATGGTTCTAGACCTCAAGGACAAGGAGCTCTAGTTTTCCAAAATCAGCAGAGGTAACAATTTTAGCCTCAACAGCCCATTCAGTCTGGCTTAGAAGATCTCATGAAGTCGTTCATTCAAAAAACTGATAAGAAGCTTGAAATTCATAGCGCAGCTATAAGGGAACATGGAGCAACTATCAAGGAAATAGGTATTGGTCTTTGAAATCTGGAGAGACAAGTGGGACAAATTGCAACAATATTATCTAAAAGGATCCCAGGTACTCTGCCAACTGATACTGAAAGAAACCCCAAAGAAATAGTGAATGCTGTAACTTTGAGAAGCAAGCAAGTGTTGAAAGAGCCCACCCCAGTCCAAAAAGATGTGATACCTGAAAAGAAAGTAGGGAGCAGCTGAAAAATGAAGTTGATAAGAAGAATAAAGGCAAGAAGACAACTGAGAAAAAGAAGAAGGAAGAGAATTCGAGAAGGGATGAACATGAAGAGAGCAAGCATATGCCTCCTTTATCTTTTCCCCAAAAGCTATATAGAGAAAAGTTGGATAAGCAATTTGAGAGATTTTTAGATATGCTGAAACAAGTTAATGTAAATTTACCATTCACAGAGGTGCTCTCCTAAATGCCAGCTTATGCCAAATTCTCGAAGGAAATCCTTACAAAGAAGAGGAAGATAGAAGAGACCTCAGTAGTCAAGCTCACAGAGCATTGCCATGAAATCTTGCAAAACAAACTCCCCCGAAGCTGTGGAGATCCGGGGAGTTTTACTATACCTTGCTCTTTAGGCAGTCTTTATGTGATTCTGGTGCCTCAATTAATCTAATGCCTTTGTCTATTTATGGGAAGCTGGAGAATGAGATTACAGAGATAAGGTTAGCACCTATCATTGTAGCTGGCTGATTAAATGACTCTAATACCCGAAGGGATAGTGGAAGATGTTTTAGTTGGGGTAGATAAATTTGTATTTCCTGTAGACTTTATAGTGGTGAATATGGAAGAGAACAAGGAGGTCCCTCTCCCTTAGGAAGACCATTCTTAGCAACGGGTAGAGCAGTCTTAGATATACATGAGAGAAGACTCATGCTTAGAGTGGGGGAGGAGAATGTGACTTTTGAGATGAATGTAAAAACGGGGGTGAAGAAGGAGAAGCCAGCTGCAAGTTTTGAGTGGAACTGAAGAGCTCGAAAGAAAAGGCTGCAACGAGTGGAAAAGATAAGTGTGGGGTGTACCCCAAGAAGGTTGAGAAGAAGCTATCCGCATGGATGTGTGCATTGGTTCGAGCACGTGGAACGGAGCCCGACTTTGACTCAGACCCCGACTGAAAGTTCAGAAAAGTTTCCTTTACCTTATTCTTTTCAATTGTATGTCATGGGGACATGCAACAATTTAAATTGTGGGGTGGGAGAAAATTGTATGTTGTATGTATCTGTGTTAGTAATTTAGTTTTGTTGTTTTAGTAGTTAGAGATAGAAAAATGAGAAAAACCATAAAAATTTAAAAGAATTTCGACTTTTCTTGATGATGGATATCATTCGAAGGTTTCTTGAGGGATTACAGTCAAAAGAAAAAAGACAAATAGATTTTATTTTGTTAGGTACTATAATAATTTTTCCTTGGTTTTTCTTTGTGCCGCGGTTTTTTTCAAGGGTCTTGGTGAACCGGGTGTAGTTAGTTATTGTTTGGTAGAATAGTACGAATCCTTGTTCTTTGAGTTGAATGGAAGACAATATCTCTTGACTTTATTATGCCTTGAGAATAATGAGTGCTTTAGTGTGACACTTAGGCTCAGTTTTTGACCCTTGCATAAGCACCTTAAATTGATCTTAACTTTGCTTAACTGCTTTGACTAGAGTGTCTTGATAGTCCAATATTGAGTGAGTTATCTGCCATGTGTGGTGAGGTTTTGGTGTAGTCTATGCATTACATTTGATGTCGAGAACTTGCCTCGTGTGTTTACAAAGCGAAATAGTAGTTTTATTCAGTCTTGGAAGTGATATAGACATTTCTTTGTTGAGCCAGTTATATGCTTTTACCCACCTAATTGTTATGTATCGTAGTTAACCCCGTTGAGCCTTTAATCCTGTTTCTTTGGTATCCACATTACAAGCCTTACCCTTTTGTTTGAATTGACCATCTATTTGAACCATTTTACCTCTCTTGAGCACTTAAATTTGTTATGAACTTTGTAAAAGTTGAAGTGTGTGGTGGTTGGTTTGGCTTTTAAGTGGAACCATTGAATTAGGAGAAAGGTGCATTTTGTTGAAAAAAGTAAGAGCCACTTGAATTGAAAAAAGAAAAGAAAAGAAAGGTTAATTGTATGATTGTATAAAATTTCCCTTGATAGTGGTAACTCTTGATGTAATTATGCTTAAAGAAGATGGGAGTTAATGTATATTGATGTGAAGGTGGAGTTACGGTTTGACATAAGTGTGGGGTTTTGAACAATGAAATGTATGTATTAAAGTGCTTAGGGAGGTGTAGTCACTCTTATATCTAAATGTATCATACCCGTCCCGCAGCCTATATTACAACCAATTAAAGTCCTACTTGATCCTTGACTGAATGAGCTCAATTAGTTGAGTGGTACACTATGGGCAAGCCTATGGTTCATCTTTTGTGGCATATGAATGTTATTTCTGAGAGTGAGTGAATTCTTTCTATATTGAGTTCCTGATTGTTGTTAAATTTGATGGTGTGTGGAACTATCTCTATTGTTGTGAGGGTACTTGATTCATGAAGGAAAGGTAATGTCATTGACCTCTGTGTTAGAGTTAGTGAGCGGGTTATAAATAATGCATGGTGCTTTTGAGTCAAATCTTGAGGCTAGGATGTTACACTGTTTTTCTGAATCTATTTTAATTATTCTTGGTGTGATGAGTTGTGAGAGTTGTTTAAAAAGGTCGTACCTATATAAAGTGTAGTTTGGTTTCTCGAGGACGAGCAATGGTTTAAGTGTGGGGTGTTGATGGTAGGCTATAATCTTGTGTTTTAATCACTTATTGCACTCTAATTTACTGCACTTAAATTGATTTTGAGCTTTAATCGCTAGTGTTTTGTGCTGAATGTGTGTTTTATGCCTTGAAGGAGGATTCCGAGCTATGTAGATGTTAAGGATTGAGTTCTAGTGATTTGGAGCTTTGAAGTATGAGTAAAAGCCAAAGGGATTAAGCCGTGATTGTGTTCAGGGGTCGAAAACCACGTCTGGATATCAAAAAGTCAAGATATATTCGTACTCTGAGAATTGTTCACACCCGCGGCACGTGGAGCGGCGCATGGGGCGCCGCATCTGTGCAAATTCCTGTTCCTGTCAAAGTGCAAACCCTCTGAAGTTTCCAACTGCTGCCCCGCTTGTGCAATATTTACAGAGCCACAATCCTATTTCACATAGGAAAAGGTGTTTTCGTCTGGGCCCGACCTACTTGGTATAAATACATGTAAAAACGTTATTTTTAGGACTTTTGACACATCTAAGACCGAAGGAGGCTAAGAAGGAGGTGGAGAAGCGAAAGCACAAGGGATTCATCATTCAATCCTCACTCAAGACAAGAGTTTGGATCGTTTTATTTTTTCTTTATATTTGTGATGGATTATTCCATATCTATGGAGTAGTTCTCTTTAGGGATTGATGGATTTGGTGTATTGATATTTGTTTGTGGATGTTAACCCTAGTTTTTATGTATTAAATCATTTTGGGTATTTTAATTGTTGCATCTATATTCACATGTTCATGTAATCGAGAGAGGCATAACTTGTGATGTTTTTGCATTATCTTGTTGGTTGAATTCATTGATTCTTCTTAGTAAGTGAAATACGGTAAGCGAATTATTGTTTAGACCTAGTTAGGAGGATAATCGAAAAAGGTTCTCCTAAAGACCAATCCACTATGAAGTCCTGCATATCTTCACCGAGCTTAAATTAGTTCATATTGTGAGGTTGAGACTTAATCGAGAGAGGAGTTTCTACTAAATGTTTGAACTAATAATTGAGTGAATTCGAAAGAGTCACTTGAACATCAGAAGTGAATTAACTAGAGTTAAATCCAGACATTTATCTTGCACCGATCAAATCAATCCCTATTTTCTCCCATTGATATCTTCCTTGCTTACTTTTGTTGCGATTGTTATAGTCAATTAGCTCTATATTATTAGTTAATTTTAGTTCTAAATCACATAATTCTAAACTGTTGATTATCTTGGATAGCAATCTAGCTACAAACTACGATAATATTGTTTAAATTCAATCCCTGCGGATACGGTATTATACTATACTATCTTTGACTAGCGAGCATATTTAGGTGTGTGTTTTAAGCTCGTCAGAGTCTTACGGATCGGTACGGAGATGTCTGTGCTTATCTTCAAGAGGCTATGGAGATGTTAGGAAACTTCACTTCTTTGATTCCTTATCGTGCGAATTAGTTGACTTTGAAATTCTGAAACTTTATCTTTCTATTCTCTCACAGATGGTGAGGACACGCACCACTGGATCCGACAATCAAACACTCGCGCCCCTTTACTAGAACCGTGAGAGGCCGGGGCAGAGGCTGAGGAAGGGAATGTGGTGCAGCCAGATCACTGGCTCGAGCATTAATTGAGGAGCCAATAGTAGTGCCAGTTAAGGGATAGGCACTCGAGGCGCCTATTTTCACCCCTGCACTTTAGGAGACCGTAGCACAATTCTTGAGCATGTTTGATACTCTAGCGCAGGTGGGGCTGATTGCAGTTGATCCAGCTACATCTCAGCTGGGGGAGGAGCTCAGATTCCCGGGGCCCATACTCCGGAGCAGATGGTCCATATTGATTAGGTACTAGAAGTTGTGCCAGTACAACCTGTTGTTCTAATTTAGCTCGAGGTTAGGGCAGTGGCATATGAAGAGGAGCATTTTAGAGTTGAGAGGCTCAAGAAATATCATTCTCCTACTTTCAGCGGCCTAGCTACAAAGGATGCACAGAGTTTTTTAAAGAAGTGCCACCGTATTCTCTGCATCATGGGTATTATGCAAACGAGCGGAGTTGCTTTTACTACATTCTAGATGCCAGGAGTAGCGTATCAGTGATGATGGGCTTACAGGGAGGGTAGCCCAACCGAAGCAACTTCACTCATATGGACTCGATTTTAGAGATGTTCTTGTGAGAGTTTGTTCCCTAGAGCCTTCCTGATGCATGGCGCATGGAGTTTGAGCAGTTGCGCCAGGGTACTATGACAATGTCAGAGTATGCTGTCAGATTCAGTGAGTTGTCCAAACATGCACCTACCTTGGTTTCTATAGTCAGAGAGCGAGTCCACGGATTCATCAGGGGAATCAACTATGGTATTAGATTCAGCATGGCTCGAGAGTTGGAGACAGATACCACATATCTAGGTGGTAGAGATCGCACAGAGGTTAGAGGGTATGTGAGGCTATGAGAGAGAGGATAGGGAGGCTAACGTCGAGGTACTGGACGATTTAGTGGTGGCCACGCTACAGCTATGACCCGTCATGGTAGAGGCCATGTGAGCCGTCCAATTTATTCAGCACTTCCAGCTTCTAGTGGTGCTCCGGCTACTGTGAGGTCTCAGATTGCACACTTTGCTTAGCCATTTTCTAGTGCACCTCCTGCACGGGGTGCCTTCAGCGGTCAGTGCAGCCGACTAGACCTCAACTAGTTTCGGCAACCACACCCACCGAGAGCTTGCTTTGAGTATGGTGATGCCCGTCATATGGTGAGGGACTGCCCTAGACTCAGGAGGGGTGCACCTCTATAGGCTGCTTAGGCTCCACGGATTCCACCTGGTCCACAAACTTCACAGGCCATAGTTGCCGCTCCACCTGCACAGCCAGCCAGGGGTGGGGTTCGGGCGAGTAGAGGTCGCTCTAGAAGGGGAGGCCAGGCCTGATTCTACGCTTTTTCGGGCAGGACGGAGGCAGTCGCATGAGACACAGTTATCACAGGTATTGTTCGTGTTTGTCATAGAGATGCATCAGTTTTATTTGATCTAGGCTCGGCTTACCCATCCATATGTGTCATCTTACTTTGCTCCATATTTGGATATATCTCGTGAATCTTTGAGTTCTCCTGTATATGTGTCCATGCCTGTGGGAGATTCTATATTGTGGACCGTGTATATCGATCACGTTTATTTGTTATTGGTGGTTTTTTAGACCAGAGTTGATCTATTATTACTCAGTATGATAGACTTTGATGTTATCTTGCGTATGGACTGTTTGTCACCTTGTCATGCTATTCTGGATTGCCACGCCAAGACTGTGACACTGGCTATGCCAGGTTAGCCGTTGTTAGAGGGGAGTATATTGGATTATGTTCTTGTTTCCTTCCTTAAGGCACAACGAATGGTTGAGAAAGGGTGTGATACATATCTAGCCTTTGTGAGAGACGTTAGTGTTGATACTCCTACCGTTGAGTCAGCTTCAGAAGTGAGAGACTTCCCAGATGTATTTCCAACAGATCTTCCGAGCATGTCGCAATGGATATCGATTTTGGTATGGACTTGTTGCTGGGAACTCAGCCTATTTCTATTCCACCATATCGTATGGCCCAGCGGAGTTGAAGGAGTTAAAGGATTAGTTGCAAGAGTTGCTTGATAAGGGTTTCATTCGGCCTAGTGTGTCGCCTTGGGGTGCTCCGGTTTTGTTTGTGAAGAAGAAGGATGGTTCTACGCGCATATGTATTATCGGCAATTGAACAAGGTGACAGTGAAGAAAATGTAATTACCGCGCATTGATGACTTATTTAACCAGCTTCAGGGTGTTAGGGCGTTCTCAAATATAGTTTTGAGGTCAGGGTATCATCAACTGAAGATTCGGGATCCGGATATCTCGAAGATCACCTTCAAGACTCGGTATGGTCACTACGGGTTCCTTGTGATATCTTTTGGGCTGACCAACACCCCAGCAACATTTATGCACCTGATGGACAATGTATTCCAGCCATATCTTGATTCATTCGTCATTATATTTATTGACGACATCTTGGCGTACTCCTGCAGTCGAGAAAATCATGAGCAACATTTGAGGATTGTGCTTTAGACCATGAGAGAAAAAAAGTTGTATGCAAGATTCTCAACGTATGAATTCTTGCTTGATTCAGTGGCATTTTTGGGCTATCTGGTGTCGAGTGAGGGGATCAAGGTAGATCCAAAAAAGATTGAGGCAGTTCAGAGTTGGCCTACACCGTCTTCAGCTATTGAGATTCAGAGTTTTCTTGGTTTGGCCAGGTATTATCACCGTTTCATAAAGGGTTTCTTATACATTACTGCACCTATGACCAAATTGACCCAGAAGGGTGCTCCTTTCAGATGGTCCGAGAAGTGTGAGGTGAGCTTTCAAAAGCTCAAGCCTGCTTTGACTATAACCCTAGTATTAGTGTTGCCTACAGGTTTGGCATCTTACACTGTGTATTGTGATGCGTCACGTGTTAGCCTTGGTGCTGTGTTGATGCAAGACGGTGGGGTAATTGCCCACACGTCCCAGTAGCTGAAGGTTCATGAGAAGAATTATCCGTTGTAAGACTTGGAATTGGCAACTACTGTTCATGCATTGAAGATTTGGAGGTATTATCTGTACGGTGTCCCATGTGAGGTCTATATTGACCACCAAAATCTACAGCATCTGCTCAAACAGGAATATCTTAATTTGCAGCAGTGGAGGTGGTTAGAGGTTATTAAATACTATGATATCATTATTCTATATCATCCCTGGAAGGCCAATGTGGTGGCCGATGCCTTGAGTCGAAAGGCGGAGAGCTTGGGCAATTTAGCATATCTACCGGCAGCAGAGAGGTCACTAGCCCTGGATGTTCAGGCCTTGGCTAATCCATTTGTTAAATTGGATGTTTCGAAGTCCAGCAGGGTTCTTGCTTGCGTGGTTTCTCAGTCTTCTTTGTATGATCGCATTACAGAGCGTCAGTATGACGACCCCATTTGCTTTTCCTTAAGGACACGGTACAACACCGCGATACCAAGGAGATTTCCATTGGAGATGACGGTGTGTTGCGGATGCAGGGCCAGTTATATGTGCCTAATGTAGATGGGTTACGGGAGTTGATCCTTCAGGAGGCCCACAGTTTTCTATACTTCATTCACCCGGGTGCCGCTAAGAAGTATCAAAATTTGAGACGGCACTATTGGTGAAGGAGATTGAAGAAAGATATAGTGGAGTATGTGGCTCGGTGCCTAAATTGTCAGCAGGTGGAGTATGAGCATCAGAGGCCATGCGGGTTGCTTTAGAGACTTGAGATTTCTGAGTAGAAATAGGAGTGTGTCACCATGGACTTCGTCATTAGGCTCCCACATACTTTGAAGAAATTTGACATTGTATGGTTGATTGTGGATAGGTTGACCAAGTTGGCTCATTTCATTTTGGTAGTGACTACCTATTTTTCAGAGCAGCCCGGTCAGATTTATATCCGCGAGATTGTTCAACTTCATGGCCTGCCGGTATCCATCATCTCTGACCGGGGCATGCACTTTACGTTGCACTTCTGGAGAGTCGTATAGTGCGATTAAGCACACAGGTTGAGTTGAGTACAACACTTCACCCACGGACGGACGAACAGTCCGAGCGCACCATTCAGATTTTAGAGAATATGCTTCGTGCCTGTGTTATGTATTTTGGGGGTTCTTGGGATCAGTTTTTGTAACTGGTAGAGTTTGCCTACAACAACAACTACCAATCGAGTATTCATATGGCTCCTCATGAGGCCCTATATCGGAGACGGTGCCGTTCTCCAGTTGGTTCGTTTGAGCCTGGTGAGGCTAGATTCTTGGGCACAGATTTGGTTCGAGATGCCTTGGAGAAAGTCAAGTTGATCTAGGATAAGCTTCGTACAACACGGTCTAGGCAGAAGAGTTATGCTGATCGAGAGGTTCATGATGTAGCATTTATGGTGGAAGAGCGGGTTTTGCTTCGGGTTTCACCCGTGAAGGCTATGATGAGGTTCGGAAAGAAGGGAAAGTTGAGCCCTAGGTAGATCGGTCCTTTTGAGATCCTTGAGAGAGTTGGTGAGGTGGCCTACAAGCTTGCATTGCCACCTAGCTTATCTGTAGTTTATCTGATGTTCCAAGTTTCTATGCTCCGGAAGTATTATGGTGATCCCTCCAATGTATTAGACTTTGGCTCAGTCTAATTGGATAAGGATTTGACTTATATTGAGGAGCCGGTGGCTATCTTGGACAGACAAGTCCGGAAGTTGAGATCAAAGAACATTGCTTCGGTGAAGGTTTAATAGAGGGGTCATCCGGTCAAGGAGGCGACTTGGGAGACCGAGCATGACATGCGGGTTTGTTATCCTCACCTTTTCATCTCCCCAGTTAATGTCTTTATACATGTTCAAGGACGAACATTTATCTTAAGAGGGGGAGAATGTAACGACCCGACCGATCGTTTTGTGTAATTGCGCCCCGTTTTCCTTTTTGATGTTTCACACATGTGTGTTTATGATTTTATGACTTATGGGATTGATTGGTTTCGTTTCGGGAAGATTTCGGGTTGAATTGGTCCGTTTGATTCTTGGCTTAAAAGCCCAAGTTATTTATGTTGACCAATGGTTGACTTTTTTGAAAATAACCTCAAAATGGTATTTTGATGGCTATAACATCTTTGTATCATGATTTTGGACTTGGGCGTATACCCGAAATCGACGGAAGTCCGTAGATTGTTTTGTGTTGTTTTACTGAAAATTGGCAATTTAAGGCTTAGAAGCTTGACCGTAGGTTGACTTTTAGCTATCAGGTTTGGAATTTAATTTTGGGATGTAATAGGTCCGTTATGCCATTTAGAACTTGTCTGCAAAATTTGGTATCATTTGGAGTTGATTTGAAAAGATTCAAACGCTTAGTTGCAATTCTAAAAGTTCTTGAACTTTACTTTGAAATTCATGCTTTTTTGTGTCTGATTCGTAGTTCTAGCTATCATTTTTGTATTTTGATCACGCGAGCGAGTTCGTATGATATTTTTAGACTTGTGTGGATGTTTGGTTTGGAGCCCTGAGGGCTTAGATGAGTTTAAGACATGTTTCAGAATGTTTTAGACTGAAAAAAAAATCTGGTGTGCTAATGCCTCTGGTGTCGCTTTTGCAAAACACCCGGGTCACAATTACAACCTTAGCAGGGGGCCATAGGTGTCGCAATTGTGATACCTAGGTCACCATTGCGAATAGTTACAGGAGGTCGGGTAGTTCGCATTTGCGATGAAAGAGTCACATTTGCGAAAAGAATGTAACGACCCAACCGGTCATTTTGTGTAATCGCACCCCGTTTTCTGTTTTGATGCTTCACACGTGTGTTTATGGTTTAATGAATTAAGGGATTGATTGGTTTTGTTTTGGGAAGATTTTAAGTTGGACCCTCTAATGCTTGGCTTAGAAGCCTAAGTTGTTTATATTGACAAATGATTGAATTTTGTGAAAATGACCTTAGAAAGGTACTTTGATGGCTCCGATAGCATCGTATTTTGATTTTGGACTTGGGTGTATGCCCGGAATCAAATCCAGAAGTCCGTGGATGATTTGTGTTATTTTATCGAAAATTGGCAATTTAAGGCTTAGAAGTTTGACCGTTGGTTGGCTTTTTCCTATCGAGTTCGGAATTTAATTTTGGGACATGGAACAGGTCCGTTATGCCATTTTGAACTTGTATGCAAAATTTGGTATCATTTGGAGTTGATTTGATGGGATTCGGATACTTAGTTGCAATTCTAGAAGTTCTTGAACTTAACTTGAAGTTCATGCATTTTGGTGCCGAATTCATGGTTCTAATTATTATTTTTGTGTTTTGATTGCGCGAGCGAGTTTGTATAATATTTTTATACTTGTGTGGATGTTTGGTTTGGAGCCCCGAGGGCTCGGATTAGTTTCGGACATGTTTTAGAATATTTTGGACTGAAAAATAGAATCTAATGTGTTGATGCCTCTGGTGTCGCATTTGCAAACACCAGGGTTGCAATTACGACCTTAGCAGGGGGCCACAAGTGTTGCAATTGCAATACCTAGGTCATAATTACAAAATAGTTACCGGAGGTTGGGTAGTTTGCACTTGCGACTAAAGAGTCGCATTTGCGATGAGGACAAGCTTCGAAAATGCGTAGCCAATGTCGGATTTGCGACCTCCTCTTAGGTTGTCAGTGGCCACATTTGCAAGGATTTCTTCACAATTGCAAACCCATGTCGCAATTGTGACAACTGCAACTGAAAAAAAGGTTAGAACACTCGAGATTTAGTCTCATTTCTCACATTTTAGAACCTTAGATTCGGTAGGAGGCGATTTTGAGAGGGGATTTTTATCGACAAACATTGGATAAGTGATTCTAATCAATTTCTAACTATATTTCATGACTATATCGTAGATTTAACATCAAATTTATGTGAATCAAAGAGGAAAAATTGGAAAAGTTTTTCAAGTTTTTGAAAAATGAGAAATTGAGTTTTGAGAGTCGAGTTGGGTTATTCGCGATAAGGTGGGTGTGGCCTCTATTGAGGACAAGATGCAGGAAGCGCGACTTAGGTAGTTTGGTCATGTGAGGAGGAGGAGCTCAGACGCCCCATTGAGGAGGTGTGAGAGGTTGACATTGGAGGGCCTATGGAGAGGTAGAGGTAGGCTAAAGAAGAGGTGGGGAGAGGTGATTAGGTAAGACATGCCGCATCTTCAGCTGACCGAGGACATGACCCTTGATAGGAAGGTTTAGAGGTCGAGGATTAGGGTAGTAGAGTAGGTAGTGCTGAGTGTTCATAACAGTAGTATTGGCACCCAGTTTCGCTTTCTGTTGTTAGTAGGTTTTTATGACTAACCGTTGTTTTCTTTCATTGTTGATCACCTTACTGTCTTGTTATTTTATTCTGCTTTTATATGGATTTTTGGTACTTTCCCTTCTTGCCTATATTTTCATTAATGTAATACTTATACTATCCTGAGCCAAGGGTCTATTGGAAACAACCTCTCTATCCTCTCAAGGTAGGGGTAAGGTTTGCTTACACACTACCCTCCCCAGACCCCATGGTGTGGGATAATACTGGGTATGTTGTTATTGTTGAGTTGGACTTGGGTTTTGAAACTAATCACATATATGGATTCGTGTGGTTATGAGTAGTCGGAATCTACCCTTGGACCCAACTATTGGAAGAATTTTTTTTTTGTGTGTGTGTTTGTACAGTTTCAAAACCTGAGTCCAACTCGACTCTCAAAACTCAATTTCTCATTTTTCAAGAACTTGATAAAATTTTCCAATTTTTCCTCTTTGATTCACATAAATTTGATGTTAAATTTATGATATAGTCATGAAATATAGTTGGAAATAGATTAGAATCACTTATCCAAAGTTTGTAGATGAAAATCCCCTTTTCAAATCGTCTCCTACCGAGTTTAGGGTTAAAAAATGAGAGAATATTTTCAAAAATCTCATTTCCTAGCCCTTTGTACCAGCTTCAAATGTCACATTTGCGACACAGGGTTCACATTTGCGAACCCTCGCAATTGTGGACCAGGGCTCGCATTTGCAAACCCTGAAAACCTAAGTCATCATCGCATTTGCTAAAAAAGGCTTCGCAATTGCAAAGCTAGGAACTTCGCCAAAATCGAACAAATTTTCGCAAATGCGAACTTAGTCCAAATTCTACTGACTTTGTAAATGTGAAGCGGAGTCACATTGCGACATTTGTGCAAACTTTGTCACCTTCGCAATTGCAATAACTGAGCACTAGCAACACCAGTGGTCAAATTTTAGTTCAAAACCATTTTGAAACATGTTCGAAACTCATCCGAGCCCTCGAGGCTCCAAACCAAACATCCACACAAGTCTAAAAAAGTCATACGAACTCGCTCGCATGATCAAAACATGTAACATCTAAAACTACGAATTTAACTCTAATATGCATGAATTTCAAAGTAAAGCTCAAGATTTTCTAGAAGTACAACGAAATGTCCGAATCCTATCAAATCAACTCCAAATGGTACCAAATTTTGCAAATAATTTCTAAATTGCATAACGGACCTATTCCAAGTTCCAAAATTAAATTCCGAGCTCGATATCTAAAACTCAAAATCACGGTTAAACTTTTCAACTTCAAATTACCAAATTTCGGCAAATCAACACAAATCAACCTACGGATTTTCAAAATCAATTCGGGGCATACGCCCATGTCCGAAATCACGATACAAAGCTATCAAAGCCATAAAAATACGGTTCCAAGGTCATTTTTATAAAAGTTAAAATTTAGTCAACACTTCTAATATAGGCTTCTAAGCCAAGAATCAAAGAGGCCCATATAAATTCAAAAACTTTCCGGAACAAAATTAACCAATCCCACAAGTCATAAAATCATAAACACACATGTGTGAAGCATAAAAACGGGTAATGTGGCGCAATTATGCAAAACGATCGGTCCGGTCATTACATTTATCTAGTGAAAAATGTATTATTAAATGATAAAAAAGGAGAACGACATTTCGCTAAGGATTTTCGTGATTTTAATATAGTATAGATTGTATGGTTAGAATTAGGGAAAATCAAATTCTTATTGAGAGATGTCCGTTTCAAAAGATTTATCAAGAAAAATGGTGAATGTCCCTCTTCTCGATAGTGTTATCTCCATGTATAGGCTGCTTCAGTGGTGATACACACATGACTCTTAACATCGTCGAGCAAACCCTTAATTAATTTGTAATGAGTATGAATATCATGAATTCCATGAAGTGCGATGAAACTGAAATTACTCAAATTGAATTAAGTTAATTGTCTAACAATCTAGTTACGTGATTCTAACATAGCTAAACTGTGACCATAACTCATTAAACTAAGTCATGAGCCTCTTGGACTTTAAATCTGAATACATAATCTATGAGATAGTCCCCCAAAATAAATAATATGTCAAAGAAAAAATAATATGAGCTGAAGGAAGTCTGACTACCACTAAGAAGAGTCAATCGAGTTCACTAAGTGAATTTACAAAATTTGTCCCTGTTATGCATCTTGCCACCTATAATTTCAACACCTGCCATCAAAAGGTAGGCATGCCCTAAGTACCAAAGACACAATACTAAGTCTTAATAGACTGCCTCTGTAATGACCCTGCTGGTCGTTTTGAGTATTGTAGCCTCGTTTCCCCATTTATCACTTTTTTTATGTTTTATTATGGGTATGTGACTTGTCGGGATAGTTGGTTCGGTTCTGGAGATGTTTCGGAATGAAATGGGACACTTAGTCCTAAGGTTAAAGACTTAAGTTGAAAGAGTTGACCGGAGTTTGACTTTTGTGTAGACGACTCCGAAATGGAGTTTTGATGGTTCCGATAGCTTCGTATGGTGATTTTGGACTTAGGCGTATGTCGGGATGTTGATTTGGAGGTCCGTAGGTTGTTTTGGCTTGAATTGGCGAAAGTTGAAAAGTTGAAGGTTTAGAAGGCTGTGAAGTTTGACCGAGAGATGACTTTGTTGATAACGGGTTTGTGTTTTGATTTTGGAAGTCGAAATTGGTCTGTTGTGTCATTTATGACGTGTATGCAAAATTTGATTTCAATCAGAGTTGGTTTGTTAGGTTTCGGCATTAGTTTTAGAAGTTCGAAGTTCACAAGTTCATTAGACTTGAATTGGGGGTGTGTCGCGACCCCAATTTCCCTCCATAGGACGTCGTGATGGAACCTAGTCTCTAAGACTAGGTAAGCCTAACAACATGCGGAATAATTGAAATAATAATAGATATAAGTCTCAACTCAATAGCTGTATAAAAACAACGTTACAACTCAGCATATATAAATCCCGAGACCCGGCGTAATACAAGTCACAAGCTCTACGTATGAATACTGGATAATCCTATATATCATGTCTGTATATAAAGGATAATGAAATAAGAGATCTAGAGAGAGAGGGACTCTGAGGCCTGCGGACGCCAGCATGTATACTTTGAAGTCTCTGTAGTAGAATCCCAACTAATGCTTGGGCTAGTAAGAAGTACCTAGATCTGCACAAAAAGATGTGCAGAAGAGTAGCATGAGTACACCACAACAGTACCCAGTAAATGCCAAGCCTAATCTCGGTAGAGTAGTGACAAGGTCAGGTTAGGGCCCTACTGGAAATAATAAAAAACTGAATAAATGTACGCAGTGTAATAAAAACAGTAATAAAATTGAAACAGCGAATAGTATAACAAGATTAGCTACACAGAACTAAGAAAATAGTGCAACACGCAGAAAGACAATTAATAGTATGCTAAGGAAACAACGATCAAAGACAAGTACAAAAGAATGGGAAAATGTCAACAAGATGAGGTACAATCTTGTAGTCTCAAATCATATAAATAAATCACAATCTTTCCTTATATCACCGCGGGAGCCTTTACATTTAGTTTTAAAAATTATTTTTCCCGAAATAGCATCCCACGTTTTAGCACACCTTATCACACCGCATTGTTTCTAGTAGTTCCCCTACTAGCCATGCGTATCAAGCCCACCTTATCTCACCACATGCGTTTCAACACCCAGACCTTATACCACTGCACCGTATCAATATCACAACGTATCACAAATTGCACCTCAAGTGCCCAATATCACAACTTGCCAGAAAAATCAAACAATAACAGAATTTCACAATAAGAAGCCCACGACTCAACTACAATGTAATCTAAGTCTCAACAACAACAACCAGAGAGTAGCTCAATAAAATGATATTTCATAACTTAACACCTTGCCTCAATAGGATTCACGGCCTTTGCAACTCAATACTAATAAAACAAGATATTCCAAGAAATAGCAATTTCAAGCAAGAATTCAACAGTTAAATAATGAATACAGAATAAGAAAACAAGAATTTCAACTAAACATGTAGAGCAATTAGCAAGTAAGAGATAAGATAAGTAGGCATGTGAAATTAGACTAAATATGATGACTATAACATGTTAAGGTAACTCAATTAAAGCATGAAAGGAATCTACATAGCTAAACACCGATAATTTTCACATGTAGCCCGTGTACACACTCGTCGCCTTGCATACACGGCTCTTACACATCACTATTATCACAAGCAACACCAATCCTAAGGGGAAATTTCCCTTACACAAAGTTAGGCAAGCCACTTACCTCAAACTACGCTAAATCAATCTACTAGAAGGCCTTTCCCTCGATTATCCAACTCCGAAAGGCTCGAATCTAGCCAAAATAATTTCATTCTATGAATATAACTATAGAAAACTAATTCAAACAATGAAAATTACGATCTTTGCAAAGAATTAAAAAGTCAACCCAAAAGTCAAACCCGGGCCCGCATCTCGAAACCCGATCAAAATTATAAAATCCAAACACCCATTCGATATCGAGTCCAACTATACAAGAATTACCCAAATCTTACCTCAATTTGCCTTTCAAAACTCAAAAATTTAGTCTAAGAAGTTCTACCACTTTTCCCCAATTTTTCCAACTCCAATCCCTAATTACATGATAAAAAAATGATAGATTCGAGTGATACCAAAATCGAGTTAGAAATTTTTACCCCAATGATCTCCTGAAAATCCCTCGAAATTGCGCCTCAAACCGAGCTCACTAAGTCCAAAATGTGAAATATGGAATAAATCCTCAATTTTGAAACTTAAGTCTGTTGCCCAGTGATTTGCACGTCGCAATCGCAGAATTCCCTTTGCGATCGTCCATCAGCCCAAATCCTTATACACAAACGCAGAAGAATGGTCGCGAATGTGGTGAGAAACTTTCCGAAGCTACGCGATCGCGTGCACCCATTCTCAACCGCATAGAGAATTGCATCCACCTTCCCAGGCCTTCCCTTCCTTTGCGGTACCACTCATGTGTTCGCGATTCACTGGCCTTCCAACCTTCACGATCGCATAAGCCATCTCGTGATCGCGTACAAAAATCCATGCCTACTAGTGTCAGAGCTTCGCGATCGCGGCCCCTCATTCACGATCGCATAAGAGGAAACCAGAGTAAAAAAATGAGCAATCTCACAAAGCCAAATATGAAGCCGAACTTGATTCGAATCATTCCTGGGGCCCCGTGACCTCAACCAAGCATACCAAAAAGTCCTATAACATTACACGAATATGCTCGAAGCATCAAATCACATCAAACAACAAAAATTCTATGAATCGCAACCTAAATTCAAGCCCATGAACTATGAACTTCCAAATTCCGAAACCAATGCCGAATCTTACCAAAACAACTACCATTGACTCTAAATTTTACACACAAGTCATAAATGACATTATGGACCTATTACAAGTTTCGAAATTGGGATCCGACCCCGATATCAATAAATTCAACTCCCAGTCAAACTTTCCAAAATCTTCCAACTTTCCAACTTTTGCCAATTCATGCAGAAACAACTTACGGACCTCCAATTCAACATTAGGACACGCTCCTAAGACCAAGATCACCATACGGAGCTATTAGAACCGTCAAAGCTCCATTCTGGAGTCATCTTCACACAAGTCAAACTATAGTCGCCTTTTACAACCTAAACCTCCCACTTAGGTACTATGTGTCCTATTTCACTCCGAAACGCACCCGAGACCAAAACTAAACACCCCGAAAAGTTACATAACCACAATATAACATAGAGCAAGCATAAATTAGGGGATCGGGGATAACATACTCAAAATGACCGGCCGGGTTGTTACCAGGTGTGATTCGTAATTTCAGTATTTTTGATGTGATTTGAGGCTTCGACTAAGTGTGTATTGTATTTTAGGACTTGTTAGTATGCTTAAATAGGGTCCGGGTTCCTGGGGTGTGATTCGAATCATGTTCGGCTCATTTTTTGGACATGTAGGACTATTGTTATATTTGGTTCTGGTTTCCTAAACGCGATCGCGAGGGAAGGACCTCAATCACGAAGGGTTGTTTGCAGACTAGCGGAAATTAGTCCATGCGTTCCCCATCATGGGCATGCAATCGCAAAGCCTTGTAGTCTCAGGTCACCGCAAATGCGAGTAGTCTTACGCATTCGCGTAAGAGGATTGGTCAGCTAGGGTGTAAGGATTCAAGCCTACGTGATCGCGCAACTGGAGACGCATTCACAAAGTGTTGGATCTGATAACATCATGTTTGCGATTGAATCATCGCGTTCGTGAAGTGTATTTTTTAGGGCAGCATCTTTTGTTCTTCGTGATCGAGTTCGACTTTCCGTGATCGCGATGAGGAACCACTTGTGAGCGATATTGTATTCCAAATCGAGGGTTAGAGTACCATTTTCATATTTTGAGTTGTAGAGTTCAATTTTGGGTGATGTTGGAGGAGATTTTCACGTCTTGGATCAGGGTAAGTGTTTTTGACTCGGAATTGTTATTGTATCATGATTTTATCTTTGTTTTAACATTGAAATTAGTAGATTAAAGTGAAGAATAAGGGATTTTGTGAAAACTTTTCAAAAATAAAAAATGGAGGTTTGAAGGTTGATTTGAGGTTAGAATTAGATAATTTTGGTATGGTTGGATTCCTAATTGAATGTGTGTTCGGATTTTGTAAATTTTGTCGGGTTACGAGGCATGACCCTGGGTTGACTTTTTAATTTTTATAAAGATCAAAACTTTATTGTTTGAAGTTGTTTCCTAAGGCATTATTTGTTGATTGAAAGTTGTTGTGACTAGATTCGAGTCGTTTAGAGGCCGATATGCGAGGGAAGGACTTGTTGGAGTGATGATTTATGCGGTTTGAGGTAAGTAACACTTCTAAATTTAGATTTGAGGGTATTTAAGCCTGAGGACTACGTTGTGTGAAAGATATTGGGGTGATGTAAGCGTTTGATAATAGGCGTGTGTGCATGCAGCGATTTGTTCATAATTTAGGCAGGCCTTTAGGCAAATACCAGGTTTGTTTTGCTATCATACCATGTTACCCCCCCCCCACCCCTCATGTCCCATCTACTTGTTTGATTATTTGCATTGTGAATCATGTTAGACATCATGTCTAGACTACATGCTAACTGTTTGGACTTGATAGGGCTATTCTTACAGTTTCTAAGTTATATACCTTATTTGCACGCATGTTCATAGTCATGATACTATATCCGATATGATATCTCTGTCTCAGTACTTCTTATCTAATTACTCACATGTTGCTGATATCGCTTAAAGGTAAAACTATTTAATTGAATATTTGAGACGTGCTCAACTGAGATTTGAATGGTAAATGACTGAGTTTGGGCCGTAGATCCGGTTTAATACTGATTTTGAGGTGATGCATACGCCAGGACAATATTGGGATGAGTGTTATTATTTTGAGGAGACCGTGCACCAAGCCCCATTATTGGGCTGAGTGATTATAGTTAGCGCTTGGGTAGGATTCGCCCCTCCGGAGTCTGACATGCTAGCAGTGGGCGCAGGCACAATGTTTCATGTATAAGCTTGATGATGGTAGTTATGCCAGGCACTCGTACAGTGCTTAAGTGTAAATACTATTTGATGGATCCACTGTGATACTGTCGATTTACGTGTATACTTGACATGAAGGCACATAGTTATACTTTCCTCATGCTAATTGGTAATTGACCTACTTTATCCGTGCTAGGTTTTAAACTGTTATACTTGAAATCATGCCTAAATTCTTGAAATGAGAACGAGTTGTACTTGATATCATGGATTTACTGTTCCTATGGTTTATCTTGTAGTTTCTAAGCTGTTATTGGTTATTGGTATTGGAATTTAACTATTATTCTGAGCTCGTCACTATTTTCAAACCAAGGTTAATGTTGTTACTTATTGTGTACATTGGTTCGGTTGTACTCATACTACACTCTGCACTTCGTGTGTCGATCAGGTACATCTGCTCGAGGTGATTTTCCGGCTTGAGTTGTGCCAACTTGCTTGGGAGTCTAGGAGGTAGTTGTCATTTCGTCCGCAGTCCTTGAAGCTCTCTTCCTCTTATCTTTATCCTTACCGATGCTTTTGTTCAGACAGTTGTATTCGAGTATTTATTTCGTACTTTGTTATTCGGTAGTGCTCGTGTACTTGATGACACAAGATTTTTGGGCTTGGGTTGTATTAGTATTTTGACTAAGAGGTTTGGGAGGCTTAAGCCTCCAGAGTTCATTAGGGAGGAGTCAGAAAATACTCAGGATTTTCTAGACCGGTGTCAATGGATTCTTCACACAAAGGGTATTTTGGAGACCAGTGGACTTGCATTTACCACTTTCCTATTGACTAGGGCAGCCTACCGATGGTGGCAAGCCTATGAGTTGAGTAGGCCAGTTGGCGCAGCGCCACATTCATGTCATGAATTCTCCATTCTCTTTTTAGGGAAGTTTGTTCCACAGATCCATAGGGAGGAGCTGCGTACAGATTTTGAGCAGCTACATTAGGGAGATATGACTATGAACCAGTATGAGATGAGATTCGTAGATTTGGCCCGTCATGCTATATGGTTGGTTTCCACAGAGAGAGAGAGAGAGAGAGAGAGAGAGAGAGAGAGAGCGGATCAGGAGGTTCATTGCTTTCCTCAACTATGGCCTACATTACAGTTTGGCAAGAGAGGCCGAGACGGATGCTAGGTTTGACTAGGTGGTCGAGATTGCTAGGCGTTTAGAGTTTGTTCGTAGGCTTGAGCGCGAGGAGCGCGAGGGCAAGAGGCACCGTAGGTTTGGTGGTTTTAGTGGTACCTCATCTGGAGGTCAGTCACGGCACAGCAGAGGTCGTCCTTATAGGCCCGATCAAATGGCTTGTCTAATTCATTCTGGTGCATCAGCTAGTCATGGTTCATACAATGCTCGTCCGGGTCAGTAATCTTTCAGTGCCGTCCTAGCTCAAAGTTCATCTTATGCTCCATCAGTTTAGGGTTTGCAGTACGGGGTTCTTCCAGTGGTTATAGTTCTCGTGGTCTGATGTAGGCCCCACCACCATTTCTGGCTCGAGATTGTTATGATTGTGGAGAGTTGGGGTAGGTGAGGAAGTATTGTACCCATCACTACAGAGGTCCAGTGCAGTAGGGAGACCAATCTATGACCCATACATCAGTTGCTACACCACCCGCTCAGCTAGCTCGGGGTTAGACTCAGGCAGCTCGAGGTCGCCCTAGAGAGGGAGGCTGATCAGGTCGTGGTCAGGCTTGATTCTATGCTTTTCCCTCCAGGACAAGGTAGTTGCTTCGGATGTAGTGATCACAGGTATTGTTTTAGTGTGCCACAGGGATGCTTCCATATTATTTGATCCTGGTTCCACTTATTCATATGTATCATCGTTCTTTGCTCGTTATTTGGATATGCCTCGTATTTTTTTAGTTACACATGTTCATGTATCTATGCCGGTGGGCGATTCTATTATTCTGGACCATGTATATCCGTCGTGTGTGGTAACTATTGGGGGATTGGATATGAGAGTTCATCTTTAACTACTTAGTATTGTTGATTTTGATATGATTCTAGGCATGGATTGGTTGTCACCATGTCTTGCTATTCGAGATTTTCATGCTAAGACCGTGACGTTGGCGATGCCAGTATTGCCTAGGATTGAGTGGAGAGGTTCTCTGGTCTATGTTCCTAGTAGAGACATTTCATATTCGAAGGCCCAACGGACGATTGAGAAGGGATGTTGGCATATTTGGCCTTTGTGAGGAATGTTGGTGCTAATACTCCTGCCATTGATTCTATTCCGGTAGTGCGAGACTTTTCAGTTGTGTTTCCTATAGACCTGCCGAGCATGCCACCCCACAGGAACATTGATTTTGGTATTGACTTGGTGCCAGGCACTCATCCCATTTCTATTCTTCCGTATCATATGGCACCAGCAGAGTTCAAGGAATTGAAAGAGCATCTTCAGAAACTTCTTGATAAGGGGTTCATAAGATCCAGTGAGTTGCCTTGGGGGGCACTGGTTCTATTTGTGAAGAACAAGGATGGTACTATGTGAATGTGCATTGATTATAGACAGTAGAACAAGGTTACAATTAAGAACAAGTATACTTGCCGTACATTGACTTATTTGACCAGCTATAGGGTGTGAGGGTGTTCTCTATGATTGATTTGAGGTCTGTGTATCACCAGTTTAAGATTCGGGATTCTGATATTCTGAAGACGGCAATCAAGACCCGCTATGGTCACTACGAGTTCCTTATGATGTATTTTGGGCTGACTAATGCCACAACAACATTTATGCATCTGATGAACAGTGTACTTTATTTTGTCATAGTGTTCATTGATGATATACTGGTGTACTCACGTAGCCAGGAGGACCATGTGCAACATCTGAGGATTGTACTGCAGACGTTGAGGGAGAAGAAGCTTTATGCTAAATTCTCCAAGTTTGAGTTTTGGCTTGGCTCGGTGGCGTTCTTGGAGCACGTGTTGTTGAGGAGATCAAGGTAGATCCAAAGAAAATTGAGGCAGTGCCGAGTTGGCCCAAACCGTCTTCAGCTACTGAGATTCGGAGTTTCTTGGCTTGGCCAGATATTATCACCGCTTCGTGGAGGGTTTCTCGTCCATTGCTGAATCTTTGACTAGATTGACCCATAAGGGTGCCCCATGCAGGTGGTTTGATGAGTGTGAGGAGATCTTTCAGAAGCTCAAGACTGCCTTGACCTCAGATTCGGTTCTAGTTTTGCCTTCAACATCGGGTTCATCTATAGTATATTTTGATGCTTCTCAAATTAGTATTGGGTGTGTCTTGATGCAGGAGGGAAAAGTGATTGCTTATGATTCATGCTGATAGTTGAAGCCCCATAAAAAGAACTACACCGTTCATGATGTAAAGTTGGCAGCCATTGTTCACGCATTGAAGATTAGGAGGCATTACCTCTACGGCATGTCTTGTGAGGTATTTTCAGATCACCGGAGTTTAAAACACTTGTTCAAGAAAAAGGATCTAAATTTGAGACGGCGTAGATGGTTGGAGCTGTTAAAGACTATGATATCACCATTTTGTATCATCCCGAGAAGGCCAATGTGGTGGCTGATGCCTTGAGTAGAAAGACAGTGAGTATGGGTAGCCTTGCATATATTCTATTTGGTGAGATACTGCTAGCATAAGATGTTCAGGCCCTGGCCAATCAGTTCGTGAGGTTAGATGTTTCGGAGCCTAGTTGGGTTCTAGCTTGCGCAGATTCTCAGTCTTCCTTATTTGAGCGCATTAGAGAGCGTTAGTATGACAACCCCCATTTGCTTGTCCTTAAGGAAACAGTACATCACGGTGATGCCAAGGAGGTTTCTATTCGAGATGATGGGGTGTTGCGGATGTAGGGTTGGATTTGTGTGCCCAATGTGGATGGTTTATGTGAGTTGATTCTTGAGGAGGCCCGGTATTCCATTCATCCGGGTGTCGCGAAAATGTATGAGGACTTGAGACAACACTATTGGTGGAGGAGAATGAAGAAAGATATATTGGAGTATGTGGCTCAGTGCTTGAACTTTCAACAGGTGAAGTATGAGCATCAGAGGTTGGGTGGTTTGCTTCAGAGACTTGAGATTCCTGAGTGGAAATATGAGCATATCACCATGGACTTCGTAGTTAAACTCCCACAGACTTTGAAGAAATTTGATGTTATTTGGGTGATTGTGGACCGGTTGACTAAGCTCGCACATTTTATTTCGATTGTGATTATCTATTCTTTGGAGCGGTTAGCTGAGATCAATATTCCTGAGATTGTTCGTCTTCACGGTGTGCCAGTATCTATTATTTCTGATTGGGGCACACAGTTCACATTGCAGTTTTGGAGAGCAGTGCAGCGAGAGTTAGGCACACAGGTTAAGTTGAGTACATCATTCCACCCTCAGATAGATGGACAGTCCGCGCGCACCATTCAGATATTAGAAGATATGCTACGTGCTTGTGTTATGGATTTTGGGGGTTCTTGGGATCAGTTTCTACCGCTTACAGAGATTTCCTACAACAACAACTACCAATCGAGTATTCATATGGCTCCTTATGAGGCCTTATATGGGAGGCGGTGTCGATCTGATTTAGGATGTCTTGGAAAAGGTCAAGTTGATTCAGGATCGGCTTTGCATGGCATAGTCTAGACATAAGAGTTACGCTGATCGAAAGATTCATGACATTGCATATATGGTGGGAGATAAGTTATTGCTCAAAGTATCGCCCATGGAGGGTGTGATGAGGTTTGGGAAGAAGGGAAACTTTAGCCCTCGGTATATCGGCCCTTTTGAGGTGCTTAGGAGGATTAGAGAGGTGGCATACAAGCTTGCATTGCCACCTAGTCTATCAGGTGTTTACTCAGTGTTTCATGTTTCTATGCTTTGGAGGTATTATGCTGATCCGTCTCACGTTTTGGATTTCAACACGATTCAGTTAGATGAGGATTTTCTTATGATGTAGGGTAGCCATTTTGGATCGGCAGGCTCGAAAGTTGAGATCAAAGAATATAGCTTCAGTGAAAGTTCAGTAGAGAGGCCAGCCAGTCGAGGAGGCTACGTGGGAGACCGAGCGGAAGATGCGGTTTATCTATCCACACCTATTTTTCGGGTATGATTCTAGAACCCTTCGAGGACGAACATTTGTTTAAGAGGCTGAGAATATAACGACCCGACCGGTTGTTTTGAGTATTGTAGCCTCGTTCCCCCATTTATCGCTTCTTCTATGTTTAATTATGGGTATGTGACTTACCGGGGAGGTTGGTTTGGTTCCAAGGATGTTTCGAAGTGAAATGGGACGCTTAGTCTCATGGTTGAAGGCTTAAGTTGAAAGAGTTGACCGGAGTTTGACTTTTGTGTAGATGAACCCGGAATAGAGTCTTAATTGTTCTGACATCTTCGTATGGTGTTTTGGACTTAAGAGTATGTTCGGATGTTGATTTGGAGGTCCGTAGGTTATTTTGACTTGAATTGGCGAAAATTGGTAAGTTTGAAAGTTTGACCGAGAGTTGACTTTATTGATAAAGGGTTTGGATTTTGGTTCTGGGAGTTGGAATAGGTCTGTTGTGTCATTTATGACTTATGTGCAAAATTTTAGGTCAATCGGAGTTGGTTTGATAGATTTCGACATTAGTTTTAGTAGTTGGAAATTCATAAGTTCATTAGGCTTGAATTGGGGGTGCGATTCGTGATTTCGGTGTTTTTTGATGTGATTTGAGGTTTTGAATAATTGCATATCGTTTTTTTGGACTTTTTGGTATGTTTGAATGGGGTTCCAGGTGCCTCGGGTGTAATTCAAATCATGTTTGGCTTATTTTTTGGACTTGTAGGACTGTTGTTATGTCTGGTTCTGGTTTCCTTATACGTGATCGAGAGGGAAGGTCCGCCATCACAAAGGGTTGTTTGGTGACTGGTGGAAGTTAGTCTACGCGTTCGCAATCATGGGCATGTGTTCACGAAGCTTTGTGATCTCGGGTCACCGCGAAAGCGAGTAGTATTACTCGTTTGTGTAAGAGGAGTGGTCAGCTGGGGTGTAAGGCTTCAAGCCTATGCAATCGCGCAATTGGAGACGTGTTCGCATAAGAGGAGTGGTCATATGGGTTGTAAGGCTTCAATCCTACACGATCTCGCAACTAGAGACGCGTTCGCAAAGAGTTGGATCTAGTAAACATCGCGTTCGCGATTGAATCATCGGGTTCGCGAAGTGTGTTTTCAAGGGCAACATCTTTTGTCCTTCAGGTTTGCGTGGAACTTTCTGCGATCGCGAAGAGGAACCACTGGGCAACAGATATTTAATTTCAAATCGAGGGTTAGAGTACCATTTTCATATTTTGAGTTGTTGAGCACGATTTTCACGTCTTAGATCGGGGTAAGTATTTTTTACTCGGATTTGTTATTATATCATGATTCCATCTTTGTTTAACGTTTAAATTATTGGATTTAAGTGAAGAAATGGGAAATTATGTGGAAACTTTTCAAAAATAAAAAATAGAGGTTTGAAGGTCGATTTGAGGTCGGAATTGGATAATTTTGGTATGGTTGGACTCGTAATTGAATGGGTGTTCGGGTTTGAAGGCGTGGGACCGGGGTTGGCTTTTTGGATTGACTTTTTGATTTTGATAAATATCGAAACTTTATTGTTTAAAGTTGTCTCCTACGACATTTTGTTGATATTAAGTTGTTTGTGACTTGATTCGAGTCATTTGGAGGCCGTTACGTGAGGGAAGGGCTTTTTGGAATTGTGATTTGCGTGAATTGAGGTAAGTGACACCTCTAAACTTGGATTTGAGTGTATTTAACCCTAAAGACTACGTTATGTGAAAGATATTGGGGTGATGTATGCGCTTGGTGACGGGCATGTGTGTGCACCGATTTGTTCATAGTTTGGGGACGCCTTTAGGCTAATACCGGGTTTGTTTTGCTATCATACCATGTTAACCCCGTGTACCCTCTATTTGTTTGATTATTTTAACGATGAATCATGTTAGACATCATGTCTAGGCTACGTTCTAACTATTTGAAACTTTATAGGGCTATTCTTGCTGTTTCTAAGTTATATACCTTATTTGCACACATGTTCTCAGTCTGATACTATGTCCGTGTATGATATCTCTATCTCAGTACTTCTTATCTGATTACTCACATGTTGGTGATATCGCTTAAAGGGTAAAATTATTTATTTGAGTATTTGAGATGTGCTCAACCAAGACTTGAACAGTAAATGACTGAGTTTAGTTCGTAGATCCGGTTTAATACTGATTTTGAGGTGACGCGTACGCTAGGCCCATATTGGGCTAAGTGTTATTGTTTTGAGGCGACGCGTGCATCGGGCTTGGGCTGAGTGATTTTAATTAGTGCTTGAGACGGATCCGTTTCTCTGGAGTCTGACATGCCAGCAGTGGGAGCAGGCACAGTGTTTCATGTATGTGCTTGATGATGGGCAATTATGCCAGGTACCCGCACGGTGCTAAGTGTAAATACTATTGATGGATCCACTGTGATACTGTTGATTTACATGTATACTTGACATATAGGTATAGAGATGTACTTCTCTCATGCTAACTAGTAATTGACCTGCTTTATCCGTGCTGGATTTTAATATATTATACTTGAAAGCATGCTTAAATTCCTGAAATGAGAACGAGCTGTACTTGATATCATTTATTTACTATTTCCATGGTTTATCTTGTATTTTCTGAACCGTTATTGGTTATTGGTACTGGCATTTGACTGTTGTTCTGACATCGTCACTGCTTTCAAACCAAAGTTAGTGTTGTTACTTATTGAGTACATTGGGCCAGTTGTAATCATACTACACTCTGCACTAGCATTTGACTGTTGTTCTGACATCGTCACTGCTTTCAAACCAAAGTTAGTGTTGTTACTTATTGAGTATATTGGGTTAGTTGTAATCATACTACACTTTGCATTTCATGTGCAGATCTAGGTACATCCTGCCGAGGTGATTTTCCAGCTTGAGTTGTGCCAACTTGCTTGGGAGTCTAGGAGGTAGCTGCCATCCCATCCGCGGTCCTTGAAGCTCCCTTCCCGTTATCTTTAACTTTACTATTTTTTATGTTCAGACAGTTGTATCAGAGTATTTATTCCGTACTTTATTATTCGGTAGTGCTCGTGTACTTGATAACACCGGATATTTGGGCTTAGGTTGTAGCAGTATTTTGACTATATTCTCAGTTATTTTATGATATTCTTCCGCTGTTGAGTTATTAGACCATACTATCTCATTTTCATTGTTAATCATATGATTGTTGGCTTATCTAGCGAGTTAGATTAGGTGTCATCACGATTTGTAAATTTTTTATCGTGACAACCTCCTCAAAAACCGTAGCTAGACTTTCTGTGAAATAGCATAATAAGAAGGAATACAGTTTAACAAGTAAATTTTAAGTCAAATAAACTTTGAAAAACTGATAAATGTTGTTTACTAAAATAGCAAAGTATCAACTGAAGTTGAAGTTAGAACTACGCCTATAAATGATTATTGAAACTAAAGTTGAAATCAGAGTCTATAACTGATAACTAAAACTCAAGCTAAAAATTGAGTTATTTTTAAAGAAATAACTTTTTAAAAATATATTTATACATAATGGTGCTACATATGTGAGATCTGGAATAAACATGGGGACTGTCGATCAATCTACCCAATAAATAATTGGCACTTGCGAGTGTGAGGTAGCTAACCTTAGCCTTCATGGAACTCACACGAGAGGAGGTTGATTACTTCTCTCAAACTGAATGTGATCGCACCAATAACTAAATGTGAACTGGATGTAAGCAACGCAAGCAATGACATATAGCAAAAACAGACTCATGAAAACTAAATACTCAGAAAAATATCATACAAGTCATACTAGGCAACAAGGGTTGCACATAATACTGACACATTTTCATATAAAACTGTATTGAGTAGGAACAGGTGGACTGAGTATTAGATCACACGAATACCTTGCCTAGGCATTTCATTAAATACATGAAGTACATGGTTCTGCTGGAATTTCTTGAGAATAAGCCTTAACTTAAGTCAGGCTCCATGCTCAACTTCAACTTCACGCCTCATTCAAGAGATCTCGAACCATAAATTCATAAGCTACATGATAAACCGATTCAATTTACATCAATACATGTACAAAGATTGCAAAATTAGGAACAGTGGCCCAAATCCTCTAACTTGTGAGTTTTCCTCTTCTACATAGGAACAAAACTTATCCAAGTAGAAAAAATTTCATATAAGATGGGATATAGATAATTTCCAGGGTATCCTAAGTACATATTGATCATTTGCAAGATACCAAAACAATGAGATATAGTATATGCATGAAACTAGATGTCTTATCGCACACGGCATATATGACCTTATAGTAGCATCCGGCGATTTGCATAAATATAACATGGTTGTCCAAGTATTTAAAATTTATCCCCGATTTGATATTTGTACGGAAATAATGCTTTTAAGTTTAATGAAATAAATTTAGACTAAAAACTTTAAGGTTTAGCTACATAAATGGCAACAGGAGCTACTAAATTTAGTGAAGTATGTCATGAAAGTCATGATAAATTAGTTAAACTTCTATTGTATTCAACCTAGTTATCTTGTTGCATAGCATATAAACTCTATTGAAGTGTCATAATTTCAACGCAACAAATAAAGAAGAGGCGACAAAATACATTTCAGAATGGTACGCATCATGACAAACCCTTAGGATTTCATACGATATTCAACCTAATTAACTATCATGTTGCATAACCTACAAACTACACTAGATTGTCATTATTTTAAAGTTAGAAACTAGGAAAAGACAAAAAATACATTTCGGAAGGGTGGTAGGCAAGTCATAACAAAATTGGTAGAATTTCATGCTATATTCTAACCTAACTATAATGTTGCATAACTTACTAACACTCATCCAATTGTCATGATTTCATATTTTCACTTATGGTACCTCAATTAATTATTTATCCTTTTCTCTTTTACGATTTCACAGCTACAAAATAAAGAAAAAAATATTTCAAAAGGCTGGCATAAGTTATTGCAAATCTGTAAGACTTCATGCTATATTCAACCAAACTACTTGTTTGGATAACTTACAAACTATATCGAATTGTCATGATTTCTCTATTACCAGGATCTTGTGGTTTGTTCTAAAAGCTTGTAATATGCCTACTTCTATTAGAAGGGCACATATATTATTTACCCTGCTTGTAAACCCCAATATGTTAATTTTCGCAACAAAGTTAAAACCATGAAGAATATGTTGAGACCATTCACATGCAGGGCCAAATATTTTAGCAGCATCTTAGAGCTGGGTTTTGCACCCAAATGTTCTATTCCCCAAGTTTTAGCTAGCCTTTGGATATAAATTTGGCTAAAACTTAAAAAAAGAATTTTTGAAGTTGTGTTGAAATACCTTATTATGTGGGATTATTGTGTTGAAAAATAACTTTTAGGAGTGGAAGTTGTGTTTGGACATATATTTTATTTGAAAAAAATATTAAAGTTTAGTAAATGAAAGAAAAAATTTCAATTTAATTTAATTTTTATTTTTAAAAAAAAATTGATCATATTCTATGAATAAATAATATTTAAAGTAGTCGAGATTTATGGTTAAACGCGAGCTTAGAAAGGCCTGTGGGTTCAAAGTCCAAGGTTCAAACTTATGGAGTCACCACTCACCAATATGGAAATCTAGTTTCCTGTGGACTCCGTCTTCAGATATCTTGCTTTGAGAATTGCATTCCAAGGGTCTAAATTGAATCTCTAACAATATTTTAAATGTTGTTGAATACCTATCCTTTTGACTAGAAATAGAATTCATGCTGTCTAATTATCAAGTGCCAGACTTTTATTTTCATCAAAATAGGACGGTTAGAGACTAGTATCGGAGTTGCAATTACTCATCATTTTGCGTGCTAATGGAATTGGGACTTTCCCTATTCTTTCTCTCTTCTCTTGCCCAGATCCATCTGTTCCATTAAAAAAGTAATAATAAGACAATCCATAATCAGTTAAAATGTTTATTTGAACATCACCAAACCGATCAATTTTATTGGTAAAACCCCTATGATGCACCCCTTTTTATGTTTTTGTTTTTGTTTTTTTCAAATTGTGGAAGTTGCAGTTCGTTTCAAAATTTTGAAGAAGAGTTACAATTAAAAAAAAATAATTTCTCTTGGCAAAACTTTTTTCAACTAAACACCATTATTGAAAAGAAGTTTTCTAGTTTCTTTGTTGATTGTAGTTTGAAAAACAATTTTTGCGAATACTTGAAAAGAAAAAAAATTCTAATTTTGAAGCAAACGCTTAAAGTCTGTTTAGGCTCTTGCCTAGCCAAAATCAGAAGAAAAGAAGACAAATAGTCGAAACACGCAGATTTTTTGGACCATTTATACAATATTTGAAGCAGAAGTTGAAAAAGCAAAAGTTTGTAGAGTAGATCTGTGCTTGAATAGTGAAAGTATTTGGAAAAAGGAATATTTGTGAAAGTGAGAAGATTTGAATAAAAGTTAAGCATTTGAATAAACAATACTTGAAGCAGGTACGAAAAATCAGGAGTCTGTAGAGTAGTGATAAGTCTTTGAGAAAAGGAATATTTGTGAAAGTGAGAAGATCTGAATATTTGTCCTTTGAATAACTTCACTTGAAATACACCTTTAAACCAATATTTGAACAGAAAAAAATTTCAAGCTGTAATTTTGGTCTTAATTTTACAAACAACGAAAACAACAAAGACATAGTAGTTAATTACATGCGTGGCCCCTTCTGTGACATGTTTATACAGACAGGCATATTAAAAAGGATAGTAGTTCGATCAAGTATAAATCGTCCGTTAAAGTAACCTTTTACGAATTAGCCTAACTAAGAAATCAAATAAAAATTCTCATAATTGTCCTTATGTTCGTTATTTGCTTCTTCCTCTATGTTGGTCAGTCTAAAACTTCTATACTGATGTACGCAGAGTTTTTCGTCTAGTAAAACAAAAAATTTAAATAAAATACTATAATGATAAAAGAATACTTATATTTTGCTTAATATCTTTTATTTATTTATTTTCAATACTTATATTTTGCTTAATATCTATATATACGTATTTAATAAAAGAATTTGACGAAAGTGAAATCACATGGTACCGCTTTGGGTAAAGTGTATCAGCCCGTGGGGTCACATAGCAACACATAGTAATCACAATTGCTAACTTGATCGTAAAATTAATTGGAGGCCATAATGTTAGATGATAATGGAAACTAGCCTATTTTTCATTTCCATCTATTTTGAATATCCTCATATGTCAAGTTTACTGTACGAGGAGGAAGTAGTCCGCACCGAATTTGGTTATGAGATATTTTAGTATTCGGTCCAAAGTCAAATCAAATTAGGAATAGCTACAATTTGTAACCAAAATGAGTATGAAATTAAAGTTGCAGTTTAATGCAATTGAATTCAGTAATAATCACTTTCAGTGCAAGATTTCCAATTTTCAATACCAACAAATCTTTCTCTTCCACTGCACCTTTTTACCTTTTCGTCCACTAGATTTTCCAGCCTACTTTTCCAATATATTTTTATTAGAAAAGAGAGTAATTCTAAAATCCTTAATCATTCGTTACTCCTTAGATGTTTAAAAAATATATACTTGAAAATTACATAACTAAAGAAATATTCGCCTATTATTTTAAAAGTAACTATATAATATTATTTTTTCTTTTCTTTTTTTCGGGAAATACAAGCTTCTATCCCCCTTTTAGGCTCTAACAAATCAGAATTATGATACTGCATGGCGAATGTCATAAAGATGACCCAACCATCTCAGAGCCTAAGGATACACGTTTAAAATTAGTCCCTTTCGCACATTACTCAATAAAGAATCTGCTTTAACGATCTTCCAGTAAAATTCTGGAATAACCAAATCAAATATCATACAGCTTGTTACGGATTGTTTCATAATATATCGCATTGTATTATATCGTATTATATTGTATTGTTTGTTAAATACAATATTTAGATAAATTGTATTGTATACCGTCGTTTCATGATATCATGCACCAATAATACGAAAAATAAATTTGTAATATTATAAAATAAAATAAAAAGGATACAGAATGGAATTATTATACAAAAAGTAGGATAAAAGATAAAATATAATTATTTAATAATAAGAAAGTGCAAGATTAGAGGAAAAAAAAGGAAGGAAACGATGTCACCACACTCCGGTATTTCATAAAGTGATATATTTAGTCGTTACCTAATAAATGAATTTAACTATGATACAATAAAATTTAAGTAACAATTAAAATAAATATTATATTTAAATAACAATAATACGATACAATACAATAGTTTATCCAATCGGTAGTGAATCAAATGTATTACTCTACCAAAAAAAAAAAAAAGAGAGAGAGAGAGAGAGAAGTAGCAAGAAGTGAAATGCAGCGATCGATTAGTAGTATTCATTTCAGTAAAATCTTTACATTTTAACAACCTCCGGTCATAATCACAACAACAATGGTTTTTTCCCTTGAGAAAAATTAAATCAGTTATTGCAACAACCAACAATCTTTAAGCTGTCGAAGAGCACTGTCCCTAAAATTCTGTACTCTTGCTAAACAGAAATGAGTGCAAAACAATCCCATTCCTAAACCAGCACCAACTCTACTCGTCTTCAACAAATAACAAGCTGGTGAACATTCTACTCCTTTCCCTTGTACTACTACTCCCCATGCTTTTGTTATACCTGACTCTGATTCCTCTGCAATTTTCCCATTTTTCAATTCTTCTTCGGTCCCAAGTTCTTCAATAAAAATAAGCCCATCTGGGGATCTTTTTGCTCCACTTTCCCATTCACTTTTTACCACCGGCCAATCTTCCACAACGGCTCTCTCTGTCTTGATCTTGACTTTATGTCCTTCGCGGTCCTCTGCGTAAACTTGGACTAACAATGGCGCTTGCTTCAAATTCTTTACAATATCCACCATTGATTCTTTCATCCATTCTTCAAGCTTTCCAGATAATACAGCTTCTGAACTTTTCTGATCTTCTTTGGAAACTCCGGCAGAAGAATTAGAAGGTGGATTTGATAGAGATAGAGAAGCAGAAACACGATGAGAAGACACCCTTTTGGAAACTGAGAGACAAGTGGTCAAGTTCAAATCAGAAATTAAATTGGGTTTGTTTGCATGAATCAATGAATGGGTTCTAGGATGAATCTTCAACGATGCCATATTTGAGGGTTGAATGATAGATTTTAATTTTCCGGGAAAACTATATGATGAATCTGTAAATCAATAAAAGATTGTTTCCCGGAAATTAAAAAAAAGTGGGATTGAGTAAAAATGAAGAAAAGGATTTTTGGAGGCTGTGTAAGAATACAGTAAGATTTGATGTGTTTCCGAATGAAGAGGGATTAGCTTGGTTTTTGGGAGGTTGCATTAACAAGTAAAAGGGGACCTCCCCCTTTTAAAGGGTCGTGTCGTAATGTATTTAGAACTTACGTACAAGTACACGCAAAAGCAAATTGATAAGAGTAGAAATTGCCACGAACAAGCAAATTAGTATTTTTGCTTGTATTTTTCACATGCCTATTTTCCCATGAATCAAATCCATGTATTTTTCACGCGTAGGCCAATTTTTACTAATTCTTGGTTTAGACTAAAAGAAAAAGACTAGTGAAATGAAATATTAGTTGTTATTCCGCATTTCTGCTCATAAATTTTTTGGTAGTTAAGTTGTTTAAAGTGTTATAAACTTGTATCGAGTAATAATATTATGCACTCTAATTTTATTAATTTTTGGTCAAACTAAATGGAGAGCAAGGACATAAGCAGAATACGTGGAATGAAAAGGTGGCACGCGATTGGATTGCGCAGTTCGAGCAACGGCACAAGCTTTGGACGGGTCGGTCGACGATAGCACACGCTTTTCGCATGACATGGATCCCATGAGCCCAATGCCATTCGTTTGTTTATTTTGCTGACGTGGAGACACTGACGTTTTGTACATTTATCAAGTATTATGACGTTAGAAGGTTATGTTTTCTTGAATATTTTATGTTGGAGAGTATAATCATTTTATCTAAAATTTTAAATTATTAGAGAGTAAAAGAAGAAGATAATTTATTTATTCAATTATTTTTAACATGAACTTCATATGTGCATTTTATTAGTTTTAACTTTAAAAATATATTTTTTTAAGTTAAAGTATCTGGACAAATTTTTATAAAAAATTTATTTTGGAGTAGAAACAGAAGTAGTTGGAGAAGCAGCAAAAAATAGTTTCTCCCTAAAATTAATTTTTTGAAAAGTACTTTAAAAGAAATATACTTAGAAGTACTATTTTAAAGGTTGGCCAAACACGAATTCCTGCTCAGAAGTATTTCTCAAATCAATTAGCCAAACACAAACTGATTCTCACTAAAATACTTTTAAAAAAATATATTCTTATGAAAAAGTATTTATCAAAAAAGTTGATTTTCAGATATTTGGCCAAACAGGCCTAGAGCTGAATATTCTTGTTCAATTAAGTTCTCTGCATACTCTGATGGCCGGTGTGAGTGTTTTAAATTTTCACTTATAGGTAGAATCAAGGATGAGGATTCTTTAACAGCTTACTCATTGCTTTCTTTCCAACTCCGCATTATCCACAGAAAATGAACGTATTGACTATATATCAAACTACTCGTGTCATATTTTTGGTCTTGTTATATATTATAAGAACTAAACAAGTAACGAACTTGAAAAACTTAGACTATACCATTTTGAGGTTCGTAACTAAAAAAGCATAACTGCAAGGAAAAAGAGACATTTATTTCAGATTAATTAAAAAAAAAGTTACTTCCTTAGTCTGAAAATGTTTGGTTGAACACCATATAATGACCCAAAATTTAGATCTAGGTGTATACAATCAGATTTTGTAATAAAGTAGGGTTAATCTTAGCCAATATTAATATCTAAAAAATAGACCAAATATTTTTGTAATGAGATCCCATGTGTGCTATTGAATAGCAATAAATGACAACAATAATGATTATGATCAATGGTTCAAGAATATGGAAGAAGGCAATAAACAACAATAAATGTCATTTAAATAAACAAATGTGTGGAGGTCACCCGAAAAGAGTGAGATTCCCCAATAATTCTCCTGACAAGGATAGAAAATAATAAATCTTTCAATATTCGGATCCTTCATGGATCGTGGAAGAAAGGGTAGATAAAGACGTGAGAAAAATGTGAGCTTTGTATGTATATGATAAAGGAAGAATCTTCAGAGAATGTCAATATCTTCTTTTCATACAATGAATGTCTCATCCCCTCACAAATCTAAGAAACAACTTGCTGCGTTTCTTCACAAAAGCTCTACGTACTGTACGACCTGTGTGAACAGTGTCACTGCCAAGCGACAATGGTCGTTTCACCATCGTCAGCTGGTGGAAAATCACCGGACCGGTCCCAAAATCTTTCCCATCTCCTTGCGCAACATCCCCAACAAATAGCACCTCAAAATAACTCCCCAGCAGTTACAGATTTACAAAATAGCAGTGGGTTTATTGTAGCGATATATCGCCAGGGAGTTCTTAACACTTCCTGGATTGATTCTAGGTCAAGTCGAGTCTTTCCAAGTGCTGGAGATCCTTCTTCAAGTCCATCCTGATATCCACTCCAAAATGTAGAAGATTCCACCGTGGTAATTGAGAGCTCTGACCAACAGAACAATCGAAAACCAAACTAGTTGGTCGCGGATGATTCCCTAAACCAAGTTGCTCAAAACCAATACGAAACGACTACTGATGCTCAGGAGATCATTTCCCACCCTTCAATTTCTAATTTGGTTGAGCCACTCTTCACAATAGTGCAAAAGGAGAATCTGACAGTGTCGAGCACACCAGGTGTTCGACGAAATGCCAATGGAACTGTACCAGCTCAATTGTGTAACCATGTCACTCCTCAACCTCCCCAAGGTCATAAGGAAGCTAATCGTCAAGCAAAAGCACAAGGTTTGCTTCAAAAAGATGGTGTTCAAATTCTTCCTTCCCCCACTGTAATGCCGCAGGTTGTCAGTGTTAGTGTGGTACCACAGCAGCTGTACAAAGCTCACCTGCTGTCCCAAGCAACCCCTATGACTACAAATCCCACAAGCCAAGATCCTACAAGCACTAGTAAAGCTGCTAGCCTTGTGACTACTACAGCAACAGCACAACCTGCCCAAAAACAGCAGCAGCAGCAGCAGTTGCAAGCTAATATACTCGTCTCTGATGTTGATAAGCACACTGAGAAACTGCCATCAAGCTAGCCCAAGCCCCCATCAAGGTCTCCTCCAACTTTGACAAGCCAAAACATCCTAAAAGAAGCTTAAAACCACTAATTAAGGACATAGAACCAAATAATTCACACACACCAGCAACCCAAGCAGTAGCAGTTAATACCAGCAAATATCAACTTCCTAACACTTCCACAAAACCCAAAATTCAAGCCAACACCACTCCTCCTCCACCTACTGTCACACAATCATACGTCACTAGATAAAGAGACAAACATGACGCAGAAATTACCCCAATCCAATTCACCCCCACCAGTCATTGCCACTAAACAAGGCAGGCCTGCTGTGCTTTTCAAAAGAGAGGATTACATGGTCAAGTTTGCAGACAGATGTAAATTCACAGTGATAGAAAAATTCCTCAACACCATGCCAAGAATGGAGGTGATTAGAAAGAGCTTCATAGCTCAAACTGAACTCAGAAGAGAGGTGAAGACTGCACATTTCAATGCCAGGACAGTTTACATAGACCTTGATAATGAGTATGATCATGCCACAGTATGGACTAAGCAATACATGTATATACAGGGCCAAATGATGAAATTGAAGCATGGAACCCAGCATTCGAACCTAATGAGGACTCGCCAATAGTCCCTATATGGATTGTTATCCCAGAACTACCATGGCATCTATATTATATGGAGATTCTAACTCCTTTGTTATCTCCTGTTGGTAAAGCCCTATTCCTGGATCTTGCCTCATTTCAAAAGACCAGAGGCAGTGTTGCTAAGATCAAGATACAGATTAACCTCACCAAAGACTTACCTACACATGTATGGCTAGGATATGATGATGATGTCAATGGAGAAGTTCAATGGCTCCAGATTCAATATGATAACCTCCCACAGTACTGCTCATACTGCAGGCATCAGGGTCACTCACCTCAAACTTGCCAACTTAAGCTGAAAGAGGAGGAAAATCAAAGAAGAAAGGAGGATTCACCAGTTACAGAGAAAGATTTACCGGCCACAACTCCAAGTCACACCAAAGATAACAAGCACAGGGGTCAACAAAAACCAAAACTGCAAAACTCCAATGTAAATGAAGTAGCAAGAGAGCAAAATAGTAACCAAAAAGTTGAGGAACATCAAAAGAGCAGGGATCACCAAAATCAAGGGGTAACTCCATCAAATGATGAATGGCAAACACAGAAAAAGAAGCACTTTCAGGTAACTCCCAAGCCAACAAGAAGCAACAGTAGATATACATACCAAAACAAAATGCAATGCAACCTGTTGATGCTGCACCCACACAGGAAACCACCAGAACTACACAGTCAGGTATACCCTCTACTTCTCATCAGGTAACTTCAGAAGTATTCAATTCTATTCATACCTCTGGAGGCACCAACACTGTATCCCATTCCCATGATCCCCCTGCTATACCTGTTGTTAATGAAGTTGATGGAGGAATGGAGAAATGTCAGGAGAAAACTAGTTTTTGCAGGATGGGGTACCTACTGGGGTTAGGATTCCTCATGTTTTGCATGAGTGTGCTAGAGCACAATTGATAGACAATAGGATGCCCCCCCCCCTCCCCCCAATCCTACATCAGTTACTGTAGAGCCTCATACAGTTACTGCAATGGGAGAAGAGACATGTGAAATAAACAGCTCAGATGAATACCAAATTGATCAGCAGGAAGATGCAATAAAAAGACTCCTAAAAGGGAAGCCCCTGCAGTGTCAGATTTCAGCATACAATCCCCTATATCCAAAAATAAGCCAAGCCAAAAAAAGAGAAAAGCCATGAGAAAACAGTCTGCAGGAATCTCTATCAATGAACCTACAACAGATCAGCACCTTCAGGAATCTGCTACTCCATACCAAAACCCAACTGCCAACTTGAAATGGAATCCTGATGTTGATACTGCCAACAAATCGCAGACATATAGAGACCTTGTGCCAGACCCCTCCCTTTCACAACCTCTGTTACATGCCAATGAGCAGGACAGGTAGGAGGAACTAAATAAACACACTGCTCTAGTACCTGCTCCACTAGAAGAGTGTCCTCTAAAATATTCTTCACAACATGATGAGTATAGGCCTATTCTCTCAGAGGATGAGATGAGTGGAGGCTTTGAGGAAGAAGCTGGATTCAGTGATGCCACAGAAGAGGACCAATATTGTGATCTCCTTGCAGCAGTCATTAATCAGGAACATTATCAAAATGCTATCATTCAGAACTAGGGGTTATCTCCTAGAACATACAACCCATCACCAAGGATCACAAGAAACATGGCTGCTAGAAAAAGCACTGTCCCACCAAACTCCAACCCCCCATCCATGTTTTAATGATCAGTACACTTATATGGAATGTCAGAGGTATTAGAACCTCCGGAGCCATTGAGAGACTCAAAACATTAAAACAAATCCATAATCTCTCCCTCATAGCTATTCTAGAATCATTCCTAGACTCTTCACATATCACCCAATGCCAAAACCAATTCTCAATGAATCATGTAGCTTCCAACGTCAATGACAAGATATGGATTTTTTGGGATAAGGACTTTTCTGGTACTATCACAGATCAAGATGAACAACAAGTCACAATTGAGTTAAAGCATGCTGAAGCTCCTGAAATCTTCCATCTCACAATCATATATGCTAAATGCAGACCTCCTTTGAGGAGACCACTGCGGGACAAGTTAAGGAACAAAGCACAGAACTCTAGTGTGCCATGGTGTGCCATTGGGGATTTCAATGTGATTGCATCAATTGAAGAAAAGATAGGGGGTATTCCATACCAACGCAACAAAAGCCTGGAGTTTTTGAGCATGATCGAGGACTGTGGACTCACTGAACTTGGATACTATGGACCTAGATACACTTGGTCTAATGGCAGAGGCCCTTGTTCAATTGTCTGGAAAAGACTGGATAAGAGATTGGCCAATGACAACTGGCTTGCTGCACACCCTGCCACTACCATTACACATCTAGCATCTACAGGATAAGACACTATAACCGCCAAAGGGACTTGCCTGTACACATAAGGGGACAGATTTACCTTGACAGTAAAGACACCCCTGCATTTAGACATAGGAAGTCCAAAAGACTCAACTTCCCACCACACATGATGATCCATAATGCACCTGGATGACTAACATGAACATATTCTTGAGGGAAGAAACAGTAACTCAACATACCACAAAGTTAGGATACATTAATACCAGCAGAAGCAGTAAACTGTGCAGCAGACTGTCCTGCTTTCTGACTGCTCTGCTGCTGGAAATCCACTGTCCACCCAACCTAGCTCAAAACTCCCTACTTAAGATACCAGCACACAAGCCACAATCAGTAAGCCAATAGGAACTCCCCCCCCCCAAACATGTCTGCTGAGTTTTGCAGGTACAGGACACAGCAATGTTTCACTGCTGCAGCTACAAAGGCAGTCACTGCAACACATGGTGCTACAACCTTTGTAACTGCAGCAACATCCTCTTCACAGCTTGCTTTTTTGCAGGGAAATAGACCTCTCCAGTGTATTACTAAAGCTAAACATCACAGCAGCAACCTCCTAGTAGCAGTAGCAATCAAACAAATGCATCAACAGCAGCAAAAGCCCATCAACACTTCAGCAGCAGACACAATTTTCAGAAGCAAAACAGTGGCAAAATACAAGAACAAAAAGGCAGATAGATTGGATGGATCCAGGATCAACACAAGGCAACATTCAAATAGGCATCAGGTAGCTAATGACAGCAGCAGCTACAACAACAGCACCAATGACAAATGCAGTAATAGCAGCACCATCAGCAGCAACATCAGTAACAGAGGCAACAACAACAACAAGGATGCATACTCATCAATGCACCAGCAGCTACTACCCACAGAAATACAGGACAATCAGCAGGAACAACACATAAAAACACAGAAAGATTTCAAGGAATACAGCAGTCACCAACTCAGATGCAATCATTATTGCAGAATCAGACACCACCATCAGCAGAAGCCATCAGAGCAGGAAGCATATGAAGAATGTAGCAACTCCAAGAGTACACTCATCAACATTAACAGTAGCAATCATCACCAGAAGCCATCAATGCAGGGAGACATCAGGGTCATCACACTTCATCCTCACAAGCAACACACAAATAACACACAGTCTCACAGCAACAACATCAGCAGAAAAAACAGCAGCAGTAACAGCAATAGTAGCAGCAAGAACATCAACAACAACAGCAAGATAGATAATCAATCAAACAAGCTACAGATATCTCTACCAATCTCACAGAAGCAGCAGACTATCCAGAAGCAGCAAATCACACAGGATGAACACAATGCAGTCTTCTCACAAGTATAAGGCTGACAACATACAGCTCTACAGCAGCAGCAGCATAGAGCAACCATTCAGAAGCAGCAACAACAAATGTAAACACAGCAACAACAGTAAAAGTAACAACAGGAACAGCAGGAGTAACAGCAGAATACACAAGCATTCAACACTTCAACAAAACCTGCAAGCAACAGAAACACAATGCAGCTCTTTCCCAAACACAGCAAAAACAGCAGTAGCAGCAATAACAGCTACAGCAACAGCAATTGCAGAAGCAGCAGCAAAGGCATCAGCAGTAGCAACAGCAACAGTGACAACATCAGCAGCAGTAACAGCATCAAGGAAAAAATACAGTCACCACCCCACCAGAAATCACAACACACAGAAACAGAACATCTCCACAGCAGCAGTAGCAACAATCCTAAACTATGCTTCCTTTGTCAAAGCAAAGTTGAAGATTGTTACCTTCTGTTTTATGATACATCACGTAGAAGATCCTCATTTGTTTTACTAGAAATAGACCTCATCGTACAGAGAGGACACTATTTCAAATCACTTCTTTAATAGATTTAGGAACATATGTACTCTTTTGTATAGTTGACCTAGATTCACTTCACAATATTTTTGTACATATGATTGTATATCGATGTTATAAGATAGACAATCATTACATCATCATAGGTCTAACCCATCACAGCTACCTAGGTATACTTGGTTGTCAAGTCTCGATGACCAAGAGTGTACATCTTTCATATTGGGAGGTAAGGTCTATGTCCCCCTATATATATATATATATATATATATATATATATATATATATATATATATATATATAT
>MCJB01022759.1:3974-56544 GCA_002018475.1 Nicotiana obtusifolia | reverse complement strand
TATATATATATATATATATATATATATATATATATATATATATATATATATATATATATATATATATATATATATGTATGAAAATTAACACTAGGCACACTGCCTAGTGAATTTGATTAAAAAAAAATGTCTCATCCCCTCCATAACTACATATCTTTCTATTTTTAAGAGTACATGGACCACAAAACCTTAAATAGTATAACTGAAAGGAATATTCACTGAAATATTCTTTGGGGAACCACAATAACAAAACTAGCTGTTACTGCTTTAATAAAGGGAGTGCTCGTCCTCGTCTTCATTCTCTATTGAGCCACCTCGACCTCGTTGATGACATGTTGTTTTCTCATGACATCGACCTTTTGAAGCCAAGTCATTATATCCTGTTGACGACACGTGGCAGCCTTCGAAGGCCCGCTTAATGTCGACTTGGTCCACATATAATCATGGTAATTTTAGCCCAAACAGTTAGTCCCTCCGCTTGTTGAGGTCGTCCTCGTGGGCGAGTTCAATGAGCGAATAACATCGGTCGTGGTCATTGTGAAAAACGGGCAACATGGCATTTCGCGGACCGCATATCTCAAATCTTAAATTTTTTGGGTGATTTAGCGGAACTATCTTGCCAAGGAAAAATTGTAACGTCATGATGTCATTCGTCATAATGAAGCCTGTTCCGGACGTGTTCCATCGATTCACGTGTGGCCCCTGATTGGATCTGCCATTTCGGTTCTAGTGTTAATCATGATGAACTGTTTTGGGTTCGGTGCCTTCATCTCTATAAATAAGGCTAGTTTTAGCAGTACCCATACTTTCCATTCTTTAGACTCTTCTTCGAATTTCCTTCCCTTGCTTCTTAAATGTTCTTCATATTTCCAGTTTTACTCTCTTCACTTTTCTCAACTTCCATAGCCATGTCGAACATTCCTTCTGATATGAATAAGGAGAACCACCACATCCCGTTGGCTGTTGTATTCCCGTTCATGGGGAATATACCATCCCCGTCACTGAAGAGGAGGCCTTTCCTTCAGTGGAGGAGATCATCCCTTTTAACCCTGACGCTAAACCTGATCTTCAACGGCCACCGGAGGTGAAGACTGAGAAATTTCAATCATCAATGACGCCCAAGCGCTTGGCTGAATTCAAAACCAAATTTGTCCTTCCCAACCATGTGGAGCTAATTCCTGCTAATAACGATGAAGTACAAGTCCACCGTCCTAGGTACTGTGCTGTTTATGCGTACCCATTTGCCATCGGCTACTCATTCCCCTCCTTCCGCTGGTGGAGGAGTTTTGCCCCCATTATAACGTTTACCCTGCTCAACTCACACCCTATATTTACAAAGTGATTAAAATGCTATCGAAGTTTGTCGAATTGGCCGAGGCCGAGGTCACGGTGCGGCACTACGTGCATTTGTTCACTCCTATCTTTTATCGAGGAACGATGTTAAACTTTCGACCCCGTGAGCAAATGTTTTGTGGTAAAAATAGATAATAAAGGTAGTCGGCAATTCTGGCTCAACTATTGCTTCGTCAAGACCGAGGCCGTCGTGGCCGATATTACAGGTTTCCCTGAGGCCTGGAACCACACTCATAACTGCTCGTGCACTTGCTTCTACCTTTTCAAATATTTGTTCATTTCTAACTTGTCAAATAATCCTCCTTTTTTCTGCAGCTACTGTTCGACCTCTTTAGTTGGTGATGCATCTCGCCAATTGGATTAAACAAATTCTCCCATGTATCGCGGGGATTCGTGATTGGCTGAGCTTCTTTGAGGATTTCAAGTCGGCCCTCCCCTCGACAGGTAATTTCCTACTTCCGATCGACGTCGCACTCAAATTGGCTTACATCATCATGCTTACCATTTGTGTTTTCTGTAGGTTCCGTCAGGGGGTCTGCAAGAAGGAACAGGTTGCTTGTTCCCTCGTTCAAGAGGAGAAGGGTTGTTAAGCCTTCCATCTCCTCCCCCGTCTTAGCTTCTATGCCCGATCCCTCCTCTATTTCATTCCTTTTCGACGAAGAGGAGATTTCTCCACATTAAGTGGATTTGAGACCTCGCAAAAGGAAATCCCTGGATGTAGGAGATGCCGAGCCCGTGACCGTTGACTTATCAGAGGATGAGATCATGGTGCAAGAGACTGTGACATTATTTATTGGGAAGGGTGTTTGGGAAACCTTTGAGGTGCCTCAGTTAGTAGAGATTGATGCAGCTATGCCTTCGCACTCCGAGGTAGATACGGTCATGGAGGGGGCATTCGGTGATAGCTCTGTGCCTCTCAGGCGCGAGGAGGCCTCTTCTTCTAGGCCGACTAGGATGCCTCTCCTGCTGACGGAGAAAAAGGTAAGGGCCCAGTCGACGAGGGCAACGAGTCCGATTTTGACATGGACCCCGAGGATCTCAAAATGATCGATGAGGGGCTCACTCAGATCGAGGTAAGGATGGAGGGAGTTCAAGGGCCATCTCGATTCCAATGGATCGTGATCTGCTGAGAAATATCGAGGACGTGGTGCCCGCTCTTGATCCTCTCTGCTCCGAAGCCGAGAGAGTGACCCTCAAAGAATTGACTGATGGCACCCTGTCAAGGAAATGATGAGCTCTGGGCGTAGTAGTAAGACAATTCATCTGAAGTAGTTATTTACCAATCCCCAATAACGATGCCAAAAATTTTGACGAGCGTTGGGCGTATATGATTTTCTGCTCGTACTCTGTCAAATAAAACTAAAGTTTAAGATATCGTCCCACAGAGATTGGAACCACCTAGGCTACAGATTTGTATTGTCTTTTGTCACTATTTGAGAAAATCAAATTGGTAAAGAGAGAGTTGTTGAAAAAAATAGTAAATTAAAGCAATGAATATTTATAATTTTATAATAAAAGACAGAGTTTGGGGTATTGTGAATCAGCAAGATAAAACCGTCATGTCCCTTTATGATCCATACCTAACCGAAGCACTAAAAATTCAAGTCCAAATCCAAGGAGCCCCTCAAGCCAAAGATTCCATCCATGATCGCTTATTTCTAATTCAACCAAATCACATAAAAGTAAACAATTAATAACAGCTCTTTCAATTAGTGTAGTTAATCGATTAACGATCAAATAAAAACCTTGTTTAAAAAGTGACCACTTATTTCTAAGACAATAACTCCACATAACAACAATATATAAATAGCACCGCTCACGCTTAGTGTTATCAATTTATTGACATTTAATGACATTAAACAATAGTTGACTAATAACACCTCTTTCGATTAGTGTAATTAACCAATTAAAGTAATAGCTTCAAACAAGAATTATCTTAATTGAGTGCACCAAGTGAGAAAAGCCTCTTTTGATTAGCCTTTTCTAAATCTATAATCTTTTTTAAATCTTTCTCTTCTCCTGAATAAGAAATAATTAACAAGATAAAGATTTTGCTAAGTGTATATAATTATATTAAATAATAGATATAATCAATATCAAATACCTTGCTGTATAAAGATGATGAAGAGAAAATATATCTTCTTAAAATTAAGATAATTATTATAACACTTTTATAGCTTCATCTAGTATCCCAACCAAAAAAAAATTACTCCATTAAGGAGAAAAGATAAAAAAGAAAAATACTATTTTTATAATAAAAGAAATAACTTTTAAGGCTAAAACAAAGCCAATATTAAAGTTGGTGTTCTCTGCACAAGAATGGTTCTCCCTTCCACTGAGAAGTCATGCCTATTTATAGGAAATTATACCCATAAAATCAAGGATGTCATCTTTGGATTGGGGATGACATCCCTAGCTCTTGAATCAATTTCTTCCAGGTGCCTCTTTCCACGGATGATATCCTTAGAATTAAGGATGTCATCCTTGGATTGGGAATGCCATCCTTGGAATTTTTGTTGTCTCTGCTTGAACACTCTTCTTACTTCTCTTTTTATTTTCTTTTCTTTCCTGCAAAATTTATTAATAATTTGTACAAATATTAAACAAAAAGTTATATCCATAAATAAAGTATTTATTTATATAATATAATATATACCTAAAAATATACATAATATATATTTATCAATTACCCTCACACTTGAATGTTTCCTCGTCCATGAGCAAAGTACACAATATAAAATAGCGGCTAAAATTGTAAAGTTATGAGAACTTTCGGCAAACAAGAATATAAACCAAGATCAAGCCATGAGTTCAAATAATCTTTAACCGTACTCATGTTCACTTAATGAGAACCAAAATTACAATACTTTCAATCCCAAGTGTGTCTCACCAAAGGAAGAGAGTGCCCATAAATCACAATATATCAATACAAAACAAAGAAGGACATTAAAAAATTCGCTCACTCTCAACAACGAAGTATCTGAAGCTACTAAAAATTTTCATAAGCTTGACTATCATGTGGTTCTCCACTAATGTAGGAGACATTGAGTTTAGATCATGTAGAGCGTTTATAAGGTTGTAATGTTGGTACAGGAACAGGTAAGATACATATGAATAAAGTGACTCAAGTCTCTTACAAGCACCACAATACTTTTAACAAATAAGTACAATTGTCTTCCTTCTTTCTAAGATAATTTAACCTCCCCATTTTCATTGTCTTTCATTTCTAAACTATTTCATTGATTTTCTTGTTTGCCCTTATTTTTTGAGCAGTTGTCTTTCGGTCCTCCCAGTCACTCAGTCCTCCTAGTTACTCAGTCCTCTCAATCACTCGGCTCTTGCGCTCGGCACTCGCACTCAGTAGGTACCTGCATTCACTGCTGGTACGTCAGACTCCGGAAGGGCGGATCCTGCCCAAGCGCTAATATTAGCCAATCATGGCTTGAATCAATAAAGCATGCTACGGCGTGCAGCCCAATCCCATAATTATCACTCACAATCAGGCCCTCGGCCTTATTCAGTCATCAGTCTCTCCAATCTCTCGGGCTCACAAATCTCATGACAATCAGCCCAAACAATAATAATATGATGCATCAATAGATGGCAACAAAGACTAAGATATGATATGCAAATGATATTTGTGACTGAATACATAATTGCAAATTAAGAAAAAAATTCAACAGCAAAACGACCTATGTGGGTCCCAACAGTACCAGCATATAGCCTAAACATGATTTCTAAACATGAACAGCTCAATTTCTCTAACACATGAAGAGTACAAGAAAACTACAAGATTAGATGAATACACAGTTCCATGGAATCGACCGAGTCACAATTACTACGACGCACACCCACACGCCCGTCACCTAGCATGTGCGTCACCTCAACACCAACCACATAATACGTAATTAAGGGATTCATACCCTCAGAACTAAGTTTAGAAGTGTTACTTACCTCAAACCGTGTAAATCTCTACTCCAACAAACCATTGCCTCGCGAATCAGTCTCCGAACGACTCGAATCTACCCACAAACAACTCGATACAATCAACACAGGCTATAAGAATCAATTCCATATGATAAAGCTAAGTTCTTTAACAAAAGTCAAAAAGTCAACTCAAAAACTCAACCCTAGGCCCACATTTTGGAATCCGACAAAATTAACAAAATCCGAACACCCATTCAACCACGAGTCCAACCATACCAAAATTACTCAATTCCAAACACAACTCAACCTTCAAATCCTCAAATTAAAGCCTATGAAGTTTCTACAATTTTCCCAATTTTTCCAACCCAAAACACTAACTAAATGGTAAAAACAACGATAGATTCATGTATAACAACCAAATCCGAGATAGAATCACTTACCCCATTCAACTCTTTTAAAATTCCTCCAAGAATCGCCCAAATCCGAGGTCTCTAGCTCAAAATATGAAAAATATGTTCAACCCTCAATCATCAGATGCCCTTCTTCGTGAACGCGTAAACTGACTCGCGTTCGCGAAGCACAAAACTCAATCGCCCAAAAATCCTCTTACGCGAATGCGAAGGCTCCCTCACAAACGCGATGCTTCATAGAATTCTGCCTACGTGAACGTGTCCCCCTGACCACGAATGTGAAGACTTAAGGTTCGGTGCCCAAGCCGGCCTCATCCTCTTACGCGAATGCAAGTACCTTCTCACGATCACGATGCTCAACTTACCCATACCTTTGCGAGCGCGACTCCTTCTTCGCGAACGCGAAGAAAAAACTTGCCCTGCCTCACAGATACTCTTCACGAATGTGAGACCTCTCTCGCGAACGCGTATAAGGAAACCAGACACCAGAAAAACCTTCAACTCAACAAGGCCAAACTCAATCCATAAACAATTTGAAACTCACCTGAGGCCCCCAAGTCCCCATCCAAACATACAAACACATCCTAAACATCATACGAACTTAGTCGAACCCTCAAATCACATCAAACAACATCGAAACCATGAATCGCACTCCAATTCAAGCCTAATGAACTATCGAACTTCCAACTTCTAAAACCAATGGCGAAATACACCAAACCTACTCCGATTAACCTCAATTTTTGCACAAAAGTCGTAAATGACACAAGGGATCTTTTCCAACTTCTGAAACCAAAATCCGAGCCCAGTAACCACAAAGTCAACTCTCGGTCAAACCTCTCAACTCTCTAAACTTCTGTTTTTCCAACTTTCGCCAATTCAAGCCGAAATCATCTACGGACCTCCAAATCATTATCCAGACACACTCCTAAGTCCAAAATTACTATACGAAGCTATCGGAACCATCAAAGCTCCATTCCAGAGTCATTTACATACAAGTCAACATCCGGTCAACTCTTTCAACTTAGGCTTCCAACCTTGGGACTAAGTGTCCCAACTCATTCCGAAACACCCCGGGAACTAAACCAACTACCCCGGCAAGTCACATAACAATAAATGAGCACAATATAAGTAATAAATAGGGGGGAAGGGAGAGGGAGGAGGGGGGAGGAATGGGGCTATAATACTCTAAACGACCGACCAGGTCATTACGTTTTCCCCTCTTAAATAAAAATTCGTCCTCGAACGGGTCTAGAATCATACCTGGAGTCTCAAATAGGTGTGGTTATCTGCTCTGCATCTCCCGCTCGGTCTCCCAAGTAGCCTCCTCGACTGGCTTCCCTCTCCACTGCACCTTCACTAACGTTATATTCTTTGACCTTAATTTCCGAACCTACCGGTCCAAAATGGCCACCGGCTCCACATCATAAGTCAAATCACCATCTAACTGAACCGTGCTAAAGTCCACAACATGAGACATATCGCCGAAATACTTCCGCAGCATGGAAACATGAAATACTGGATGAACACTCGATAGACTAGGCGGCAATGCAAGCTTGTAAGCCACATCTCCAATCCTCTCAAGCACCTAAAACGGGCCAATATACCGAGGGCTCAACTTGTCCTTCTTCTCAAACCTCATAACACCCTTCATTAGCGAAACTCTGAGCAATACCTTCTTCCTTACCATGTAAGCAACATCACGAACCTTCCGATCGGCGTAACTTTTCTACCTAGACTGTGCCATGCGAAGCTGATCTTGAATCAACTTGATCTTGACCAAAGCATCCTGGACCATGTCGGTACCCAATAGCCTAGCCTCACCGGGCTTAAACCAACCAACTGGAGACCCACAACATCTCCCATACAAAGCCTCTTATAGAGCCATCTGAATACTCGGTTGCTTGCTATTGTTCTAAGCAAACTTTGCAAGCGGTAGAAGCGGATCCCAAGAACCCCCGAAATCTATGACACAAGCACATAGCATATCCTCCAATATTTGAATAGTGCGCTCGGACTGTCCGTCCATCTGATGGTGGAATGTTGTACTCAACTCAACCCGTGTGCCCAACTCTCGTCGCACTGCTCTCCAAAAGTGCAATGTAAACTGCGTGCCCCGATTTAAAATGATAGACATCGACATACCGTGAAGGCGAACAATCTCGCGGATATAGTTCTCAACCAACTACTCCGAAGAATAGGTAGTCGCAATTGGAATGAAATGCGCGGACTTGGTTAATCGATCCACAATCACTCAAATAGCATCAAACCTTCAAAGTCAGTGGGAGCCCACCTACGAAGTCCATGGTGATGTGCTCCCATTTCCACTCCGGAATCTCAATCCTTTGAAGCAAACTGCCCGGCCTCTGATGCTCATACTTCACCTGTTGATGTTCAAGCACCGAGCTACAAACTCCACTATGTCTTTTTTCATCCTCCTCCACCAATAGTGCTGCCTCAAGTCCTAAAAAATCTTTGCGGCACCAGGATGAATGGAATACCACAAACTATGGGCCTCCTCAAGAATTAACTCATGTAACCTATCTACATTGGGCACACAAATCCGACCCCACATCTGCAACACCCCATCATCCCCGATGAAAACCTTCTTGGCATCACCGTGTTGAACCGTGTCCTTAAGGACAAACAAATAGGGGTCATCATACTGACGTTCTCTGATGCGATCATATAAGGAAGACCGAGAAACCACACAAGCTAGAACCTGACTAGGATCCGAAACATCTAACCTCACAAGCTGTTTGGCCAAGGCCTGAACATCTAATGCAAGCGGTCTCTCACCTATCAAAATAAATGCAAGGCTACTCATACTCACCGTACTCCTACTCAAGGCATTGGCCACCACATTGGCCTTCTCGGAATGATTTAGAATGGTAATATCATAGTCCTTTAGTAGCTCCAACCATCTCCGCTGGCACAAATTTAGATCCTTTTGCTTGAACAAGTGCTAGAAACTCCAATGATACGTAAATAACTCACAAGATACACTGTAGAGATAATGCTTCCAAATCTTCAGTGCATGAACGATGGTTGCCAACTCCAAATCATGAACAGGGTAGTACTTCTCACGAGGCTTCAACAAGCGTGAAGCATAAGCAATCACTCCATCCTCCTGCATCAAGACACACCCAATATACTGTATAAGAACCCAATGTTGAAGGCAAAACTAGAACTGGAGATGTGGTCAAGGCGGTCTTGAGCTTATGAAAGCTCTCCTCACACTCATCCGACCACCTGAATGGATCACCCTTTTGGGTCAACATAGTCAAAAGCGCTGCAATGGACGAGAAACCCTCCACGAAGTGACGATAATATCTGGCCAAGCCGAAAAAACTCTGAATCTCAGTAGTTGAAGACGGTTTGGGCCAACTCTGAACCACCTCTATCTTCTTTGGATCCACCTTAATCCCCTCACCGGACACCACGTGCCCCAAGAACGCCATCGGACTGAGCTAAAACTTATACTTGGAGAACTTGGCATAAAGCTTCTCCTCCCTCAACCTCTATAGTACAATCCTCAAATGCTTTGCATGCTCTTCCTGGCTACGTGAGTACACCAGGATATCATCAATAAATACTATGACAAACGAATTAAAATATGGCTGGAATACACTGTTCATCAGATGCATGAATGTGCTGGGGAATTAGTCAGCCCAAAAGACATCACAAGGAACTCATAGTGACCACAATGGGTCCTGAATGCCGTCTTCAGAATATTCGAGTCCCGAATCTTCAACTGGTGATACCCAGACCTCAAATCAATCTTAGAGAATACTCGCTCCCTGAAGCTGGTCAAATAAATCATCAATGAGCGACAAAGGATACCTGTTCTTAATTGTAACTTTGTTCAACTGTCTATAGTCAATGCACATCCGCATAGTACCATCCTTCTTCTTCAGAAAAAGAACCGGTGCACCCCAAGGCGACACACTAGGCCTAATGAACCCCTTATCAAGAAGCTCATGAAGCTGCTCTTTCAATTTCTTCAACTCTACTGGTGCCATACGATATGGAAGAATAGAAATAGGCTGAGTGCACGGCACCAAGTCAATACTAAAATCAATATCCCTATCGGATGGCATACTCGGTAGGTCTGCAGAAAACACATCCCGAAAGTCTCACACTACCGGAACAATATTAATAGTAGGGGTATCAGCACCAACATCCCTCACAAAAGCCAAATATGACAAGCAACCCCTTCCCAACCATTTATTGGTCCTTCAGGTATGAAATTATCCTGCTGGCAACATAATCTAGAGAACCTCTCCACTCGATCCTCGGCAACCCCGGCATCACCAACGTCATGGTCTTAGGTGACAATCCAGAAATAGCATAACATGGGAACAACCAATCCATACCCAGAATCGCGTCGAAATCAACCATACTAAGCAATAAGATCGACTCTAGTCTCCAACCCTCCAATGGTCACCGCACACGACCAATACACACGATCTGCAATAATAATATCGTCCACCGACATAGATACATGAACATGAGAAACTAAGGACTCACGAGTCATATCCAAATAACGAGTAAAATAGGATGATATATTGAATAAGTAGAACCAGGGTCAAATAGTGTGGAAGTATCTTTGTGGCACACTAAAATAATACCTGTGATCACTGCGTCTGAAGAAACAGCCTTTGTCCTAGCAAGAATAGCATAGAATCGAGCCTGACCGCCACCTGATCGGCTCCCCCCTCTAGGGGACCTCTAGCTGCCTGAGCCCCATCCTGAGCTGGCTGGGCAAATGGTGAAGTAACTGGTGCGGAAGTCGTAGCCTGACCCCCTACTAAACTGGACCTCCCAAGCGATGAGGACACTGCCTCCACACATGACCAAACTCCCCGCACTCGAAGAAACTCCATGATGGTGGTGGGGACTTAATCGGACCCCGAGAACTAGAATAACTGCTAGAAGTACCTGGCGCAGATAAACCCTGAACAGATAGAGCACGAGACGAACTCTGAGCTGGGAGGGTACTAAGAGATGACTGACATGGACGAGCAGTGTAAGAACCATGGCTAGCTGATGCACCACAATGAACAAGATGAGCCATCTGAGGGGGCCTATAAGGACGACCCCTGCTTTAGTAGGACTGCCCTCTAGAAGAGGCCTCTTGGCCTCCCTCTCCTCATGCTCCTAACTATGGACCTACTCTAGATGCCTAACAATATCAACCACCTCGTCAAACCTAGAACCTGATGCAATCTCCCGAGTCATAACAAAGCGCAGTCCATAGTTAAGGCCATCAATGAACCTCCTAATCCTCTTCCTCTTTGTGGGAACCAAGCAGATCGCGTGATGAGAAAACTCTGAAAATCTCATCTCGTACTGGGTCACGAACATACCCTTCTGGCATAGTTGCTCAAACTGCCTACGCAACTCCTCCCTGCGGGTTGGTGGTACAAACTTCTCCAAGAAGAGAACGGAGAACTCGTGCCATGTAAGTGGTGCAGCATCGGCTGGCCCGCTCCACTCATAGGCCTTCCACCATCTGAAGGCTGCCTCCAACAGCTGAAAAGTAGTAAATGAGACTCCATTGATCTCCAGAATATCCGTCGTGCGAAGAATCCGCTGACACCTATCCAAGAAGTCTTAAGCATCCTCTAACTCAGCCCCACTGAATGATGGAGGCTTGAACCTCCCAAACCTCTCTAGTCTCTTCTGCTCCGTCACTCATAGTGGGACCCACCTAGGCCTGAGCAACTGCCACTGGCTAGGCTAGTAGCACCTCCGGTATCTGAAGTCCTTGCACCACCTGCTCTGGAGTACGGGCGGTGAGAGTCTGAGCACCTCTCCAGGCCTGAGAAGTGGCTAGAGCGGCCGAAACTGAAACCGCCTGAGCAAGGCTAGTGCAAACAGTCAATATCTAGGCTAGAGCTTCCTGAAGGCCTAGAATCACAATGGGCACAGCTGGTGCCTGAGCTGGTCCCACCGGTTCAACTACATCTGGGATCTGCTCCTGAGCTGGAGCAACTAGTGGGCCTACAGGTGCTGCTCTAGCTGCTCTGCAAGCTACACCTCCGCCTCTACCGTGGCCCTAGCTGGTGGTACTGGTAGTCGTCCGCTCGATCTGGTAGCACGTGTCCTCACTATATGTGAGAGAATAGAATAACAGAAGTTTAGTTCTCAGAATCAACAAATACTCACGACAAGAATACAAGAAAGTGAAGTTTTTCTAATGATTCGGCAGCCTCTCGAAGATAAATATAGACGTCTCTGTACTGATGCGCAAGACTCTATTAAACCTGCTCATGACTCGTGAGACCTATGTAACCTAGGCTCTGATACCAACTTGTCACGACCCAAAATCGCACATGTCGTGATGGCGCCTATCGCAATACTAGGTAAGTCGACAACTCAAAAATAACCACGCATAATTAATTTAAAACATACTCAAATAAGCTTAATAGTAAAAATCTCATAATTGACTGATAAGAAAATATCGCAACTCAATACAAAATACCTCAAAATCCGGGTGTCACTGAGTACATGAGCATCTAAATGACAACATAGTCTGACTGTTAAACACTGTTTAGGCAGATAGAACAGTACAAATAACTAAAAAGAAGGAGAGTTAAGATCTGCGGATTCCAAGGCAACTACCTCGATACTCTCTAACATATAAAGCTCCGAACCTAATAACCGCCGTACCTGGAAGTACCTGGATCTGTACATGAAGTGCAGAGTGTAGCATGAGTACAACTGTACTCAATAAGTAAAAAGACTAGCCTTGGGCTGAAAGCAATGACAAGCTCGGACAGGTACAATCCAAATACAGATTTAAACAATACAGAAATATAGATATGCTTTCAAGTTTAACAGTTTAAGTTCAACACGGATAAAATATGCCAAGTGTGACTGATATGAGGAATGATACATCACTATATCTACATGTCAGTTACGCATGCCAACTATAATGCAACACAACGATAAAGTCATACGTATACTCTCGGATAATTAATTCACTCAGTCCTCCCAGTCACTCATTTCTCCCAGTCACTCATCCTCCCAATCACTCGGCTCTCGCGCTTGGCACTCGCACTCAGTAGGTACCTGCGCTCACTGCTGGTATGTCATAACCCGGAGGGGCGATCCTGCCCAAGAGCTAATATAAGTGAATCATAGAATGAATCAATAAAGCATGCTGCGGCGTGCAGCCCGATCCCATAGATCACTCACAATCAGGCCCTCGGCCTCACTCAGTCATTAGTCTCTCCAGTCTCTCAGGCTCACAAATGATAGATGTGACTGAGTACATAATTGAAAATTAAGTAAGAAATTCAACAGTAAAACAACCTCTATGGGTCCCAACAGTACAAGCATATAGCCTAAACATGATTTCTAACATGAATCAAAGCTCAATTCCTCTAACACATAAATAGTACATGAATAATTACAAGATTAGATGACTACACAGTTCCATGGAATTGACCAAGTCACAATTACTATGGCGCACGCCCATCACCTAGCATGTGCATCACCTCAACACCAACCACATAACACTAATTCAGGGATTCATACCCTCAGAACCAAATCTAGAAGTGTTACATAACTCAAATCGTGCAAATCGCTATTCCAACAAGCCCTTGCCTCGCGAATTGGCCTCCGAACGACACAAATCTAGCCACAAACAACTCGATACAACGAACACAAGCTATAGGAATCAATTCCATATAATAAAGCTAAGTTCTTTAACAAAAGTCAAAAAAAGTCAACTCAAAAAAACAACCACTGGCCCACATCTCGGAATCCAACAAAATTTTTAAAATCTGAACACCCATTCAACGACGAGTCCAACCATATCAAAATTACTCAATTCCAATAACAACTCGACCTTCAAATCCTCAAATTAAAGCCCATGAAATTTCTACAATTTTTCCCAATCTTTCTAACCCAAAACACTAATTAAATGGTTAAAACAACGATATATTCATGTATAACAATCAAATCCGAGTTAGAATCACTTACCCCAATCAACTCCTTGAAAATCCCTCCAAGAATCGCTCAAATCCTAGATCCCTAGCTCAAAATATGTAAAATGGGTTCAAACTCTCCATTTTGAGATAAATAACTGTTGCCCAGATGTCCTTATTCGTGAACGCGGAAAGTGCCTCGCGTTCCCGAAGCACAAAAGTCAACCGTCCAAAAATCCTCTTACACGAATGCGAAGGCTCCCTCACGAACGCAATTCTTCAAAGAACTCCGCCTATGCGAACGCATCTACATGATCGCAAACGCGAAGACTTAAGGCCTGATGCCCAAGCCGGCCTCATCCTCCTACGCGAACGCGAGTACCTTCTCGCGATCGTGATGCTCAACTTCCCCATACCTTCACGAACGTGACTCCTTCTTCGCAAACGCAAAGAACAAACTTGCCCTGCCTCGCTAATACTCTTTGCGGATGCGAGTCCTCTCTCGCGAACGCGTATAAGGAAACCAGACACCAGAAAAATCTGCAGCTCAACAAGACCAAACTCAATCCATAAACAACCCAAAACTCACCCGAGGCCCCCGGGACCCCATCCAAACATACCAACACATCCTAAAATATCATAAGAACTTAGTCGAACCCTCAAATCACATCAAAAACCATCGAAAATACAAATCGCACCCCAATTCAAGCCTAATGAACTATTGAACTTCAAACTTTTAAAACCATTACCGAAACACACCAAAACTTCTCCGATTAAACTTAAATTTTGCGTACAAGTCGTGAATAACACAATGGACCTTTTCCAACTTCTAGAACCAAAATCCAAGCCCGGTAACCATAAAGTCAACTCTCGGTCAAACCTCTCAACTCTCCAAACCTCTATTTTTCCAACTTTCGCCAATTCAAGCCGAAATCATCCACGGACCTCCAAATCATTATCCGGACACACTCCTAAGTCCAAAATTACCATATGAAGCTATCAGAATCATCAAAACTCCATTCCGTAGTCATTTACACAAAACTCAATATTCGGTTTACTCTTTCAACTTAGGCTTCCAACCTTGGGACTAAGTATCCCAACTCATTCCGAAATATCTCCGGAACCAAACCAACTATCCCGGAAAGTCACATAACAATAAATGAGCACAGTATAAGCAATAAATGGGGGAGAACGGGGCTATAATACTCCAAAAGAATGGCTGGGTCATTACACAAATATACACAAATATATATTCCTCTATCTCCACACTTAAATATTGTCATGTCCCCATGACAAATAATGTAAAAGCAAGACGAGGTAAAGGAGTATCCCTGAATGTTTTTCTTTTTTCTTCTGAAGCTTGTGAACTCCAACCTCAATTCTGAATCCTTCTTTCTTTTTTGCTCGTTGGGATTCATCTTGGAGCGCACTTGGCCAAGAATATCAAAATATATATTATTTTTTCTCACATTCCACTCTTTCTTGGCCTTGTCTCGAGCGGACAAATAATTGTACATGGTGATCCTTAACTCCATTTTGCATTTTTCACGAGGATCATTCCATGCATTTTCCTGAAAGTCTCCAATAAAAAAATCCTCAAATTCATAATGATCAAAAGAAATTGAAGAATGATGGTCATTGAAATTTTGGTTTATGCATATGACGACCTCTTCATTCTCATTTACGTCCAACTTAATCAATTTATGTGAATAAGAAATTTTAGTAAGCACTGATCACCTATTGAATTATTTTCAACCAAACCTTTATTTTCAGCTTTTTCGATTGGATCAGGATATTTACCATAAGGGTAGATTCTTTCTCATAAAGCTCAATTTGATCAATTGGTCCATCCTCACAAGATGTAGTTTCATTTAAAATCTCGCCACAAAAATTCAAGGAGATTGCCATACTTACTGATTGATTTACTTTTATTGTTAGATCTGTAATAGCTTATGATTCTGTACATATTTTTTGTCGGTATTTTCTATGAAATTATGCACGACTTTTTTCAAATTTACATTCTCCTCTTGAGGTGATTGACTTCAATATTTTAAAAAAAATTTAAAATATTGATTGCACTCCGGATTGCAATCATATTAACTAGAATCAGTAAGCCTGCAAGAACTAGAAACAACATTAGATTGTTCATTAGATAAACCAAAAGAATAGGAATTACCTTGTTGGCATTCATGAGTAAGGTGACTTCCCCCACAATATTCACAGGTAATGGACCTTTGAATGATTTTATTAATTAATTCTTCAAGGTCATTCATTCTCCTAGGATATGCATAGGAGAACGTGTTACTTGTTTGGCATTCAAAGATTTGGTGGTTGCCTCCGCAACAGTCACATATGATGGTCTTTTGACAGTATTCTTCTACCGACTTAACAAGAAATTTACTTGGTTGATTGAAATTCATTTTAAAATACGTGGAATGAGTTGACCGTCAGGATCCTTTTTTTAATTTTTTCTTTTTGTATTGCTCCCTAATACTTGTAAGGCAATAGAAAACAAAAGACTTGAAGTTAAAGAAAAAAAACTCAAAGTAGTAGTAAGACAATTCATATGAAGTAGTAATTTACCAATCCCCGACAACGACGCCAAAAATTTGACGAGCGTTGGGTGTATATGATTTTCTGCTCGTACTCTATCAAATTATAGTAAAGTTTAAGATATCGTCCCACAGAGATTGGAACCACATAGGGTACAGATTTGTATTGTCTTTATCACTATTGAGAGAACCAAATTGGTAAAGAGATAATTGTTGAAAAAAATAGTAAAATAAAAGCAATAAATATTTATAGTTTTATAAAGCAAGATAAAACCATTATAATAAAATCAAAATTTTATTATTTATTTCTCTATTTAATGAAATGATCGCTTATATCTAATTCAACCAAATCACATAAAAGTAACCAATTAATAACACCTCTTTCGATTAGTGTAGTTAAGCGACTAACAGTAAAACAGAGACCTTTTTTAAAGCATGATCACTTATTTCTAAAACAGTAACTCCACATAATAACAATATATAAATAGCACCGCTCCCGCTTAGTGTTCAATTTATTGACAGTTAGTGATATTAAACAATAATTGACTAATAACACCTCTATCGATTAGTGTAGTTAACCGATTAAAGTAATAGCTTCAAGTAAGAATTATCTTAGTTGAGTGCACCCAGTGAGAAAAAGCCTCTTTCAATTAGCCTTTTCTAAATCTATAAACTTTGTTTAAATATTTCTCTCTTCCCAAATAAGAAATAATTAACAAGATAATGATTTTGGTAAGTGTATATAATTATATCAAATAATAGATATAATCAATATCAAATACCTTGGTGTATAAATATGATAAAGAGAAAATCTCAACATAAGAAGATAATAAAATCAAGATAATTATTATAACACTATTAAAGCTTCATCTAGTATCCCAACCAAAGAAAATTATTCCATAATGGAGAAGAGATAAAAAAGAAAAATACTATTGCTATAATAAAAGAAATAACTTTTGAGGCTAAAAACAAAAACAATATTAAAGTTGGTGTTCTCTGCACAAGAATGGTTCTCCCTTCCACTGAGAAGTCATGCCTATTTATAGGAAATTATGCCCATAAAATCAAGGATGTCATCCTCAGATTGCGGATGACATCCCTAGCTCTTGAATCAATTTCTTCCAGGTGCCTCTTTCCATGAATGACATCCTTAAAATTGTGGATGACATCCTTGGATCGAGGATGCCATCCTTGGACTTTTTGCTGTCTCTGCTTGAACACTCTTCTTTCTTCTCTTTTCTTTTCCTGCTAAATTTATTGATAATTTGTACAAATATTGAACAAAACGCTATATCCATAAATAAAATATTTATTTATTTAATATAATATATACCTAAAAATATACATAATATATGCTTATCAGGAACATTGCCGGTCTCGCCCCTCAAGGTAAGTGTGATTGTCCTTCATTGTTTTTCCTTCTTTTTCCTTGGCTTTAACTTGCTTCTAACTTTTAACATTTGCTATTCTTTGATTTGCAAACTGTCGTTCTGGAAATTGGAAGCGCACAGAGGGACAGAGACAGAAAGCAATGTATGTGTGATGTTTTATGCTTCAATGCCACACAAGGGAGGGGGATAATTTGTGTGGTGCCCAATTTTTTGCATGCACAGATTATAGAAGGACTTGGTTCTTCTACGAGTTCCTTACACTACAGTTGCGGAATAATAAATGTAGAAAGTAGGGAACGCAAGTATTTTTTCGTGAAAAACACCCGGCTCAAAAGGTTTTTCCAACACTTCACTAAATCACTGAGCCAAACAACAAAGTTTAAAAAACTCTTATACCTAAAGATTACCTATAACCCTTGTAGCAACCAGACAAAGGTTGTTGCAATAGCTTGAAGTTAACTATATCCTAAACAGTACAACTTGATATTATTATGATGTTAGCTCTAATAATCCACTTGATAATGATATGTTAGAAGCACAATATAACTATCAAACTGGGGTTAATTTAGAATAACCACATGAATTTCAAGCTAGTCCACCTGAAGTTCAGTCTGACTTGCCTGTTATACCTCCTACTAGAGTCATGGCTAAACGTAAGGACAGATCTGAGGTGTGGGAATTTGCGAAAAAGAAGTTTGAAGGTCATACGGCCGTATGTGGACTTCGTGGAATGGAGTGGGTTTTCAAAACTGGGGGTAATGAAGGTGGAACGGGTAAAATTAGGACCCACTTAATAAATAAACATCCTAAGGAATGATCAATGCGCGCGCGGGGTATTTATTTAGGAAGCGAACATGGGGGAGTAGCGCATGATGAATCCTTGGGTACCCAAAAAAAAATTAACCAAACAACGGGAGGGATTCTTACTTATGATAAACAAAGGGATAGGGAAAATATTGCTAAACTAGTTACGGTAGAGGGTTTACCTTATAGTTTTCCTTCTTCTACTGGTTTTGTTCGTTATATTCAGGCTACATATAATCCTTCTTTTAAAGGTTTTCCAAGACTGTTAAAAATGATATTATTAAATTTAAGAAAGAATGTAGAGATTATTTGCGATATTTATTTGATAACTTTGACATTAGAATATGCCTTACTATGGATATGGGTCGTTCTAAAAATAATTGTAATTATATTACAGTTACTGTTCATTTGATAGATCCTGAATGGGCATTTCAAAAATGTATTATTACTTATAAAGTTGTTGATGAACCACACACAGGTAATTATATTTCCAAAACAGTTTCATCAGTTTGTCGTGCATATTGTTTAACTAACAAAGTTTTTAGTATTACAGTAGACAATGCGACAAACAACACAAAAGTACTTAGGAACTTGAGACCTATTTTGAACCCCCCTTTTGAGGAATTTTTTCATGCTAGATGTGCATGTCATATTCACAATTTAGTAGTAAAAGATGGTCTTAACTTGTTTAACCATATTATTGAAAATGTGAAAGTAGCTATTGCTTATATATCTAGAAATAAAAATCAAGAAAAAAAAAAGAAAATGGGAAAGAAAATGTATAGAATTAGGAATGCCGATTAGGAGAGTCCAAAAGGAAGTTTGTACTAGATGGAACACTTTATATGAAGCATTGACTGACGCTTATGAATATATAGAGCCTATTACTCAAATGTATAATAAGCATTTTATGAAACTTTATCACCTTAAAGAGGATGATTGGAACCTTGTTCAACATCTCCTTCAGTTTTTAGAAAAATTTTATCATGCTACTTTAGAATTTTCTGGACAATATTATCCAACTACTCCTACCATGTTATATTATATAGCTGGAATATCTGAATTATTGAAATTATATAGGCAATACAAAGCATATAAAGTGGCTGTAGAGGCTATGATTGAAAATTTTAAAAAATATTTTTTTCCTAATTCTCAAGCTTTTTTACATTGCTTCTGTGTTGCATCCTGCTTTTAAACTTAAGTTAACTGAACGACTTGTTAGATTAAACCTGTTGAAATTGCGACTAATAAATGTCCAAGTGTGGAACATGCTTGTGCTAAAGTTCTTTCAGATACCATGGCAGTTTTCGCAAAGTACAAAGCTTGGGCAGACAGTGCGACACCAACTGCACCAATACAGTCAACCGGTAAAAGTTTTTCGCAAATGAGCAAAAGACATACGGGGATGAGCACTTTTGGAGGACTTGATCAAAAGTTGCTTTCAACAGTGAGTTCCAAGTCTATTTAATTCAATATCCAAAGAAACTTACAAGTTTTGGAACTCATAATTTGTTGGATTATTGGAAGAATCAAGAATCGCAGTTTCCAATACATACAAAAGTGGCCCGGGATATATTAACAATTCAAGCTTCATCAGTTGCATCGGAGAGCGCTTTTAGCCAAGGAAGATTTCAAACTGGAGATCACGGACATTCATTGAGAGAAGAAGCAATAGAGACAGGAGTTGTATTCATGGATTGGATCAGAGCAGCGAAGAAACTTTGAAATTCCAGAACTTTCTCAGAAAAAAGACAAAGCGTATCTCGATCAAATTTTGGGCAACGGAACAAGTGAAGAAGGGAGTCAAACAGGCAATGAAGAAAAAGATGAAGAAGAACAAGACGAAGATGATGAACAGAACAACAACAACCAGTTCCTAAAGAAAAGTCTACGGCTAACTTAAAAAAATTAGCCAATATGTTTAAAAGAATGTAATTTTCTAAATTAGAATACACTATAATAAAATTGCTCCAAATCTTGAAATTCCATCACAAGTTCACAACTTTTGTCTTCTTATTTTTTTTTAAAATTTATTCTTTGCGCAAAAATACTACAATTAATTACTAGTTTCTAATTGATTCACATTTCAAGGTTTGAATCTAATTTTAAACTTTGAAACTAATTCAAAGTTTGAAAAAATATTACAAGTTTTTTAATTCTAAGTTTGAACATTGAAACAAACTAAACATTTCAAATATATTTACAAAGTTGGTAATATTTTGTTGTTATATTTTCAAAAACTTAAAATTATCCATCACTATAAATGAAAGACAAATAAAAAAAATTAAAAAAAAAATCGGCCGGACCAGTCTGGACCAGACCGAAAAATAGGGATACTGCTAGCCGGTGCCGGTCACGAACCGGCTTCCATCAAAGAGGACCGGCGATCCCAGACCAGTAAGACTGGTTGGGTCCGGTCTTGAGGCCTTCCGATACCGGACCGGACCGAAATTGGAACCGAAAAAAAAGTTCGGTCCGTGACCGGATCGGACCACTGGCCCCTCTTAGTACCTAGTATAAATACTTCTAAAGAAAGCTGAAAGGTACCACTCAAAAGCCCCACTACAATTGAACTAGAATGAAAGATAGACACTTGGAATTAATTTCTTCTATCTGGTTTATGTAGCTTCAGGTTTGCACACTTAAAATATACAGGAATTGCTTGCAAAATGCCTTGCTATTTTGCTCTCAATTCTTGCTTAACTTCAGCGTTTGTGCATCACTTGTAAAAGAGAACACAAGTGGTATGTATAAAGTTAGTAGAATATGGATTAACTAGAGTTCTAATACTTTACTCTTTCTTGGTGGAAGATTTCTAGTTAACTTCAATCTCTAACTCTTGCCTTATCTAGGATAGAGTTCTCTTCAAGTAAGGAGTCCTGTTCTTTAGCAATTATGCAACATTTTCATTCAGGGAATATCATATATAACCATTTATACTTATCCCCTTCACGTGCATGCCTTGTGCTTGAATTAGCCCGTGTCCTGTGTACACTTTCATGGACCTAGTTCATTTTTGTGTTCATTGTCAATAATAAATAAATAAAATCCACTTAAGCCAACAAATACAATCATGGATTCAAGTTTCTCTTATCAATCTAAAAATATTAACCATCTAAGAAATATAAACAAACAATTAGAGCAAAAGTAATGATTATCATTGATAAGATTCATCCACAAAGCTTAAAAATTAATAAAAGTACTGAACTATGAGCAAAAAAAGACATTAAAACATCCCACTCGGATCACTTGTTACAAACTAGGCTAGGAAGTGTTTAAGACTGGGAAGGACTAGGTTATTGGTTTCTGGCCGGAAGCAGCTTCAACATGTCTTGAAGAATGCCATCATTCTTCTCTTTCTCCTTTGCAAGCTCAGACCTGAGAGCATGCCTCTCAGTTTCTACTTCAGCCAGCCTCTTCTTCAGCCTCTCAATCTCAGCATCCTTAACCCCACTCTCCTGCTCCAAAGCTCTCAGTTTACTATTCATGGGCACTCTCGTGGATGAACCAGGTTCTTTGGGAGCAGTAAGGACTTCATAGTCACGGTCAGTCAAAGTGTTGGCCCCAAAGTAATCTTTACTTGTGCTGACATCCCATTTCTTGAGGGGAATCTTAAAGTGAGCGAGCACAGCAGGGAGTATAAAACCATAGGGTATGGCATGAGTTTTAGTGTCAGAAACCACCCTATTAAGGAGCTGGATTATGAACCCCGGTCAGTTGATATGCCACCTACTATCCAAGCACTCCATAAGGACCAGGTCCATAAAAGTAGCAATGTGCTTTCTCTCCTGCCTGGTCAGAACCACTTTGTTGACAAATTCAAAGAGTACTTTGTGGGCAGGAGTCATCTCACTCTTATAAACAGCCCTGGGTCACAGTTCTAAGTCCCTATCAGCAAACTTCTTGGTGATGATAAGTGAGGTAGGCAAATTCTCTAGACTAGGCCACTTTAACCTTTTATAGTCATTGTAACCTTCGGTCGGTATCGTTAGAATCTCTCCTAGCTCTTTATCATCAAATCTCACCTTCACCCCTTTCACTACACAGTTTACCCTTCCATTCTCTATCTCACAATTAGCAAAAAATTCCACAATTTTAGCTCGGGCTAACCATGTCCTTCCAACCCTGAATCTCTAACTTCTCCAACAACAGCACCATTCCTTCCTCTTCTAAATCAGTGAGGATCCTACCCTTTAGAATTGTTCTTTTCTTAAGTTTAACCATCTCGTCCTTTTCTTCATTAGTCTTTTCTTCTTCTTCACTCTCTTCTTCCAGAATTTGCACTCTTCTTGATTTCCTGATAGTCCTTTGCTGGGAATTCTTCTTAGAAGTCTTTCTCTTCTTAGCACTTGGAGTCACAGCCTCCACTTCCTCTGCCTCATCCTCATCATGAAGGACCAGGTCCATCTCCTCAATCTCAATTGTTTCACTTGGTTCACCCATCCTTCTTCTTTCCTTTAGCAGTAGCTTTTTTTTCACTCTCAACTAAGGCTTTTTCTAGGTCAGCCTCACTCTACTTCCTCTGACTCTTTGTAGCTTTTCCTCTTGGGGAAGGAGTCTCTAGAGAGATAGAAGAGGCAGCCGTTCTCTTCTTGCCTCCCATAACAGTTCCATGGATTTAATTCCTAGACTCTTCTTCTTCTTTGGATTATATCTATCAGACACTTTTTTCAAAAGGACATGGAGAGGTTCCTTCCTAGATGGAACAGGTTCTTGGAACCTTTTCCTCAGCCTCACCAGCCTATCTGCTGCACCAGCATCTCCAGACCCATTTCCTTCTTCTTCTCTTAAACTCTCTTCTTTCTCAATAGCCTCCTCACTCCATATCATCATAGCCATGTTTCTCCAGTCAAACTAACAGGAGTGTGTGAAGATTAACCACTCCTCCTTCTCCCTTTCCCCTCACATCGCCGTTACTCCCTTACTCACTTTTTCTTTTCCTTTTTTATGTTTACCACCTATATTTGTAGACTCAGACTCTACACCAGCAATAGTACCAACCAGAACAAATCTTTTCTCAAGATTTTCAGTAACTTCTGTAACAACATCATATGAAAATTTTAACTGGAAGTTACCTATTCAGTTTCAGATGAAACTAGTTCTTCCCCCTCAGTTGCAGATTTAAAGGACTCGTCTGATTTTTTGGGTTCCTCTACTTGACTAGCTTTTAACTTTTTGTTTATTTTCTTAGTTTGTTCACTACTAACAACTTTTTTACGAGCAAGCATCTTAACACGCCCTTTCTTGGGAGTTTGGATGGTTGAAGGTGTGGGTTATGGTTCTTTGGGTGGTGAAGAAGGGTTCTTAGTCATCTTGGAATTTTCAGATGGGTTGGCCATTAGATGAGTGTAGAAGAGATGAGAGAAGGTTGAGAGAATTTGGAGCTTGATTTTTCAAAGATTAGAAGTGAAGAAACGGGTAAGGGCCAATCAATTTAAAGAGGGAAGAGATGGAGTGTGTAATGGCTGCTTTTTGGAGATTAGAAGTCTAATCAACCTGGGAGTGTCAGTTTAAAGAGACGTTGGACTCTTTCCCAAAAACTTAGGCAATTATGGCGAGTGGGATTTTGTTTGGTGAAATTGGTTTGTTGGTAACAGATTGGTTCAAAAAGAGGTTAGGATTAAGTGGGACTCCTTTCAAATTATAATGATCCAAATACAGTTATTCCAAAATATGCGGAGTGGAGAATACATATCTTATAATTTTGATGAACCAGGTTCTTCACTGAAAGCTCTCTTGTGTAAGACTAGATTTTTCAAGAAAATAAGGGTAATATCATTAAAGATCAGTTTTAGCACATAGCACAAGAGTATACTAATGAAAGTATGAGACTGAGCAATATCTAATCTAATTATTTATAAAATTCAAAAATTATCTGACCAGTCATTGAGTTAGAACCGATTTCTTTTAGGTGATCTTAATTATCCCTAAATCTAACATGTTCTTTTCAAAGTGATCTCTACTCAAAGTTTATTTTAAGATGTTAGCTATTTGCTTATCAGTAGCACAAAATTCCACAGTGATCATACCCTTCTCATAGTTGTCCCTCAAAAAGTGATACTTAACATCTATGTGCTTAGTTCCTTTGTGATGAACCGGGTTCTTGGTCATACTAATTGCACTAGCGTTGTCACAAAAGATGGGGATACAACCTAGAGCAATTTCAAAGTCCATTAATTGCTGTTTAATCCACAATAATTGAGCACAACATGAGGCAGGAGCCACATACTCAGCTTCAGCAGTAGACAAAGCTATATAATTTTTCATTTTGGTGGCCCAAGACACAAGACATGAGCCAAAAAATGAGGCATACCTGAAGTCTCTTTCTATCACAAGAAGACCTAAATAATCAGCGTCAGTGTATCCCACTAAATCAAAATTACTTCCTTTAGGATACCATAGGCAAATATAAGTGGTGCCTTTTAGGTATCTCAAAATCCTCTCGACAGCCTTCAAGTGAGACTCCTTTGGATTTACCTAAAATCTAGCACAAGGACCAACACTAAAAACAATGTCAGGTCTACTAGCAGTGAGATACAACAACGAGCCAATCATTCCCCTATACACCTTCTGATCAATAGATGAACCAAATTCATCCTAATCCAATTTAGTAGGCGTTGCTATAGGAGTGTCAATTTCTTTGGAATCTTCCATTTTAAACCTTTTTAAGCAACTCTTTCACATACTTTTGTTGATGGATCAAAGTTCCATTTGGATTTTGTTTAATTTTTAAGCCTAAAAAGAAATTAAGCTCACCCATCATACTCATTTCAAATTCACTCCCAATTAGCTTAGCAAATTCTTTACTTAACTTATCAGTAGTTGCTCCAAAGATTATATCACAACATATATCTGAACTACCAAGAGATCTATACCTTTCTCTTTCAAGAATAAAATATTGTCAATTTTACCTCTCTTGTAGCCATGCTCAAGCAAGAACTTTGACAATCTTTCATACCATGCTTTTGGAGCCTGCTTGAGCCCATAAAGTGTCTTGTCAAGCTTGTACACATGATCAGGACATTTCTTGCTTTCAAAGCCCGGTGGTTGCTTGACAAACACTTCTATTATATGCCCTCCTCTTGACTATATCAGTGAACCACCAATCTTGCCTTGTTCCTTTTAACTGTTCCATCTCTATCTAGCTTGTTTCTGAAGACCCATTTAGTGCCAATCAGTGTTCTATCCTTGGGTCTTGGTACCAGGTGCCAAACTTGACTTCTCTCAAATTGATTGAGTTCATCTTACATTGCATACACCTAATCTACATCCTACATAGCCTCTGAAACATTTTTAGGTTCAATAAGAGATTAAAAAAAATCATCAAAAGCACAGAGGTTCTTTAAAGAAGATCTGGTTTTGATTCTAGAGGTTGGATCAATGATTATGTTCCCAATGGGATGAGAACTTTGATACTTGTAAGGTTTCACAACCAACTGGTTTTCTCTAGATATTCCTTCAATGCTTTGTTGCTGAGGAACAGGTTCATGGACAGGTTCCCTCGAAGTTTGAGGATCAATTCCTCTCTGTTCAGTTCCCCCCGTCATGTTGCCAGGGTAGAAGGACTTGTTCCATCACCTTTTCCTTCCTGTGGTGTAGCTTCAGGTTGGACTGTTATTTCACTTGAGTTTCTTACCAGCCCAATTTCCTCATCATTTGGTTCCTGCCTCTCAGAAAGAATATTAGTTTCATCAAAACCATGTACACTTTCTTCTGTGCACATAGTTCATTTTCTATAAATCTTATAAGCTTTACTATGTGAAATATATCCCAAGAATACTCCCTCATCACTTCCAGGATCAAACTTACCTATGGAGTTTTTTCCATTATTGTGCAGAAAGCACTTGCATCCAAATACCCTAAGGTGGGATATATTTGGCTTTCTCCCTTTAAGTAACTCATAGGGAGTCTTCTCAACAAGAGGTCTGTCATACACCTATTTATGATATAGCATGTAGTGTTTACAGCTTCTGTCCAAAAGTTATGAGGCAATTTATTAGCAAGTAGCATAGTCCTAGCCATTTCTTCCAAAGTCCTACTTTTTTTTTTCAACTACTCCATTTGTTGTGGATTTTAAGGAGTAGAAAAATTATGATCTATGCCATGCTCATCACAAAATTCATAAAATTTAGCATTCTCAAACTATGTGCCATGATCAGACCAAATTGGTGCAAGTTGATTACCTAGTTGTTTCTAAGTTATTTCTAACAAATGAAGTGAACATGTCAAATTCTCCATCTTTAGATGTTAAAAATAGCGTCCAAGTAAACCTAGAATAATCATCAACAAGCATCATAACGTATTTCTTACCACCTCTTCACATTGTCCTCATTGGTTCACACAAATCTATATGGACCAGTTCCATAGTTCTGGTAGTACTTACCATTTTCTTGCTTTTAAAATAGGATATTACCTGCTTCCCCCTTGCACAAGCCTCGAAAATTTTATCTTCCTTGAACTTAATGTTAGGCAGTTTTATCACTAAGTCCTTGGAGACTAATTTGTTAAGTTGACTTAAACTTGCATGTCCAAGTCTCTTGTGCCACAGGAGGGGATCATTGTCAACACACTTAAGCAAGTGAGTTAATTATCTGAAAGTGTGGACAGATCCGCCACATATATGTTATTCACTCTTTTACCCTGCAAATTATCTTGTCAGTAGTAAGATTTATCACAAAGTATTTTGTAGAGGTAAAAGCTACCATGTTAACTCTATCACATATTTGTGATACACTTATTAAAATGTACTTCAGTCTATCTACCAAGTAGACATTGTCAATAGAGTGAGCATCAGTCTTACCTACCTTTCCAACCCCAATGATCTCACCTTTCTTTCCATTTCAAAAGGAGACATTACCTTATTTAAGGTCCTCAACTGAAAGGAACTGGTTCTTGCTTCCTGTCATGTGCTTTAAGCAACCACTATCCATGTACCATATTTGGCTGCTCCCCTTCACTTGGACCTGCAAAACGAAATTAAGGGTTAGTCTTAAAGGATAAATCAAATTCTTTTTAGCCCAACTTGGCAGCCTATTTTTCCTAGAATAAATTTTTTGTTCTTTTGATTTGCCTTTTCTTTTGCAGTGCAATCACTTTTGTAGTGACCAGTGTTACCACTATGTGTACAAATGTTATTCTCAGGGAGTGTGAGGTAATTATTTTTGGGATCCCACTTAGCTGCAGAGTTCCCAAAGCCTAGTCCTCGTCCGTTGCTACTATGATGTTCCTGTAGCCATGAAAGTGCATCAGAGGACTTGTTCCATTTACAAGTTCTGTCTAGCTCATGCTTAACCTTATTTAGGTCCTCCTTCAAGACTCTTGTCTATTCATCTCTTTTATACAACTCATCTTACATTTCACCTAAATTCTCTTCTAGAGTGAGTTGTGTGTTACCAGCTATCTTCTTACCCTGTTCCTTACTACAATTTTAGATTTTCATATCGACATTCTAGGACAGTTTTATGAAGTGCATGAACCTAGTTCTATAATACAGTATTTTCACTTTCAGTTTCACAAGTCCTAAGTTCTAGGTTTCTGCACTTTGCTTTCAAAATGACACACTCTTTTGATAGTTGTTCCTTCTCATTATTCACAACTTCAGACTTATCAATCAACTCTAGTAATAATTCTGATAATATTTCTTTAGACAAAATTTAATCTTGTCTTTGAGTTGAAAGACACTTACCTCAAATTCTCCAATAGCCATTAGTGCTCGTTCATCATCATCATCATCGAAGCTTTCATCTGAGCTATCTACCCAAGCAGCAACCATAGCCTTGGTTGATTCTTTATTATTGCCTTTCTTGGGATGAACTTGTTCCTTCATTCAGCTCTTTCCTTTTTCCATTCAATCTCCCAGAAAAGACAGTTCTTGATTATGTGATCAGTCTTTCCATACTTGTAGCATCCATCATTTGCCTACTTCTATGGAGCTCTTGACTTGCTGTAGCTTCCACTTCTTGAAGAACCCTTTCCTCTCCTTAGGTACTTCTTTAAGTCTTTGGTAATCATTAACCATTCCATCATCTTCCAAGTCAGAACCTTCAATGATTCTGAATGCCAGACTCCTTTCCTTCTTAGGCACATCCATTTTCATGGTTTGTCTTCTAAGTTCATAAATAGTGAGATTTCCAATCAACTCACCAAAAGGAAGTGCAGCAATATTATTTGATTCCTAAATAGCCCTGATCTTGCTTTCCCATGTGATTGGCAAGACCCTGGTTAGTATTTTTTCAACCCTCTCATCTTCAGGAATAATCCTTCCAAGAGACTTTAGTTCATTTGTCAGTGTAATGAACGTTGTGCACATCTCTTGAATGGTTTCTCCATCTCTCATGGAAAAGTTTTCATACTGAGAGTGCAATAGAGTTCCTCTTGATCTTTTCACCTAAGTTGCTCCTTCATGGGCCACTTGCAGTGTGTCCCAAATTTGCTTGGCCATGGAGCAACCTTGGATTCTGTTGTACTCATCTAGACAAAGTCCACAAATAAGCCATTTCTTGGCTTTGGCATTCTTTTCCTACTTCTTCGAATTCTCAGCAGTGCAATCAACTCTTGTCTTTGGCACATCTAATACTTCAGCATTTTTCTTCAAAGTAGACAGTAGACCATTAGTGATACTGTCCCATAGCTTATAGTCCTCTGCCTGTATGTGATCTCTCTTCCTTGTATTCCGCGAAGAATAGTACTGTCCATTAAAGAGTGATGGCCTAGCAGTGGATTTTCCTTCCTAATTTTCAAGTGGTGCACTCATCTTGATCTTCTCCTAAGGTGTTAGCCTCTTTAAGGATAACCCGCTCTTACCAATTCATGTTTTTTACTTCAATGCCACACAAGAGGGGGTGATTTGTGTGGTGTTTAATTTTTGGCGTGCACAAATTATAGAAGGACCTTGTTCTTCTACGAGTTCCTTACACTATAGTTGTGGAATGCAGAAAGTAAAGAACACAAGTATGTTTACGTGGAAAACACCCAGCTCAAAAGATGAAAAAATCACGACCTACTTCCCAGTAAGATTTTTTCCAACACTTCAACAAATCATTGAGCCAAATAAAAATATTTACAGAACTCTTGTAAACCTAAGGATTACCTCTGACCCTTGTAGCAACCAGCCAAAGGCTGTTGCGACGGCTTCAAGTTAACTCTAACTTGAACAATACAATTAAAAGTATATAGCACAAATGCTTCTAAAGAAAGCTGAAAGGTACAACTCAAAAGCCCTACTACAATTGAACTAGAATAAAAGACAGACACTTGGAACGATTATTCTATCAAGTTCATGTAGCTTCAGGTTCACACACTTGAAACACACAGGAATTGCTTGCAAAATGCCTTGCCATTTTGCTCTCAATTCTTACTTAAATTCACATTTGTTCGTCACCTGTAAAAGAGAATACAACTGATATATATATATATATACATATATATATATATGTATATATGTATATACATATATATATATATATATAGAGAGAGAGAGAGAGAGAGAGAAAGTTAGTAGAATAAGGATTAACTAGAGTTATAATGTTTTACTCTTCCATAGTGGAAGAGTTCTGGTTAAATTCAATCTCTAACTCTTCCTTTATCTAGGATAAAGTTCTATTCAAGTAAGGAATCATGCTCCTTATCAATTATGCAACTTTTTCATTCAGGGAATGTCAGATATAACCACTTATACTTATCCCCCTTATCTAGGATAGAGTTCTATTCAAGTAAGGAGGCATGCTCCTTATCAATTTTGTAACCTTTTCATTCAGGGAATATCAAATATAACCACTTATACTTATCCCGTTCACGTACATGCCTTGTTCTTGAATCTGCCGGTGTCCTATGTACACTGTCCATTAGACCTGGTTCATGCATGTGTTCCTTTGTCAATCATCAAAATTAAAATCCACTTAAGACAAAAATGTGAAACTGAAGGGTAAATACCTGGAGTTCCGTGGGAAGTATCGGGACGCTCAAAGGCGGCTTCACGAAGAGGGCGACATGTCAGCCTTGAGGGAGGAGCTGAAGAAGAAGGAAGAGGATCTGATGGTGGCCGTGGAGAGGTTTAGCATTCTCGAAGGAGTGTTGAAGAGTAAAGAAGAGGAGCTCGAACTGAGCAAAGGCGTGGAGGCCCAATGTAGCAACCTCCGGAGTTGGTTAGTTCAATTGTGAAGTTAATTTGACGGATGCCAGCTCGAGATCGATACTCTTAGGGGTGAAATCACTAAGAAGCAGCGGATGCTTGAGGAGGCAGAGTCCTCCTAGATAGAGGCTCGTAGTGGGGTTGTTCTTTTGGAGTTGGAAAATAGGGTTATTAGTTCTGAACGAGATAATATTCTATCAGCAACTGAAGCTAAGGAGGCCAGGATCGAGGAGAAAATTGGAGAGTTGGATAAGAACTCTGAGCTGCTGGAGCGAGTTGCTGTTGTTGAGGCCAACAACGCTCGATTACTTGAGCGAGTTGCTGCTTTTGAGGCCGAGAAAGCCCAATTGCTTGAGCGGCCCTCTACGTCGCATGCCTCTGAGTTTACTGATATTCCCCGAGAGAGGCACGAGGACTAGATCCTTACTGAAGCCCGCTTGGACGTGATTCGTGAGTTGAACAAGACAGGCTTTATCTTCGAGAGGGCTATTGAGGAGGCTCGAGTCAAAGCTCAAGAGGCTCTGATCACCTGCGACTATCATCCCGCCACACCTCTGTCAGATTCCAAGGAAGGCGATGAGGAAGGTATGAGTCAAGCTTGCAGATAGCGCTTGGTATGGATATACTTATGACCGAGGTGAGGAAGGAGAGGATGGTGGAGGCCAAGGCGGCGGCGACCATTGAATGTTTATCTTTTTTGTTTTTGTTCAAATTTCATACTGTACCTTTTATTGGCGTCTTCGAAAACCTTTGTAAAAACTTTTTCTATGAATACAAAGGTTCGTTTTGGTTTGATTGTACCTTTTATCTTTCTGCGTTCTTGTTTTTGTACTTTGCTACTCTGTTTTCTTCATTGTTATCTTCCACTCGAGTTTACTTATGCTTTTTTTTTTCATCGGGCTTGGACCATGTGTCTAGAACAATCTCAGTACATATGGCGCAATACGATTCCACATATCAAGGTCGGAATGGGATTGGGTATTTTCACGTCTTACCATTGTTCCCGCTTTGTCTTGATTTCCGATTGATGAACAAGAAGGAAAATGGAACAATTCTATTTTTGACTCGCCCCCGGTTACATGTCCTTTGGACCCTTCGCTTGCCCACCACCAGTGGAATCAAGCTAGCCCCCTATGTCGGAAAGTTGGGGGAAGAGTGCATTTCCATCGGTTCCCTGACGGCTACTTTGTTATGACTTCACCCACATCGAAGACCCCACCGTGGCATGTGCCAATAAGACCAGTGGCACTAGTGTGCCACAGAAGTCACCGAGGGCTGATAAGTATTGTTCGAATGGGTCGAACCTGTCGTTAAGTTATGTCGAGGCCGAGGGCCGACAAGTGTGGTTCTAGTTGACCGATCATACCTTTCGTTTAAGTCGTAGTCGAGGGCTAATAAGAATCGTTCGAGCTGTTTGAACATACCTTTGATTAGGTTGTGGCCAGGGGCCAATAGGAGTTGTTCGAGCTGGTCGAACTTTCCTTTCATTAAGTCGCGGTCGAGGCCGATAGGAGTTGTTCGAGCTGGTCGAACTTACTTTTCATTAAGGCATGGCCGAGGGCCAACAGGTGTTGTTCGAGTTGAACGTATCATTTTGTTTAGTCGTGGCCAGGGGCCGATAGGTGTTGTTCGAGATGGTCGAACGTACCATTTTGTTTAGTTGTGGCCGTGGGATGATAGGAGTTGTTCGAATTGGTCGAAGTTAACTTTGACTGAGTTGTGGCCATGGGCCGATAGGTGTTGTTTGAGTTGATCAAACGTACCATTTTGGAGAGCAGTTTCAATAAACGTGCATCTTTATTATTTTGAAATTGTTGCTTTGGTTACATCATTTCGCCCTTCGGCAACTTTTGGAGAAAATTACAAGTCTCGGGTGTTGGCTGGCATTCCAGTGCCAGTCCCAGTATATCTAGTCCCTTCATTGTCCGGCTTGGAGATATTGAGGAGTCGGGAAATGAAAAATATAGCTGCTCTCATGTACTCCAACTCGAAGTCTTCCACTCGTCACCTCGTTAAAAACCTCCTTGATAAAACACTATTGGGACAAAACTCAAGTGAGGAAAAAAAGAGTACGACTAGCGGTGGCAACATATCAACTGAACCAAAAAAACCATCCGAACTGACAATTTTGGTTTACTCTGTTCAGTGTATTCGATTTTTCGGTCGGTTAGTGGTTTATAATTTTGTAAAATTCGGTAATCGGTTCAATGACCGATTTTGGGGTTGCGATTTTTCGGTTAACCGAAAAACCAAAGTTTTGTAAATATGCTGCTATGCTTAACTCGTTATGTAGAAAGTATATTCGTTAGCTTGTGTGTGCTTCTATTCTATTACCCCTAAATAGACGATGCAGTTTAATGTTTGTAGTAGTAGAGGGATAAAGAAAGTACGATTAGGTGTAATTAGGAATAATGAAAGCTGTTTTTTGTGTCTTTTGGTTAACTTTGACGGCAAAAGTAAGAAATAAGTAGAAACACCAGGAATTTGACTGTGATGTGTCTCATAAGAGACGGCAATTATGTTGTCATGTGAAATTGAAGAGAAAAATTTAGCTAACCTTTAATAACTGAAACTTGATTTTCAGTAGAGAAAACCCCAAAGGGCAGGGTCAAAATCGATCGAACTACACCGAATATTAAACTAACCGATGTTTTAAAAATCAAAAAAATTGTATTTATATTGGTTCGTTTTTTGGTACACCAAACCAATAACCGAAAATCAAACAAATCGAACCGAACTTCTTGAAAATCGAACTGTACCGACCGACGCCAACCCCTAAGTACGACTTACGGGGCATTTCTTATTTTTCAAAAGTTGAAGTACTTGAGATGGCTGATATTCTAACTGTTTTGTAGGAGCTTCCCATCCATAGTTTCCAATTGGAATGAACCCTTGTCTATTTTGCCTATGATTTTGTATGGTCCATCCTAGTTAGTTCTCAACTTGCCTTCTCGTGGGTCCCTATTTGCTTGGGTCTTGGTTTTGATCGGGGAACCTTTGCCTTTTTGTTGTAGTAGCGTTCTACTTGTTGTTTCAGTGAGACTATCCTTATCTATGCCATATATCATTGCTCTTTGACCTCGTCAAGGTATTGTTTCCTATTCTCGTCATTGTCGACGCCACTTTCATGGGAGTATCTCAGGCTTGGTTCTTCGACTTCGACTAGTATTACTACTTTTGTTCCATAGACTAGAGAATAAGATGTCTCTCCTATGCTCGTCTTTGGGGTCGTTATGTGCTCCCATAATACTTCTGGGAGTATTTCCGGCCACAATCCCTTGGCGTCCTCAAGTTTCTTCTTCATGATGTTTAAGATACATTTGTTGGAGGATTATACCTGCCGGTTGCTAGTCAGGCAATAAGAAGTTGAAAGTATACTTTTAATGTTCTACTTCTCGAAGAACTCGGTGGTTTTTCTTCCCGTGAAATGGGGCCCGTTGTCACATCTTATCTCTTTAGGTAGGCTGAATTGTCAGATGATATTTTGCCATATGAAGCTAATTACCTCTTGCTCACGAACTTGGGCGAATGCTCCTGCTTCCACCCACTTAGAGAAATAGTCAGTTAAAACTAAGAGGAATTTTACATTACCTCATCCCGGCGGAAGCGATCCCACGATGACCATTCCCTATTTAATGAAAGGCCATGGAAAGGTGACAGAATGAAGGTGTTAGCTTGCTTGTGGATTATCAGCGTGTATCTTTGACACTGCTCGCATCTCTTCACAAATTCTAGGGCGTTCTTTTTTCATGGTGGGCCAATAATATCCGGCCTATATGAGGCACCTGACAAGTGCTCGATAACGCGTTGGGTTTGGTTCGGGCGTAAGTATTTTTCTAAGGGGCCGCCGTACATTCTCTTATACAAGTCATTGTGAAGGAGGCTATACCTGGCGGCCTGCATTCTCAGCTTTTTGGCTTTCTTTTTATCGTTTACAATTGCACCAGTCCCAAGTTAAATTCAAATATTTACCTCGATGTGTTCCAATGCCATGCTGAGAAGATGAACTACACTCTTATCCCCGGGAGTTATGCTTTTAGTGGCGGCAGCCAATTTGGCGAGACTATCTGCATCGATGTTCTGAGTTCGTGGAATTTGGTCGACCTGGCATTCGTCGAAATTGGGCAGCAATCTGCAGATCTCGGTCTGGTACTTCTGCAACCTCTGCTCTTTAATTTGGAAAGTTCCAGTAAAACGGAGCTTCAATCGCTTCGCCCGTACTTGAGTGTTAGTCTCAATCTTGCAAATACGGCCTCAGTCCGAATCCGCGTGCATTGGACGCGCCATCAGTGTGTAGAACCCAAAGATCTTGTGTTTGAAGAGAAGCTTGAGTGGCTTCTAGCCTCAGCCATTACTTTTGCACTAAAGTTTGCGACGAAGTCGGCGAGCACTTGCTACTTTATAGCCGTACCAACCAGATAAGTGATGTCGTGCTTACTTAATTCAATGGCCCACTTGTCCAGCCTACCAAACAGCTCGGGTTTGAGTAATATGCTTCTTGAAGGAGAGGTGGTGACGACCGAGATCGAGTGGCACTGAAAGTATAGCTTGAGCTTTTGTGAAGCTACGACTAGGTCAGGGCTAGTTTCTCGAGGTGAGGGTATCTCGTCTCGGCGTTGACAAGTGTTTTACTGATATAATAAATTGGAGATTACATACCTTTATCTTCCCAAACCAGTACTGCGCTTACCGCTACTTTCGAGACGGCTAGATAAGCGAGGAGGCGCTCCTCAAGTTTGGATTTTGAGAGCAAGGGTGGTGGCGATAGGTATTCCTTCAGTTCCTGCAATGCTTGCACACACTCAGGCATCCATCCGATACCATTATCCTTTTTGAGTACGCTAAAAAACCTGTGACACATGTCGGACAACCGCGAGATGAATCTGAATAGGGCGGCAATTCGACAGGTCAGTCTCTAGACTTGCTTCTTAGTGGTTAGTTGTTCTGGTATCCCGTTGATAGCCTTAATTTGATCTCAATCCCTTGTTGTGATATCAAGAATCCCAAAAATTTCCTAAGTCTATGCAAACACGTATTTCTCGAGGTTTAGTTTCATTCTGTATTTTCTTAGTATACCGAAGGCTTCCTTTAGGTGGTTGATGTGATCCTATGCCTTCCCGGACTTGACCAACATATCGTTGATATATACCTCCATGGTTTTTCCGAGTTGATCTTTGAACATTTTTCTGACCAACCTTTGATAGGTAGCACCTGCTTTCGTCAACTCGAATGGCATGACCTTATAACAATATGATCCCCTGTGGGTGAGGAACGTAGTCTTTTCTTATCCATCTTCGTCCATGAGTATTTGGTTGTAACCTGAGTAGGCGTCCATAAAACTTAACAGCTCGTGTCCTGCTGTTATGTCGATGAGTTGGTCGATGTGTGGCAACGGGAATGAATCCTTTGGGCATGCTTTGTTCAGGTCTGTAAGGTCCACACATATCCTCCATTTCCCATTTTTTATTTTAACCATCACCACATTGGCAATCCATTTGGGTTACTTTGACTCCTGATAGATCCGTTGGCTAATAGCTTTTCAACCTCTTCATGGACGACCTCATTAATTGTGGGGTTGAACTTTCATCATACCTGTCTTACTGGGGGTAGAAGGGGTCGACATTCAACCGGTGCGTGGCAATTTCCTTGAGGATGCCTGGCTGCATGACTAAAGGCAAATAGATCTGTGTGATTTACTAAGAATTGACTAAATTTATCTGGGTCTCAGAGGTTGCAGCCGATGTAGGCCTTTTTGCTGAGGTCGCTATGATATAGCTGGACGGGGTCGAGGTTTTCTGTAGTTGAGTTTGCGGCTTCGACCATCTCTGGGTCCATGATGACTTCTTAGGCTTCGACTTGTGGCGACCTCGACCCTGCTGATTGTTATGCTTCTTTTTCCTTTTCTTTCTTTTGTTGAGTTGTTGTGGCGTCCATGGCGATTCAGTAGCTCTCCCGGGACGTACGTTGTTCCCCTCGTATGCTGAATATTCCCCAAGGTGTAGGAAATTTGATCACTTGGTATAAGCTAGAGGGGATGGCTCTCATAGAGTGTATCCATGGCCATCCCACGATGGCTTTGTATATGGCGTCCTGGTCTATGATAAGGAATGTTGTATCTAGAGTCACTCCACCAGTAAGGATGGGGAGTGTGATCTCTCCTGAAGTCCATTCAAATGCATTACTAAAACTGGTTAGTGTGATGCAACGTGGCACTATCTTATCCTCGAGTCTCATTTGTGGGAGGACTCGGGGATGGATGATGCACGCTACACTTCCGTCATCTAACAAAATTATTTTAATATTAGTATCTAAAATTCATAAAGTAATGAAAAGTGCGTCGTTGTGAGGGAAAGTCAAATCGTCGGCATCTGACTCATCGAACATGCTACTTTCTTCGAGTCTGTCATGCCATTCGTGGGTGATCAATCTTTTGACCTTGTGGGTGGCGGTGAATTTGATGTCGTTGATGATGCAGGATGGCGAAGGTGGCTTGGGTGTACCTGGGCGTTCTCGACCCCTCGGTAAAGTGCTCCTGCCTTTGCCGCTGAGTAGTTCCTTGACATGCCCTTGCTGCAACAAATTTGATGCCTCTAGTCTTAGAGCGATGCAATCTTCTGTTTTGTGTCCACATATTTAGTGGAACTCACAGAGGGTGTCTGATTTTCTGGTGCCTGGGTCGAACCTCATCTTTGGTGGTCATTTTATTTTTATTCCGAGCTTCTCAAGAGCATAAACCACCTCTGTAGGTGACACACAAAAGTTGTGATCAGATAGTAAAGGGGGTATACCTCGATTGTTCCTGTAAGTGCTTGACCTCAGCCTAAACGGGCTGTCTTCATAACGAAAAGAGGGAATAGGTTTCTTGACATAGGGCTGGTGTCGTTCCCTGCCTGGCCACAATACTGGTTGGTCTCTTCTTGTATTATCCCTGCATTCTTCCTAGGCTCGGATTATGCCAAGGTGAGTCGTCGAGTTGGTCCATTGAGGTCATCGTCGTCTACTCTGACCTCGGCACAGTAGGCATTATGGATTTTGTCCCAAGTGACCGGTGGGTACTTCATTAAGCGACTCAGTAGCTTTCCGGTTGCCCTCGAACCCTCTCTACTCAACCCATTCTGAAAGGCTGTCACGGCCATTCCTTCGGAGACGTTCGGCAAGGTCATCCTCACCCTGTTGAATCAGGCGAGAAAGTCCCTCATTCCCACTCCTGGGGATTGTTTGATGGCGAAGATATACTTCACCCTTGTCTCAGCTTTCTTGGCCCCGGCATGCGCCGTTACGAACTTATCGGCCATCTCTTCGAACTTTTCTATGGAATAAGATGGCAGTTGTGAGTACCATGTCAATGCCCCTCCAGTGAGAGTCTCACTTAACTTTTTCAGCAAGATAGAGGACACATGCTCTTTGTGAGGTTGTTGCTTTTCACGGCGGTGATGTAGTAGGTTACATGATCTTCAGGATCGGTCGTCCCATTGTAGATTCTGAGATGTTGGGGCATCTTGAATGTCTTTGGTATGGCGTGTGGAGCCACTTCTTCTCTGTACGGCTGTTCCACAAACCTGGCGGCATCTCTTTTTGGTAATAATTTGGGAGCGCTTGGTGTTTTGTCTACCGGTACTTGGTGCTCTTTTATTTGATCCCTGAGCGCCATGTTCTCGTTTTTCATCTCTTCCATTCTTTTTAGCATGGCAGCGAGGACGTTGTCACCTGCACTGTCAGTAATAGTATGAGTTAGACCTGAAGTCAAAGAGTCTGATTGGTTGTCTTGTTCGTTCGTGCATCGTGCTGCATAGACTCTTGTGGTTTATGTGGTCGTGCATGGGGCTTGTTTACTGAGCATGCTGACCAGAGTATCAATAAGCCATGCTTCGATGAGCTTTTCCATAGCAGATGGTGTCCCCTCTCCAGTGGATGTGGAGGCCCCTTTCCCTTTTGGTTTTGTTGTGCTGCAGAAAAGTGCAGGCGATCTTTCTCGTCTGGGAGAGGCTGTGGGCGTCACCTCCTCATCCTGGGTGTCATAACCTCCGTTGATGACACACATGAGGTTGAGGGGAACATTATCTGCTGCCTTCATTCCTTTTCCTTGGTCACCTGTCAAGGAGATTTTTGTACCCATAGAGAAAAAAGATAAACTTTATGGTTTGTTAGATTAGCAAGTAACGTGAGTTACGAGTCTAAATAGAAACTTAAAAGATTGGCTGAGAAGATCCTCACAGACGGCGCCAAACTGTATAATCCAAAATTTAGATCAAGGTTTTTACAATCAAATTTTATAATTAAGTAGCATTAATCTTAGCCAATATTAATATCCAAAAGATAGACCAAATATTTTTGTAATAAGATCTCATGTGTGCGAGTAGCAATAAATGACAACAATAATGATTTGATCAATGATTCAAGAATATGGAAGATAGCAATAAACAACAATAAAAGGCATTTAAGTAAATAAATGGATGGAGGTCACCCGAAAAGGGTGAGATTCCCCAATAATTTTTCTAACAAGGATAGATAATAATAAGCCTTTAAATATTCGGATTCCCCTTGGATCGTGGGAGAAAGGGTAGATAAAGATGAGCTTTATATGTATATGATAAAGGAAGAATCTTCGGAGAATATCATTGTCTTCCTTTCTTACAATGAATGTCTCATCCCCTCTATAACTACATATCTTTCTATTTACAAGAGTACATGGGACACAAAACCCTAAATAATACAAACTGGGAGATATATTTACTGGAATATTCTTTAGGGAACCATAATCACAAAACTAGTCATTACTGCTTTAATAAAGGGAGTGCTCGTCCTCGTCTTCGTCCTCTGTTGAGCCACTTCGACCTCATCGACAACATGTTGTTTTCTCATGACATCAACCTTTAGAAGCCAAATCATTATATCTTGTTGACGACACGTGGCAGCCTTCGAATGCCCCCTTAATGTCGACTTGGTCCACATATACTAATGGTAATTTTAGCCCATACATGTATTTGATAATATGGACTATGGAGCAGGTCCATGCCTTCATGTTCCTAAACAGGGTAAATGTCCTTATGCTCTCATTAAAATAGTTTTGGGTCTAAAATAGTTAGGGCAATGCTCAAGCAAGGCGGATCCAAGATTTCAAGAAGATGGATGCATTATTACAACAAGGTGAATCTAGAATTTATATTTGAGGGGTTCAACCTTTAGGTTCTTATATGAATCTATTACCATCTAGAAATTATAGGTTAAAAATTATTTTTTTTACTTACAATTTTAATGATTTTTAACATATATACTTGTACTTCATATAAAAAATGATGAGATCATTGAACCATGCTACATCTTGCACTTCTACTGTGATGACAAACGGATAACAAGAATTTCAATGTGTTAGACTTGGGGATTTTGAATTAATAAACCAAATAGAAAAAGAAAAAATACTTGATTAAAACACAAGCAGCGACACTAGATATGCCTATAAACTAAGGTGCACCCAATAATCATGGAACCACATGACTTTTTGAGTTTGGATGCGTACATGTATATTTAAGCAACGTTAAAGAAATATAATATTATTATAGAGAGAGGAGCATGGTTTCACGTGCGCTGTGCTCCAACCCTTTGTGCCCAACAAATAGGTTTAACCAAAACTACGCTACTTCTCCGCAGACCTCGAGACGTCAGTTCTTCCGCACAAGCCCCAAAAACTTGAGCTTCCCAGTAAGTCCCTAATATTGTTCGAATAAATCTCAAGAGAGTTTTTTGAATGGTACAGATATGATCTTGAGTCGTAAAAACTCTATGTATTTCTATTAGATTACTACTATTTCGAATCGAATGGAGATTCATATCAGAGACTTTCATGAGAGTGGGGCGGCTCTAAAAGCTTGGCCAGTGAGGCCATGATCTTAGGCCCCGAAAATAAGTTTGGCCCAAAATTTACTTTAAACTGTTATTGTTATTATTACTACTATATACTATATAATTTATATAAATAATTATTATAAAAAATTGTTACATTTTTATTATTTGATTGAGGTTATTTTATACCGATAAGTTCATAAATTATGATAATTTTCTCACCCATTAATTAGTATATTTGATTCACTCTTCAATTTTAATTTATCCTTCGACAACATAACGAATTTCTTTTGCAATCTTCTCTAAAACTGCATGAACACAAAAGTATTCATGCACCGATTTTCTTTTAGTGTAATTCAACATATTATATTCGGTTATTTAAAATTATTTTAGATATTCACCAATAATTGCTACTAATTAATAGAATAAACTATAATTATTGTTTAAATTGATTAGAATGAGTAAATATTTTTGACACCGTCAATGCTCAAAACTTAAGCTATTATGTTATGTACGTTAATTTATTTATTTTTTTGATTGTGATGATAGCCAAATCAAAATTTTCACTTTGAGTTCTAGACCTCAACATCCGATAATCCACTAATTTGTTCTTTGTGCTCTTCTTCCTAGTTTTCTTTTTTAAAAATTCACTACTTGTTGTCTTAACTGATTAATTTATTATTTAGAAAGTAAAATTTTTTTGCTAGCGTAAAATTTTTATAGAATAAATTTAAGGGCTTAGACCATAAGATCCGTTGAGCCGTCCCGCACGAGACTTGGTATTTTTCCTGGTTGATCTGATAATGATAATGGTGACCGGATCATAGGCGTCATGAAAGGAACACTAATTGCTGAACTAATTGCTCTTATGCAAGGTGTTTCAAGTAGCAGGTCAAAATTACTTGGCTCCTCCGGAAATTGTTTCAGAATCAGCCAAGGTAATTAGCATGTTTCATACATGATCTAAAATTTTACAGCTCTTTAATTGATGAATGCAGGTCATTGATGTCTAGGTTGGGGAACCTAGTGCCCAGACACTGCTACATGGAGCAATACAGGGTCGCTGATTTGGAAAAGTTTTTTGACCTATATTTGCAAATAAAGTATTTCGGAGCAACATTTTAGGAACCACTTTTATTAGGCTAATTACGGATTGTAATGCTAATGGTGATATGGTAATTTTTATGATCAGAAAACACCCTTGAACAGTGAGCTTTCCAGGTGCCCTCCATCTTTTTTACGACAAAAGCAGATACAGTTAGCAAAACTAATTGCATAATCTGGATACTTTGTAGTGGTTTGTTAGAACCCAATTAGCTCCATATATCTTGGATATGAGTAACGGATTATGAAATAGCAGCCTCTGAAGTCTAATTCAGATGCCTTTTATTTTTATTTTTTTTTGTTTTTACTTGAAATCCGATTATGAAATAGCTCCATATATCTTGTTTTTATTCAAAACCACTTAAAGATTATATGTTAAAATTCGAACTGCATTGAACAAATTGGGATGGAGAGAGTAATATTTTTCTCATTTCAATTTACTGATTTGCTTGCCCGTAAACTAACATATTGCATTCACTACATAAGGAAAAGAAGACTTGAAATGCAAGTGCAAAATGAAAATATTGTAGAGATGATCATGACATGAGGGAAGTAGGGGAATGACTCCTGTAACCATTTCTTGTTCTTCCTTAGGCCAGTAGCCAAGACCCTCTCTCTTTTAAGACTCTTCTGTCTGAATGAATTCGACGGGTTCATCTTGCGATTAGGGGTGTACAAATGAAACCAACAAATTCCACCAATCCGATAATGTGAGTCAAATCGAGAAAAAAAATCCGATTATGATTTGGTTTGATGTTGGAAAAAAGAATCCGACCATATTTAGTTTGGTTTGGTTTTAACTAAAAAAAAGTCAAACCGAAACCAAACCAACCCAACATTATATGTATAGAAATTTTAAATATATTTAATACATAAAAATATTTATGATAGTGTAATTTATAAATATTTCTTAAGCTTTTTCATAGTTTTATCTTTTATTATTTCAAGTAAATAATAGTACTTGTTAGTAATATTTTTAAATTATATTTGTTTTCATTATGGTTTATTAATAATATTTATTTTATGCGATTTTATTATCTATATTGTTGAATATTTTAGTACAACGCAATGACTCATCTCATATTTATGTTATTTTATTAAAAAAACATCTTATATAATTCTGTCTTACTAGAATTAAATAAATATTTGGAGCATAATTTACGTTTTGTGCTATGAACACTTTATGAAAAAAAACCGAAAAAACCCGAAAACCTGAAAAATCAGAGAAAACCTGAGATTAAAAAACCTAACTTTTATCGGTTTGGTATTTAGATTTAATAACCAGATACAATTAGTTTGATTTGGTAATTAAAAAATTCGAACCAACCCGACCATTACACCGCTACTTGCACTAAAGTTGTTTTAGTTAGGTCAAGTTGGCGTTTGTCTCTCAAAAATTGTACCCAAACTCTATAAATCAGGAGTCCATTCTTTTAGCACATGCTGATGATTCCTTTTGTTCCTTGTGGCTAATAATACATATCTGAATGTGATCAAATCAAACAGAGACCAGAAAAGTTTCAAGTTTGGGTAACTCAAAAAAGAAAAGAATATTCCTACGTAGCCTTTTTTTCTTTCTTCTTCCTTTTGCTGGAAATGATCAAGGTGCAATGAATCTAATTTCATCTCAATGAAGAGATGAAAACTGGTGAGATTCAAGCTATTAGAACACCACATGTGCAAAAATTCTGCTTTTTAGTGCTCAAATTTGCCATTTCCATCTCCTAGAAGGAACATTGAATACCTTCTTTTGAGAATCTAACTGCTAGTTACAGAAATAAAAAGAGGAAAGAAGAATGAAATAAGGCCTCCACTCAGGAAGCTCACCTGAAAAAGCATTGCTGAATCAGAGGGGAATTTAGGATTTTTAAAATATGAGAGCACCATTAAAGAAAGTAGAAAAGAGAAAGTATTAAGTGGAAAGTGATCAATATTCAACCAAGTGCACCATTTAACTTCTCTGGAACATGGGTGACAGCACATAGTATTAAACAAATTTCAAAAAAATATATACATAAAATACTTAGTTTAGCGAGAGATCATGATTGGGCTATAAATCCACCCCTGTGCTGAATGTTGATTAATCAGTTGAAGTCGTGTTGGTTGCAGTTCAAGAATCAAGATCATGATATTTGAATCACAAAACAAACATGACATGTGAAATTGTTGTGGAAGAGCCTAATCAAGTTGAGCTTCAGACAAAATTTAATACAGTAGCATTCATTAATTCCCTTCTGCTTTTTCAATTGCAAGAACCTAAAAGAAAGGAGAATGGACCCTGCTTTAGTCATCCAAGTCACCAAATAGTCCTTCTATCTTCTTAGAGCAACATCATGGTAGTACCAATTGGCAGTCAACACAACAGTTAGAAACCTTAACTCCCCCACATAGCCTAGACTAGAATATGCAGTTTTGTGAGGCTACGACCACCTTGTACATGCAAAAGTTTAAGCAAATTTTCTTTTGAAGACAAGTAGTACAAAGAGTGGAATAAATCAAATGTCCTGCAAAACACACATAATACGAACAGAGGCTGATGGAGTCTCTGTCCTAATTCGTTTCAACTAAACCAGTAACTGAACCCAGTACTTCCCGCATGGAAACATAAACACACACACACACATATATGTGTGTGAACGAAACTGACCCTCACAAAATAGAGGTAAAGGGGCGACGGTGTAACAACAAACCCACTATAATCCCACAGTGTAATCCCCTACCTTGAAGGTAGAGCGAAGGGGAGAAGGTAAGGGGAAAAAACTCAAATCTTTTAATGTGGGAGAATTCCCTACCTTTCTGTATTTTTTCCCTTAAAACAAAAAGGTACTGCAAATTAACCAACCTCCGCAGCAGTTCCAGGTTGTTGTCTCAATCCAGTTTCAACATCCCCTGCATCAGAGGATATCGTTGCGTTCTGTTCCAGTAACGATTGTCGGCAAGTCGGACAAGAAGAATGTAAAGCCAACCAAATATCTATACACTTTACATGAAAACCATGGTGACATCTCGGCAAAACTCTCACTTTCTCACCATCCATAAATTCGCCAAGACAAATTGGACAATCCGTCGCCGGAATATTAACTCCTGATCCGTAAACTGCCACTGGAAGTTGCCTAAGCTTGCTCTTTTTCAGCCCTGTCGCAGCTAAGCGCGCAACCGTTGCATTTTCTGACTCAAAAGCAAATCTCCGGCTACAACGCAAAGCTAATTTCACAATTGAATTTAAACCAAGAGCACATATTAATGCACAAAGCAAAGCTGCTAAAATGATCACCATATTAGTGTCGAAATTTGCTTCGTTGGAGTAACCATGGTGTGGTTTGGTTATAGTAGTGCTAGGTGGGACAACAGGACGGGGATCAAGTAGTAGCCGGTATGGACGATGATAAACCTCCATAATTTACAAACTGGACCTTCGAATTCCTAATCTTGGAGAAATTGCAGAATATAACCCAATTCTTGGCAGAAATTTTGGATATACTATGATGGGGCTAGTTATGCAAAATAACTAGTAGAAATTTGCACTGGACTAAGCCAATTCAAGTGTAAATTGAATGATAAATAATTTTCTCTTCCCTGCAGCCTTCTTCATCAAATTCTTGGAAGCGGTATTGTGAATTCTGAGACTTAACGATAGGGAAGATGGAGGGTGCAATACTATAAAAAAACAAGTGGTGGGGGCTCTTTGTTTTATCTTTGGTCTACTTTTGGGGGTGGTAATGAAGGGGAAGAGATAAAGAGAGACTCAAGTTTGATATTTGGTTGTTACCTCTAAAAACCAAGAATTCCAATCAGGCAATTACGTCCGTCTTTAATTAACTGAGACAAGACAGTATAATTAGACATGTTCCAAGGGAGTAGTAATCTACACTAAAGTTCAAGAGAGACAAATCTTTCTTTTTTAACTGTTTCTGGTCTTTTCAAAGTGAAGAAGTTGCTTTATAAACTCTAGAAGTAAGGAGAAGAGGTATGGGAATTGTTTAGATTTACTTGGGATTTTGGTTTTTGGTGTTTTAGTGAGTTATTGCACAGACACTACAGATGGGAAGATGCCAAACTGAAACAAGAGTGGTGTCGATATAATGTTACCAGATGTCTTTTCAAATATTTTAATATCTTTATTTATTGTTGAAGAATTGACAATACTAATTCTAGATTTTTTAGAGTATATAAACATAGATAGAAAAGGAGAATAAGGATGTTTTGATAATGTGGGATTATGGTACCTTATCCTCTCTAATCACAGTTTGCTTCACATAAAACACTAAAACTGATAATGCCTATAAGTCACTCTTACTATCGCCATTTTATTATTGACTTCCGTACTTAGATTTAGAGGTCAAAATTCGAATAAAAGAGGCAAACTATTAAGGAGGAAATGAACTACTTCATCCTTTATCAAGAAAGGTTTAGTTTTGCATTTTATTACGAATGTTATTTTAGTCATATGACTTTTTTTTTATAAAAGATCAATAAAAGATGAAGAATATCTAAAAAGTTAAACACACGAAATTTTGTAAGATCATTTTCTTCTATTCAAATTATAAATGGTCACAGAATATTATTTCTCATCTTTTTTTTTCCTTTCCAATTTTTTCCCAACAAAAAGGGAAGTAAAAAAGAAAAGGAACTTGTCCTGCTAATGTAAAATTAGTGATGATGGTCAGTTTCCCTTTCAAACTAAGAAATTCAAACTAGTCTACGACCAATTTATCAGTACTCCTTCTATTCCGGTCTACGTGAACATATTTACTTTTTGGTTCGTTTCAAAAAGAATGACCCCTTTTTGAATTTGAAAACAATTTAGTTTAAACTTTCAATTCTACCCTTAATGAGAAGTTTTTATAATCACACAAATATTCTAGACCTCTTTTTGACTTGTTCAGGACTACAAGTTTTAAAAAAAAAAAATTTAAACTTCGTGTCCAATCAAATAGATTCACACACATTGAAACGGATGAATTACTCGATAACAAATGCAATTGCTTTTAAAGATGCTTGCTTTTAAAGATGCTTTTATCCTGATTTGGTAAATCCATAATTGCCGTCGAGCTCATAAATACTTTTTGAATGACAGAAGGTATATAAGACAATGAAACGACAGTATGTCTTTTTTCTTAATTATTACGTTCATATATTTTAAACTGATATTCTACTATAGGGTATAGATACATTTGTATATATCCTGGCAGAACTTAGTCGAATGAACTACTTAGCAGTTTTACTTGTTCAAGTCTTGCTCTGCCAGTGTTAAAAAGTGGGACACCTTCTTCTTGTCTTGAGCACATCTTAAGGGCTTTGAATGTTTATCTTCTCGAAATCTTTGACAGGGACAGTTAGCGGATCTTAGATGAGAAGATACTAACGTGGGCTATTGTCAATTGCCTGTGTTATTGTGCAGCTCCTAGGTTTAATCTTTCGGTTTAACTATCTGATATTAAAAATATATTGACCTGACTAACTTCGATTCGTACTAGATAGACATACTACAGAGTTAAAAGCTTTTCCAATTAAAGAAGTTTTATTGTTCTAAAAACTCGAATTCAAGACTTATGGCTAGATAGAAAAAAATCTCAACCATTCCATAGCACTTTTCAAGTGTAGCTCCTAGGAATCGTGCGTGAATAAAAGAGTGGTTTCATGAATTCCCACTTCCTAGTGAGTTGGGCAACTAAACCATGACCACCCAATTAGCAAAGATAGGTCCACATAATGGTCCAGTCTTGTTGTACTGCGGACTCTTTGGATTCATAGAGATTCAAGACAGACAGGTGGCCCTGTTCCCTAATCACTCTTTGTCCCATCTAATATGTTCCAGCAACATCATGTTGTATCTCCCTCTCACCAACTTTCTGTACATACCATTTATTAATGTCACGTCTCGCAAAAACTATCATTATTGGTAATTTTTAATTGATATTAACTTACTATTATACCCACCAGCACTCAGTAAAAACATAATGATTGTATTAGATTTGCTTCCGGTTAGTCAAATACAATCATATTTACTGTCTCATAAGAGGAGTGGAAAAGCAAACATTAGCTTATTTTATAAGAAAATATTGTCATATCATCTAATTTGTAAAAAAAAAAACTTAAGTTTGTCACATGTTGCAGTAAGCTGTCTAACATTCTACGAGCAGTTCGTATTTCCGATATGTATTATCAGAACTCTGGAATAACGTTAGTGTTATGGGGGGAGACTTTTTTGGAACAAGAAACAGAAAACAGGAGGAAATTCGGGGTGTGTTTGGTACGAAGGAAAATATTTTTCGTAAAATATTTTTTAATTTTTTTATGTTTGGTTGGCTTAAATGTTTTGGAAAATATTTTCCTCATGAACTCATATTTCTCCAATTGGAAAAAAATATTTTCCCTATCAAGAAAAGGGAAAACATTTTCCAAAACTCTTTTTCAACCTTCTCTATTCCCCTTTCCCTCTAATCCCCACCAACCCACCCACCCCAACCNACCCTCACCCACCCCCACCCCCACCGCCGATCCAAAAATGGAAAGAGTATGGGGAACAGCAGCTCATATAATAGGATATCCACAATAATGTATTGAAAAGTATTAAATTTTTTTATAGTTAAGTGCTCAAAATTTTAGAAAGTTTTCCATTGATTAATTTAATTAACTGATAGATATTATACTAAGAGCACGCTAATTTATCTGCTGCTTTGATACATACATCGAGTTCGACAATGTAACTTTTGTACAATTTTTAATTTAAAATAAGAAGTTATAAATTCGAATTCTAAGGACTTTGTTATTATAATTCGGATCATGATGTAAATATGTAAAAGAAATGCATTTATATATTTATTTTTAGAAAGAGGGCATTTATTAATCCTCCATTTTATTTTAGATGGCATGATTTTTTTACTAATCAATCCCATTAACAAATTTTACCTTTCTAAATTTGAAATTTATTTAACATAAATTTTATATTTTATCATTACTGACAATGTTTTAAAATATAATGACATATCTAAGACTACAAATTCAAATAAAAAGAGTAATATATAAACAAATTACCTCATTTCAACACTGGATATGGTGCCTTTTTTCAAATTATATAAGCTATGTATATTTCGAATTTTTACAGATTCAATGTAAATTTTGTCCACTTTTTACAACTATAAAAATTCTGTCTGCATTTTAGAATAATTAATTCTTGAAGAAAATAGAGTCCTAAAAATGTTGAATATTTATAGAGACGCAACCGGTCGTTTTGGAAATTAGCGTCCCGTTCAATGGCTTAAGGTCTCGAGTAGCTTCGTGTTATGTATTATGACTTGCGTGTGTGGTCGAGTTCGATTTTTGGATAATTCGGGATTGATCTAGAAGGATGATTCTTGTCTTAGAAGCTTAAGTGGTAAGAATTGACCGAAGTTTGACTTTTGTGTAGACAACTGCAGAATAGTGTTTTGATGATCCCAATAGCTTCATATGGTGATTTTGGACTTCAGCGTATGCCCGAATTTGGATTTGGAGGTCCATAAGTTGATTTGATGCATTTTAGCGAAAATTGAAAAGTTGAAGGTTAGGAAAGTTGAGAGGTTTGACAAGGAGTTGACTCTGTGAATATCGGACTCGGATTGCGATTCCGAGAGTTGGAATAGCTCCGTTATGTCATTTGGTATTTGCATGCAAAATTTGAGGTTATTCCGGGTTGATTTGATATGATTCGGCGCGAGTTGTAGAAGTTAAAGTTCATAAGTTCATTAAGTTCGATTTGAGATGCAATTCATAGTTTTGATATTGTTTGATTTGATATGAGGCCTCAAGCAGGTCCCCATTATTTTACGGAACTTGTTGGTATATTCAGACGGGGTCTCGAGGGGCTCGGGTGAGTTTTCAGGTGAGTTTCGGGGTGGTTTCGGATCATTTTTAACTGCTGATTTTTTGCCACAGGGTATGCTTCGCGATCGCGGACTTTGGGTCGCGTTCGCGAAGAGCAAATTTGATGTTTTGGCAATGTGAATCGCGATCACGGAAGCATTTTCTCGATCGCATAGAGGAAATTTCTGTTGTCACTTACCCGACTTTGGAAGCTTATATCTTGCAATCTATAAGTAATTTGGAGATGATCCAAAAAATAAATTGTAGCACTTTGAGTCTAATTTTCAAAAAAATCAAACTGTTTGTCATTTGGAGCTTTGTACAAAAAGTTATAATTGTTACACTATAGACTGTCTAAGAAGAGTTTGGGAAAAGTAATGGGATTTTGTACATCGCGACCGCAGGGAAATGGCCGCGATGGCGAAGGGTAAAATTTGTACTGAAAACTTTTAGAATCGCGATCGCGAGGTTGGTGACCGCGATCACGAAGGGTACCTCTGGAGTAGTGTTTAAAGTACTCTATTTCAAAGGTCTTGGTTATTTTATCAAATTTTGAGCTATGGAGCTCGAATTTGGGCGATTTTGAAGGGGATTTTCACACTTTGGATTGGGATAAGTGCTCTTATCCAGATTTAATAATATTTCATGATTCCATCTTTATTTTAACATTAAATTAGTGATTTGAAAGGGAGAAAACGAGAATTTTTGTGTAAACTTTCAGAAATAAAAAATGAGAACTTGAAGGCCGGTTTGATGTCGGAATTGGATAATTTTGTATGGTTGGACTCGTATCAGAATGGGTGTTTGAATTTTGTGAATTTTTTCGGGTTCCGAGGCACGGGCCCAAGGTTGACTTTTTAGTTTTCATTAAAGATCGAAGCTTTATCATCCGAAATTATTTTTTATTATTTTTATTTATGATATTAAGTTATTTTAGCTAGATTTGAGTCGTCTGAAGGTTGTTTCACACGAGAAGGTCATTTTAGAGTATCGGTTTAGCTTCTTTGAGGTAAGTATCTTGCCTAACTTTGTGCGGGGGAATTACCTCTTACGATTTGAGTCGTTTGTGCTATTTGTGTCATGTGAAAGCCGTGTACGCAAGGTGACGAGTACGTACTCGGGCTTATATGTGAAAAATTGACCAGCTTAGACTCTTAGGCTTCTTTCATGTACTTATTTGGAATTTTTAGCACATGTTATATCTTTTATTCGCCATGTCTACTATCACATGTTTTATTTGAAGTTGTTGTTACATGTCACATTCTTTACTTGTCGAGTTTGCTCTTATATGCTTTATTTGAAGTTGTTATCACTTTTATCATTATATGATTTCTTTTATTGTGGAGTTACTCTTAGTTGAAATTGTTGTTACATGATATCCTTTTGTTGCCGGGTTATTCTCATGCATTTAAACGTAGTGCTAGTTCGTGCCATCTCTTTTATTGTTAGCCTATTCATACACTAGAATCCAAAGTTTGCCATTTCATATTAAATACTTTCACTATTGAGTTTATCCTTAAATAATTAATAGGTGTTGAGGTGATTATAAGTCATTAATCTATTTTAATTTAAGTTATGTTTAAAGGGGATGTTGTTCCTTGTTGAGTTACTTTCCCGTTTATTTTGTTGTTATTGAGATTCTATACACATTGTGTTGAGCCGTGGGCTATTCATTGTGAAAATATTGATATTGTTGGATATTTGGAGAGGCTGTGGCCTATGGGCACTTGTGATACAAGTTGATATGTCGTTTTGCTGTGATGTTAGCACATGTGAATCGTTGTGTGGTTTGGTTGTTGTTATGTGGAGTATAAGGGTGGCATTTCACCGTTGCTGTTATGCGGGATATAAGGGTGGCATCCCACAGTTGTTGAATGTACGGAGTGATACGGGTGGCTATTGTGTTATTGACCGGATAAAGCGATAAGTGTGGCTATTATACGGAGTGATACGGGTGGCTATCAGAGTGATACGGGTGGCTAATAATATTTTCAGGGCGAAGTGATACAGGTGGCTATTATATGGAGTAATAAGGGTGTCTATCGGAGGGATACGGGTGGCTAATAATATTGTCTGGGCGGAGTGATACAGGATGGCTATCGGAGAGATAAGGGTGCAATGTCAGGGATGATGTGTGATGGCTTGGAGACATTGTGTTGGTAATTTTCGTGTGATGGTGTGCTTTTCCTTGTGTATGTCATACACCTTACATGATTTGTTGTGTTTATTCGATGAGCTACTCAATGTCTTTGATATTACTTGTTGACTTGGGCTACAGTAGTACATTCGCACAAGCATACACCGTAGCATGCCACTTATACTAGCTCAGAAGTATGAAACATGACATTTATTAATCATGCCCGTGTGTTCTTGTATTATCGATTTTCATGTTGATATTGAGCATGTGACCATGCCGGGTGGATTATGAATGTGAGCATGTGATCATGCTGGGCGATTGAGATATTGGCTCATGAGTTATCCGTGCGGTTGTAATTTAAAATGTTGGCACAAGATGCCGTGAGCATAGAATGGTGGGTTGAGACCCGTGACTTGTGATTATGAGATGAGGTATCACGGAGTGATTTCGTTGTGAAACTTGTGTTAGAGCGGCTTGATTAATCGGTTGTACTTTGTGTTACTTATTTGGTTTTAACGATACTTCACCGTGTCCTTATTGCTTTACTGTTTATATCACTTGTTGATTCTTGGTGCTGTTTACTAATTTCTACTTTCATTATTAGCTTTATACTTCTATACTGCACAGGTTATTTTGTCTAGTGAGTGTCTTGACTTGTACCTCGTCACTACTCTATCGAGGTTAGCCTTGATACTTACTGGGTACCCACCATGGTGTACTCATACTACACTTCTGTATATTTTTGTGCAAAGCCAGGTATTGTAGATATGGACTCGGGCAAAGTTAGCATATTGGTTGCGAGGATTCAAGGTGCAGTTGCTTGGTCGTCGCAGTCCCTTGGAGTTCTTTTCTTTCATTGTACTGTCAGCTTGTTATTTGAACAGTATTATATTTCGATCTTTGAGATCTTTCCATGTACTTAGCTAGAGTTCATAACTCTGTATTACCACATCTTGGGAGGTTGTTATGATTATTGCCGCATAGGCTTATTACGTTTTTGTTTCGGTATTCTTATTAGACTCTGTTTCAAATTATCATTGTTAAAAATTTGCCTAATCGTTGTTAGTAATCGGCTTACCTAGTATTAGAGACTAGATGTCATCACGATGCCTGCGGTGAATTTTTGGGCCGTGACAATATTTG
>MCJB01022748.1:58825-91976 GCA_002018475.1 Nicotiana obtusifolia | reverse complement strand
GAATAGGCACCTCATCCGGAGGGGAGTCGCTTGATGGGGATGCCCTCGCCTCTATGCGGGCCCATGTAGAAAAGCTCACATCCGAGCTAGAAGCTTCAAAGCAAAGAGAGAAGGAGAGAGAAGCAAGAGAGAAGAAGAAAGATAAAATTAGAGATAAACAGTATGCTGCTCTACAAGAGCAGATCAAATCTCTCTTGGCTTCTGGCGCTTTTCCTATTCCCCGATCACGGGAACCATCGCCGGATGGTCAGTCTGATGATGGCAATTCATCCGGCGATGGCGATGATGATGTAGATATGACTTGACCTTGAATTGTAATAACAACTTATATAATGCATAAGTTCATTTGAACTTTAAACCTTATTGTTGTTTAATATTGTTGTTTAATGTGTTGTTTATTGTAGTTGTTAGTATCGTTGTTGTTTGATGTAGTTGTTGTTGTTGTTGTTGTTGTTGTTGTTGTTGTTGTTGTTGTTATAATGGTTTCAATGCATATTTTAGGAATTTGGTAAAACTGACAGGGGGTGTGGCTGGCAAAACAGCCAGTTTCTTGAAAAAATATACCAACAAAAGCGACCAACTTTGGTCGCCAGTTGGTCGCTATTTTGCTTAAAAAAAAACTGATTCTGCAAATAGCGACCAAAGTTGGTCGCCATTTTCAAAAAAAAATAAATTAAAATCTGAAAAAGCGACCAACTTTGGTCGCTTCTAAGTATTTTTAATTTTACGTATTTCTCAAATAGCGACCAAAGTTGGTCGCTATTTTGAAAATACAGAGATTTAAAAATACTGAATAAGCGACCATAGTTGGTCGCCACTTTGGTATTTTAAATTTTCTGTATTTCTCAAATAGCGACCAACTTTGGTCGCTATTGTAGAAATACAGAAAATTTACAATACCAAATGGGCGACCAACTTTGGTCGCAATTGAGCAGATTTTAATTTATTTTTTTTTGGAAATGGCGACCAACTTTGGTCGCTAGATGGCGACCAAGATTGGTCGCTATTGAAGAGGGACCAACTAAATTGTGACCAGACCATTTTGGTCGCTTTTTGGTCGCTATTGGGCATATGGGGACCAACTTTGGTCGCTTTTTCCGGTCGCTTTTTACCTGATTTTTAGTAGTGAGTCCTAAATTATATGGACTTTACATGCATGGATTTATTGCACGTGATGGTCCGGCCGTCCTCTCTTTCTTTTCTTTTGTTAAAACTCCAAGGTGAGAAACGAAGCAAGTTTTACTAGTTCTGGACTTGCAGCTACTGTAGATTGAAATTGCACATTTATTGAACGGATGACATCCTTTAGAGTCTTTGGACGGTTAAGGAAAAACAAACACAAGGAATGTGTACAATAACAAAATAATATTTAAGTTTAAACTTTTTTAATCTATTTGAACCAAGAGAACACAATACTCTAGCACAAATAGGAATGTGTACAGCAAATACATCAACCAATAAAATATAACAAGGTGAAAATAATACACACAAGAAATATCAAATTTACGTGAAAAACCTCTTCAATGTGAAGAGTAAGAACCACGGGATCAAAGCTCCACTAAATCAATAAGAGAGTTACAAAAGTTTTTCAAATAGTTAAAATATTAATGCCACATAAGGAGCAACAATAGCAACAAGGATAACAACCAAACAAGAGAAGATTGGAAGAGAAAATCACCAAAAATGCATCTATTATTCACGACCCAAAATCTGGAGCTACAAGACTCCAAATCATACTCTGTCAGTTTCTATTGAAGACCAAGATGCTGAAAATAATCACTTCAAATTTCAGCTTGATCGAACAAGAAACAAAATGAAAATCGAAGTTTGAAGTTGGTTGCTCAAGCGGATTTTTCAGTAGAAAAATCTACATTCTCTTTATGTAATGTTCAAAGAGCTGTTATCTCTCTCTCTCTCTCTCTCTCTCTCTCTCTCTCTCTCTCTCTCTCTCTCTCACTCATATTCCAAATCATACCTAAACTTAGGTCTTTAAAATGTCTTAGATATTAGTAGAGTTACGAGACATGAACTGGTCCAAAAGGGTATTTATTTGTCCACATAGGAAGAAAAAAATCCCGAAAACTCAACAATTCTTTCCCTCCCAATTATGTGGAGAAGACCGTCATCCCAACAATCAAGAAACATTCTTCAAACTTCCATCTTACTAAAAATTTGATGAACATATGGGAAACATTGTCATCCGTGTGAATCTTTGAGGTTCAAGCAACTCAGAATCCAACACATCCGAATTCAATGGTATCTCACATCAATATGTTTAGATCTACCATGAAATATAGAATTCTTGCCAAGATGAATAGCACTTTAATTATCGCAATAAAGCACATACCTCTCTTGAGCAAAGCCAAATTTTCCAAAAATCTCTTCATCCAGGAAAACTTTTTATAAGCTTCAACATCAATAAGCTCAGCTTCTACAGTAGATAGAGCAACATATTTTGCAACTTAGATTGCCAAGATAAGCTACTACTGCAATATTAACAAAGTATCCCAAACTAGACTTGTGAATATCAACATCATCAATCATATCTGTTACGACTTGGGCTGTTCAAAATTGAACTGTAACTGTTAACCAAACACCACCGATGGCTTATTGGCTTATTGGTATCGGGTTATCAGGGTAATGAATGGTGAACGAAATGAGATTTTATAGTTAATGGCTTATCGGTTTGGGGGCGGATTACTCAATTTTCTTATCAGATAAACCGTTAACCCATTAAATTTTTTTATATTTACACTTTTACCTTCATTGAGCATTCAAAAGATTTATTATAGAGTAATAGATCCCACAATATACTATGTACATGTTGGATATGAGAACAACATATACATTAGAACAGAGAAAGTGCAACAAGATGCTATGATCAAAAAATGGCCAATGGGAAGTGATCACAATCTTTTCTTCTTCGCTCCATTCCTGTTATTTGGCTTGATAATTAAGGTTGCTTCTTCATTTGGGTGCAGTGATTGAGATAGTCTCATATCCAACATATACATAATATACTATGGGATTTATTGTCATGTGTAGAGAAAGTGCCTCGAATATACATTAGAACAGCATATGATCGAGTTGTGAAGCTAGAGCAGCAAGATGCTATGATAAAAAATCTATTTGGTTTAGCCGATAAACCGCTCAATCACCGCTCGATAATCGTTAATCCGATATCAATATTGGTTGGCTAACGGATTACTATATTTATAATTCGATATACTATGATAATTATCCGCCCGATCCGCCCAGTAAGCACCCTTAGTTACGACCCGAAATCCCCCACCGCGGGGTTGTGACAGCGCTTAATGTCCAGTTGCTAGGCAAGCCAACATTAGTATGCAACTAATCATTTTAAAACCAATTTGAAAGTAATTTAATAAGAAATAAAGCTGTAAAAAATTAAAATAGATATAACAACTCCAACTGCTGACTAATCAAATCCCGAAATCTGGTGTTACAAGTACACGAGCATACTAGAAGTACTACAACCAAACGTCGGAATGAAAATACAACTGTTTGAAACAAAATAAATAGTAGAACTAGATGAGTAATGAGACTTCAGGGCCGCGATCACCGTGCAGCTATACCTCAAGTCTTCATGAAAGAAAGCTAATCCGAGCGAGCCTCACTAGCTGCTGTTGGGACTGTGATGACCTGACCGGTCATTTTGAGAGTTGTAGCCCTGTTCCCCCATTTACTACTCATTTTGTGCTTTACAGTTGTTATGTGACTTGCTGGGGTAGTTAGTTCGGGTTTCGGAGAGGTTTCGGAATGAATTGAGACACTTAGTCTCAAGGTTGGAAGCTTAAGTTGAAAAGGTTGACCGAATGTTGACTTATAAGTAAATGACTCCGGAATGGAGTTTTGGCGGTTCCTTTAGCTCCTTTGGATGATTTTGGACTTAGGAGCATGTCCGGATTATGATTTGGAGGTCCATAGTGGAATTAGGCTTGAAATGGCGAAAGTTAGAAATTTAGAAGTTTGACCGAGAGTGGACTTTGTGGTTACCGGGCATGGATTGGAGTTCGAGGAGTTGGAATAGGGCCGTGGTATCATTTGTGACTTGCGTACAAAATTTGGGGTCAATCGGACGTGATTTGATAGGTTTCGGCGTGCGATTCGTGTTTTTGATGTTGTTTGAGGTGATTTGAGGGCTCGACTAAGTTCGTATCATGTTTTTGGACTTGTTGGTATGTTTGGTTGAGATCCCAAGAGCCTCGGGTTGATTTCGGATGGTTAACGGATCGAAAATAAGACTTAGTGCATTGCTGAAGCTGGGCGTTTTCTGGTGTGATCGCACCTGTGAGGGGTTGGCCGCAGGTGCGATGCCGCAGGTGCGCTAGAGTGTCGTAGAAGCGAGGTTGGCTTGAGTTGGGGGATTTCCGCAGGTGCGACAGATTTTCTGCACCTGCAAGATCGTAGATGCAGAGTGGCGTCGCAGGTGCGCGTATGAGGAGGAAGCCTGGAGGTGCAGGTGCGGAAGTAAATCTGTAGGTGCGGATGCGCATCTGCGCATGAGAGACCGTAGTTGGCTGGGGGTCCATGTTCGTAGAAGCGAAGGAAAATCCACAGAAGTGGGACCACAAATGCGGTCAAGTGGAGCGCATGTGCGAGACCCCTAGACAGAACCTTAAATTCAAGGTTCGCGATTTTTCTTCATTTTTAAAATTTTAAGCTCGGGATTGGGCAATGTTTGAGAGGATTTTTAGGGGTTTCTTGAGGTATATCACCTGCGTTCATTTGTAATCAATAATCTTGTTTCCCCATTGGATTTCTCACCTAGTTTGTGTATATTAAGGTGGAATTTGAGAGTTTGAAGCTAGGAATTAGGAGGGTGGAATTTGAGGATTTGGGTGACGATTTAGTGTCGAATTTTGGTATATTTGGTATGGTTGGACTCGTGGTTGAATGGGCTTTCGGGTTTTGTGACTTTTATCGGATTCCGAGACGGGGGCTTGGGGTCCGGCTTTTTAGTCGACTTTTGACTTTTGATTAATAACTTAGTATTTTCTTATGGAATTGATTCTTTTAGCCCGTGTTAATTGTATTGAACTGTTTGTGGCTAGATTCGAGGCATTTGGGGGTCGATTCGCGAGGCAAGGGCATGGTGGAGTAGAGATTTTTACGGTTTGAGGTAAATAACACTTCTAAGCTTGGTTCTGAGGGTGTGAAACCCCGAATTTCATATTATGTGATTGGTGTTGAGGTGACGCATTTACAATTTAGGCGTGTACCGTAAGAATTGTGACTTGGTCGATTCCATAGAACTGAATAGTTGTTAAATCTTGTTGTTACCCGTATTTTCACCATGTGCTAGATCTATTGAACTGTCATTCATGTTAGAAATCCTGCTTAGGCTATATGATGGTACTATTGGGACCTATAGTGGTCGTTCTTTGTAGTAGAACTAATTGCTTAATTTGTCAATTTATACGCAGTCACAGTTATAACTAGCATATTATGTCTCAGACTCTGTTGTCCTTTCATGTTATATCATATCATCATTGTGGATTGATTATCATGATTCTGGTGAGTTCGAGAGACTGTAAAGTTTATTGACTGAGTGGGGCTGAGGGTCCATTATGAGTGATATTTATGGGATCGTGCTGCACGCTGCAGCAGGCTTTATTAATTGATGCCAAGATTTGGCTTATTATAGCAGTCATGACATTTGGGCTGGATCTGCCTGTTTACTTGCATTTGGACTGGACCTGCCTTGTTTACTTGTATTTGGGCTGGATCTGCCCTGTTATGTGTTAAGTTTTGTTGTGTAATTTGAAAGCCTGTCTAAGTTCTTATTGAAAGCATGTCTAAATTTTCAAGTACCCTCACTTGTAGAATATAAATATATGAGATATCATTGTTTTGTAACTTTTCGTACTGTTAAATGTTGAAAGTAGACCATAATAATTGGACTTGTCACAACTTTCAGTCTAAAGGTTAGATTTGTTACTTATTGAGTTGGTTGTACTCAAGCTACACTCTGCATCTCGTGTGCAGATCCAGGTGCTTCCGGTTTCAGCAGTTGTTGATTTGCAGAGGCTAGACCTTCGGAGATCATCGAGGTAGCTGCTTGGCGTTCGCAGACCTTAACTCTCCTCCCTTATCTTTCACTTTATTTATTCCGTTTTTTACTTCTAGACAATGTACTAGACCTTATTAATTCGTAGATGCTCATGTACTCAGTGAGACCCCGATTTTGGGAAGAATTATGTGAATTGTGATTTCCTATCCTATTTTAAGAGATTTTACTTTATTTAAACTGTTTTAGTATCTTTCAAAGATTTAAAGTGTTGGAAATGTCTGAATAGTCGGCTTACCTAGTACAATGATAGGTGCCATCACGACGGGTTGGTTTAGGGTCGTGACAAGTTGGTATCAGAGCCTAGGTTACATAGGTCTCACGAGTCATGAGCAAGTTTAGTAGAGTCTTGCGAATCGGTACGGAGACATCTGTACTTATCTTTGAGAGGCTGCCGAACCCTTATGAAACTTCACATTCGTGCATTCTTGTCGTGCTGACTTGTTGATTCCGGTAACTAAATTTCTGTCTATTATCTCACAGATGGTGAGGACACGTGCTACCGGACAGGACGGATAGCTACCAGTACCACTAGTTAGGGCCACGAGAGGCCGAGGCCGCGGTAGGAGCAGAGGTGCAGCTCGTACAACAGTTAGAGCATCACCTGTAGATCCACCAGTTGCTCCAGCTCAGGAGCAGATTCAAGATGTTGTTGAGCCTGTGGCGCCAACTCAGGCACCAACTATGCCTATTGTAATTCCAGTCCTTCAGGGGGCTTTGGCTCAGATTTTGATAGTGTGCACTAGCCTTGCTCAGGCAGTTTCTATTCAGACCATGCCAGCCACTTCTCAGGCAGGGGGAGGGACTTAGACACCTCCTGCCCGTCCGTACTCCAGAGCAGGTGATGCAGGGCCTTCAGATGCCAGAGGTATTGCCAGCCCAGCTAGTTGTAGCTGCTCAGGCCTAGGTGGGTCCCGTTATGACTGATGATGAGTAGAGGAGACTTGAGAGATTTGGGAGACTCCAGCCTCCATCATTCGGTGGGGTTGAGTCTGAGGATACCTAGGACTTCTTGGTTAGATGCTAGCGGATTCTTCATATGGCGGGTATTTCAAAGACCAGTGGGGTCTCATTCACTACTTTTCAGTTTACTGGGGCTGTCTTCAGATGGTTGGAGGCCTATGAGAGGAGCAGGTCAGTCAGTGCTACACCACTATCATGGCGTGAGTTCTCCATTCTCTTCTTGGAGAAGTTTGTGCCACCGACCTGTAGGGAGGAGCTGCGTAGGTAGTTCGAGCAGCTACGCCAGGATGGCCTGCCTGTGACCCAATATGGGATGAGATTTTCAGAGTTGGCTCGTCATGCAGTTTGGTTGGTTCCCACCGAGAGGGAGAGGACTAGAAGGTTCATTGATGGCCTCACCTATTAGTTGCATTTTGCTATGACTCGGTTAGTGTATCCAGTGTTCAGTTCGACGAGGTGGTTGATATTGCTCGGCGATTAGAGATGGTCCATAGTGAGGAGCGTGAGGAGAGGGAGGCCAAGAGGCCTCGTGGATTGGGTGGTTTCGGCGGTGTTCCTTCTGGGGGTCAGTTTTACCGCATAAGGGGTTGTCCTTATTGGCCCGCTCAGGTGGCTCGTCCAGTTCACCGTGGTGCATCATCCAGCCATGGTTCATACAATGCTCGTCAGAGTCAGTCATCTCTCAGTGCCTTTCCAGCTTAGAGTTCGTCCCCTGCTCCTTCAGTTCAGGGATCATCGCACCAGGTTTTCTAGCGAGTATTTTGGTTCACGCGGTCCGCATTAGTACTTGCCACCATTTTCAGAGAGAGGTTGTTTTGGGTGTGGAGATTTGGGTCACATAAAGAGATATTGCCCCCACCTTTCTGGAGGTCCAGCTTAGTAGAGGAGTCAGACTACGACTTCAGCACCAGTTACTTCGCCACCCGCTCAACTAGCTCGGGATGGGGCTCAGTCAGCTAAGGTTCGCCCAAGAGGGGGAGGCCGATCAGGTGGCGTTCAGGCCTGATTCTATGCTAATCCTGCCAGGCTAGATGCTGTTGCTTCAAATATAGTGATCACAGGTATTGTCTGAATATTCCATAGGGATGATTCTGTATTATTTGACCCTGGTTCCATTTATTCGTATATATTATCGTACTTTACTCATAATCTGGATATGCCCCGTGAGTCCTCAGTTTCATCTGTTCATGTATCTACGCCAGTGGGCGACACCATTGTTGTGAAACGTGTATATCAATCGTGTGTAGTGACTATTAGGAGATTGGAGACTAGAGTTGATCTCTTATTACTTAGTATGGTTGATTTCAATGTGATCCTGTGTATGGATTGGTTGTCTCCATGTCATGTTATTCTGGATTGTCACGCTAAGATCGTGAAGTTGGCGATGCCGGGGTTGCCAAAGATTGAGTGGAGAGGGGTGTTTATCTTATTTGGCCCTTGTGAGGGATGTTGGTGCTGATACTCCTACTATTGATTCTATTCCGGTGGTGCAAAACTCTCCGGATGTGTTTCCTGCAGACTTGTCGGGCATGCTGCCCGACAGGGATATTGATTTGGTATTGAATTGGTGCCAGGCACTCAGCCCATTTTTATTCCTCTGTATCGTATGGCACCAATTGAGTTGAAGGAATTGAAAGAGCAACTTTAGGAACTTCTTGATAAGGGGTTTATTAGGCCTAGTGTGTCACCTTTGGGTGCACCGATTCTGTTTGTGAAGAAGAAGGATGGTACTATACGGATGTGCATCGATTATAGGCAGTTGAACAAAGTTACAATCAAGAACAAGTATCCTTTGCCGCGTATTGATGATCTATTTGACCAGCTTCAGGGAGCGAGGGTGTTCTCTAAGATTGACTTGAGGTCTGGTTATCACCAGTTGAAGATTCGGTACTTGGATATTGTAAAGACAACATTCAGGATCCGTTATGGTCATTATGAGTTCCTTGTGATGTCCTTTAGGTTGACAGATGCCCCAGTAGCATTCATGCATCTGATGAATAGTGTATTTCAGCCTTATCTTGACTGGTTTATCATAGTATTCATTGATGATATCCTGGTGTGCTCTCGAAGCCAGGAGGAGCATGCCCAACATTTGAGGATTGTGTTGCAGCAGTTAAGGGAGGAGAAGCTTTATGCCAAGTTCTCCAAGTGTGAGTTTTGGCTTAGTTCAGTGGTGTTCTTGGGGCACGTGGTGTCCAATGAGGGGATTCTGGTGGATCCAAAGATGATAGAGGCGGTTAAAAGTTGGCCCAGACCGTCCTCAACTACGGAAATTCAGAGCTTTCTCATCTTGGCCAGTTATTATCGTCGCTTCGTGGAGGGTTTCTTGTCTATTGCATCGCCCTTGACCAAATTGTCCCAAAAGGGTGCTACTTTCAGGTGGTCGGATGAGTGTGAAGAGAGCTTTCAAAAGCTCAAGACTGCTTTGACCGTAGCTCCAGTTCTAGTTTTGCCTTCATCTTCAGGTTCTTATACAGTGTATTGTGATGCTTCTCGGATCGGTATTGGGTGTGTCTTGATGCAGGAGGATAGAGTGATTGCTTATGCTTCCCGTCAGTTGAAGCCTCATGAGAAACTACCCCATTCATGATTTGGAGTTGGCTGCCATCATTCATGCACTGAAGATTTGGAGGCATTATCTCTATGGTGTGTCTTGTGAGGTATTTACAGATCATCGGAGTCTTCAGCACTTGTTCAAACAAAAGGATCTGAATTTGAGGCAGCAGAGATGGTTGGAGCTGCTAAAGGATTATGATATCACCATTCTGTATCATCGGGGGAAGGCCAATGTGGTGGCCGACGCCTTGAGTAGGAAGGCAGTGAGTATGGGTAGCCTTGCATTCATTCCTGTTGGTGAGAGACCTCTTACAGTTGATGTTCAGGCCTTGGCCAACCAGTTCATGAGATTAGATGTTTCGGAGCCTAGTCGGGTTCTAGCTTGTGTAGTTTCTCGGTCTTCCTTATATGATCGCATCAGAGAGTGCCAGTATAATGATCCCCATTTGCTTGTCCTTAATGACATGGTTCAGCACGGTGACGCCAGAGATGTTACTATTGGGGATGATGGGGAGTTTTGAGGATGCATGGTCGGATTTGTGTGTCTAATGTAGATGGGCTGCGTGAGTTGATTCTTGAGAAGGCCCACAGTTTGCGGTATTCTATTCATCTAGGTGCCGCGTAGATGTACCAGGACTTGAGGCAGCACTATTACTGGAGAAGAATGAAGAAGGATATAGTGGGGTTTGTAGCTCTGTTCCTTAACTGTCAGCAGGTGAAGTATGAGCATTAGAGACCGGGTGAATTGCTTCAGAGGCTTGAGATTCCGAAGTAGAAATGGGAGCGTATCACCATGGATTTTGTAGTTGGGCTCCCACGGACTTCGAGGAAGTTAGATTGTTATCTGGGTGATTATGGATCGGCTGACCAAGTCCGTGTACTTCATACCAGTTGGGACTACTTATTCTTCAAAGTGGTTGGCTGAGATTTACATCCACGAGATCGTTTGCCTTCACGGTGTGCCAGCGTCCATCATTTCAAATCGGGACACGCAGTTTACATCACAGTTTTGAAGGGTCATGCAGCGAGAGTTGGGCACCCAGGTTGAGTTGAGTACATCATTTCACCCTCAGACGGACGGACAATCTGAGTGCACTATTCAAATATTGGAGGACGTGCTACGCGCTTGTGTTATTGATTTCGGGGGTTCTTGGGATCAATTTCTGCCGCTCACGGAGTTTGCCTACAACAACATCTACTAGTCGAGCATTCAGATGGCTCCGTATGAGGCTTTGTATGGGAGACGGTGTCGATCTTCGGTAGGTTAGTTTGAGCCTGGGGAGGCTTGCTATTGGGTATTGACTTGGTTCAGGATGCTTTGGACAAGGTTAAATTGATTCAGGATCGGCTTCGCAAGGCACAATTCAGACAAAAGAGTTACGTCGATAAGAAGGTTCGTGATGTGGCTTTGATGGTTGGGGAGAAGGTAATGTTCAAGGTTTCACCCATGAAGGGTGTTATAAGATTCGGGAAGAAAGGCAATTTGAACCCTCGGTATTTTGGGCCGTTTGAGGTACTTCAGAGGATTGGAGAGGTGGCTTACAAGCTTTCCGTGCCACCTAGTTTGCCAAGTGTGCATCCAGTGTTTCATATTTCTATGCTTCGAAAGTATGTCGGCAATCTGTCTCATGTTTTGGATTTCAGCACAGTTCAATTGAATGGTGATTTCACTTATGATGTGGAGTTGGTGGCCATTTGGATCGGCAGGTTTGAAAGTTGAGGTCAAAGGGCATAGCTTCAGTGAAGGTGCAGTGGAGAGGTCAGTCAGTTGAGGAGGCTACTTGGGAGACCGAGCAGGAGATGCGGAGCAGATATCCACGCCTACTTGAGGCTCCAGGTACGTTTCTACACCCGTTCAAGGACGAATGTTTGTTTAAGAGGGGGAGGATGTAACGACCCAGCCGGTCATTTTGAGAGTTGTAGCCTCGTTCTCCAATTTACTACTCATTTTGTGCTTTACAGTTGTTATATGACTTGCCGGGGTATTTGGTTCGGGTTTCTGAGATGTTTTGGAATGAATTGAGACACTTCGTCTTAAGGTTCGAAGCTTAAGTTGAAAAGGTTGACCGGATGTTGACTTATGGGTAAACGACTCCAGAATGGAGCTTTGGCATTTTGTTAGTTCTGTTGGGTGATTTTGGACTTAGGAGCGTGTCCGGATTGTGATTTGGAGGTCTGTAGTGGAATTAGGCTTGAAATGGTGTAAGGTTGAAATTTGGAAGTTTGACAGAGAGTGCACTTTGTGATTACCAGGCTTGGATTGGAGTTCCGGGAGTTGGAACAGGTCCGTGGTGTCATTTGTGACTTGTGTGCAAAATTTGGGGTCAATCGGACATGATTTGATAGGTTTCGATGTCGTTTGTAGAAGTTGGAATTTCCTTAGTATCAATAGGCTTGAATCAGGGTGCGATTCGTGTTTTTGATGTTGTTTGAGGTAATTTGAGGGCTCGACTAAGTTCGTATCATGTTTTAGGACTTGTTGGTATGTTTGGTTGAGATCCCGAGAGCCTCGGGTTGATTTCGGATGGTTAACGGATCGAAAATGAGACATAGTGCATTGCTGAAGCTGGGCATTTTCTGGTGTGATCGCACCTGCGAGGGGTTGGCTGCAGGTGCGCTGGAGTGGCACAGAAGTGAGGTTGGCTTGAGTTGGGGGATTTCGCAGGTGCGACAGATTTTTCCGCACCTGCAAGATCGCAGATGCAGAGAGGCATTGCAGGTGTGCGTAAGAGGAGGAAGCCTGGAGTTGCAGGTGCGGAAGTAAATCCGCAAGTGCGGATGCGCATCTGCACATGAGAGACCGCAGAAGCGGAGGTGGGCTGGGGGTCCAGGTTTAGAGAAGCGAAGGAAAATCCGTAGAAGCGGGATCGCAGATGCGGTCAAGTGGAGCGCAGGTGTAAAGACCCCTCGATAGAACCTTAAATTCAGGGGTTAACGATTTTTCTTCATTTTTAACATTTCAAGTTCAGGATTGGGTGATTTTTGAGAGGATTTTCAAGGGGTTTCTTGAGGTAAGTCATTTGTGTTCATTTGTAATCAATAATCTTGTTTCCCCATTGGATTTCCCATCTAGTTTTTGTGTATTTAAGGTTGAATTTGAGAGTTTGAGGCTAGGGTTTTAGAGGGTGGAATTTGGGTGACGATTTGGTGTCGGATTTTGGAAAATTTGGTACGATTGGACTCACGGTTGAATGGGCTTTCGGGTTTTGTGACTTTTCTCGGATTTCGAGACGTGGGCCCATGGGCCGATTTTTGATTCGACTTAACTTTTGATTAATAACTTAGTATTTTCTTATGGAATTGAGTCCTTTAGCCCGTGTTAATTGTATAGAATTGTTTGTGGCTAGATTTGAGGCATTTGGGAGCTGATTCGCAAGGCAAGAGCGTGTTGGAGTAGAATTTTTCATGGTTTGAGGTAAGTAATGCTTCCAAACTTGGTTCTGAGGGTGTGAAACCTTGAATTTCATATTATGTGATTGGTGTTGAGGTGACACATGTGCTAAGTGACGGGCATGTAGGCATGTACCATAAGAATTGTGACTTGGTCGATTCCATGAAACTGAATAGTTGTTAAATCTTGTTGTTACCCGTATTTTCACCATGTGCTAGATCTATTGAACTGCCAATCATGTTAGAAACCCTACATAGGCTATATGATGGTACTATTGGGACCCACAATAGTCGTTCTTTGCTGTAGAACTAATTGCTTAATCTGTCAATTTGTACTCAGACACAATTATAACTTGCATATTATGTCTCAGTCTCTATTGTCCTTACATGTTATATCATATCATCATTGTGGGCTGATTATCATGATTCTGGTAAGCCCTAGAGACTAGAGAGGTTATTGACTTAGTGGGGCTGAGGGCATATTACGAGTGATATTTATGGTATCGGGCTGTACGCCGCAGCATGCTTTAATGATTGATGCCAGGATTTGGCTTATTATAGTGCTTGGGCTAGACCGGCCCCTCTGGAGGCTGCACACCCACAGTGGGCGCAATGCTAGCAGTCATGACATTTGGGCTGGATCTGCCTTGTTTACTTGCATTTGGGCTGGACCTACCTGTTTACTTTATTTGGGTTGGATCTGCCCTGTTTTATTTGCATGTGGGCTGGATCTACCCTGTTATATGTTAAGTTTTGTTGTGAAATCTGAAAGCATGTCTAAGTTCTTACTGAAATCATGTCTAAATTTTCTTGTACCCTCACTTGTAGAATATAAATATCTAAGATATCATTGTTGTATTTTCTGTAACTTTTCGTACTGTTAAATGTTGAAAGTGGACCGTAATAATTGGACTTGTCACTACTTTCAGTCCAAAGGTTAGATTTGTTACTTATTGAGTTGGTTGTACTCACGCTACACCTGCACCTCGTGTGCAGATCCAGGTGCTTCCGGTTTCGGCAGTTGTTGATTTGCAGAGACCAGACTTTTGGAGATCATTGAGGTAGCTGCTTGGCGTTCGCAGATCTTGACTCTCCTCCCTTATCTTTCAGTTTATTTATTTCGTTTTTTACTTCCAGCCAGTGTACTAGACCTTGTTAATTCGTAGATGCTCATGTACTCAGTGACTCCCGAGTTATGGGAAGAATTATGTATTGAATTGTGATTTCCTATCCTGTTTTAAGAGATTTTCCTTTATTTAAACTGTTTTAGTATCTTTGAAAGATTTAAAGTGTTGGAAATGTATGAATAGTCGGCTTGCCTAGTACCATGATAGGCGTCATCACGACGGGTTTGGTTTATGATGGTGACAGGTACCAATACCAGAATCTGCACAAGAAGTGCAAAAGTGTAGCATGAGCCCATGTACTCAGTTAGTGCCGAGCGTAACCTCAACGAAGTATTGACGAGTTTATAACAAGGTACTCACTTTAAACATGAACGAATATAAAGGAAATAATAGTAGAAATAGATAAAACAAGAATTTAACGTAAAACCAAAACTGAGAACTCACAACAGAGGGCCCAGAATAGCACTTATACTCAACCTTTCAATTCAACACGAATGCAGTAATAACAGTTAAAAACATTAAATTATGCCTTCTCTGTTGTGGCGCACAACCCGATCAACATATATAAATAATAAGTCTTCTCTGTTGCGACGTACAACCCGATCCACAAAGATATGAATAACAAGTCTTCTCCATTGCGGCGCGTAATCTGATCCATGAATATAAACAAATATTGTTGTTGCATGCAACTTGATCCCAAAATAGTAATACCAATATCTGTTGCAGCGTGCAATCCGATCCCACACAATAATACCAAATAACCATTGCGGCGTGTACCCGATCCCACGCAATAATAATGTAAATGAATATCCATAACCAACAACGGCGTAATTCAATTAAAACGCAATAAAAGAATTACATAATTAAAAATATAAAGCGAATAAAAGTAGCTATCTAATAACACACGAGGTAAAAAAGCAAGTAAAGACAGTTAATAAATAAATACATGGATACATGAAAACAATAAGCATTTAAGGCATATTACAGATAAAGGCATGAATTTATCACGTAAAGGCAAGTAGCAATTAGAACATTTAACAAGTAATAACATGGATCAAATAAAGGCAAGAAATAATTGAAAACAATAAATAAATATTCTCCAATCCGCATGCTTAACTCGTGACTACGCATATACACTCGTCACCTTGCATATACTCCTTCTCCACATAATAACAAATAAGCCAATCAAGACCTAATTCCCTTAAGTCAAGGTTAACCACGATACTTACCTCTTTCTGCAATCAAATCAACTCTCAACCACGGCCTTTTCTTTAGAATTAGCCTCCAGACAAATTAAATCTTGTCAAATATAGTTCAAATAGTTCAAAATAAGCTTTAGACTACTCACGAGTGAAAAATATTTAATCTTTAATGAAATTGGAAAAAGTCAAATAAAAGTCAACCCCGAGTTCGCTTGGTCATACCCGACATATGGACCAAAATAAGATTATCCATCCACCCCCGAGCCCGGTTAAGTAATTTATTTCGAAATCCGACCTCAATTTGAGGTCTAAATCTCAATTTTATAAAATTCCTAATTTCTACCATGAAATTCATAGATTAAAGTTAAAATCAATGGGTGATTAAGAAATATACATCAAAACCAGTTAAAATATACTAACCAATTAAGTCGGGACAAAAATATCTCCAAAATCCCCTCTAGTCCAAGCTTTAGCTTTCAAAAATGGGGAAGAATGATTAAATCCCAAATTTCATCTTTTAAATAACTAGGTTTCATGTGTTCTTCGCGTTCGTGAAGCACCTGACACGTTCGCGAAGAGCAGTGGCCAATTGGCCTTTGCGTTTGTGAAGTCCTCTCGCGTTCGCGATGGCATCCCTAGCCAAGCCTCCGCGTTCGCTACCCATTGGTCATGTTTACAAAGAAGGACCACAAGCCATCCCCCCCAGATCTTACAAGGCATTGCGTACGCGAGGGGGGAGTCGCGTTCGCGAAGGGTAAGCCCCCCAATGCTTCACGTTCACGACCTTCCTCTCGCATTCGCGGAGAGTAACCAGCCCCAGCCCAAGTTTTTACCTTCCCGATCGCAAGAGAACCTTCGCGATCGCGAAGAACTAGACACCAAAAGCCAAAAACTGGCAGTTCCTACAAGTAAAAATGGTCTGAAACCAAGAAAAGATAATAAACTCTAAGACAATTAATAATATAGGCAGCAACCATATCAACCAATAAAATATAGCAATACAAAAGTAATCAATGTAAGAGACACCAAATTTAAGTGAAAAACCTCTTTAATGTGAAGAGTAAAAACCACAGGATCAAAGCTACACTAAATCAATAAGAGAGTTATAAACGTTTTTCTATAACGACCCGGTCAGTCATTTTGATTATTTTAGCCCCGTTATCCTTATTTAATACTTTAGTTTGGCATATCTAATGTTTTGTGACTTACGGGGTTGGTTGGTTTGGGTTCGAGGAGGTTTTAGAATAAATTAGGACAGCTGGTCCCGAGGTCGAAAGCTTAAGTTGTAAGAGTTGACCAAAGTTTTACTTTAGTGTAGATGACTCTAGAATAGAGTTTTGATGATTCCAATAGCTTTGTATGGTGATTTTTGACTTAATCAGGTGTCCGGATTTGGATTTGGAGGTCTATAGGTTGATTTAGTGCTTTTTGGTAAAAGTTGGATACTTAAAGGTTTGGAAGGTTGATAGGTTTGACCGAGAGTTGACTTTGATGATATTGGGTTCGGATTTTAATTTCGGGAGGTGGGATAAGTCCATTATGTCATTTGAAACTTGCATGCAAAATTTGAGATTGTTCCGGGTCGTTTAGGCTTGTTCGGCATAAGTTTTGAATTTGGAAAATTCATTAGTTTCCTTAGGGTGAATTGAGGTGCAATTTGCGATTTTGATGTTATTTTGTATGATTTGGGGCCTCAAGTAGATCCGTGTTATATTTTGGGATAGGTTGGTGTGATTAGACAGGGTCCCGAGGGCCCCAGGTATGTTTCAGATGGGTGTCAGACTATTTCTCCATGTTTTGGCATTGCTGATTTCTGATGTCTGGTTTCCTTCTTCACGATCGCGTAGGGTATTTTAGTTGGCAGGGGAATTGTTCTTCGCATTCGTGAAGTTGTGATCACGTTCGCGATGCTTTAGGAGGTAGTCACCTTCGCGATCGCGTGAAGGACGATGCGTTCGCGTTGAAGGGAGGCCGACTGGGGGCGTCAGGCTGTAGCCTTTGTGATAGTGAGAGGTCGCCCGCGTTCGCGTAAGGTCAGGAGTGGTATGTATCGTGCTCGTGGCCAATATTCCGCGTTCGTGCAGACCTTTCTGGGGCAGTGCGTGATCTTGCTTTGCGATCGCGATGTTGGTCACGCGATAGCGAAGGGTATGCCTGGGCAGACCATAAGTACTCTATTTATCGAGGGTTTTAGTCATTTTAACATATTTTGAGTTGTAGAGCTTAGATTTGGGAAATTTTGGAGGGAATTTTCACAATTTGGATTGGGGTAAGTATTTTTGACTCAGATTAGTTAATTCTTCATGATTTCAACCTTGATTTTAACATTTAGTTGGTGAATTAAAATGAAGAAATTAAGGATTTTAGTAAAAATGTTTCTAAAGTTTAAATTGATGATTTTGAGGGTCGAGTTGAGGTCTGATTTGAAAGAAACACATATATTTGGATTCGTATCTGACTGAGTATTCGAAATTTGTGAGTTTGGTCGGGTTCCGGATTACGAGCTCGATTCACGCGGGAAGGCTTACTAGAGGATTGGTTTGGCTTGCTTGAGGTAGGTATCTTACCTATACTTGGTTGAGGCATTAGTTGCTTGTATTAGTGATAGTTACGTGCTATGAGTGGCGCACATGTGTAGGAATTGAGCCCATGAGCGTGCACCATGGTATTATTCATGCTCAGGGTAGTGCGTAGGCTATGATATGCCTTGACTTGATTGCTAAGCTTCATGCTGAGATGTTTCTCCTAGCTATTTGTGCCATATCTGAGGATACGTTGAGGTTATTCCCCTGATTGAACTTGATAATTGTTATTTCTGTGATGTATTTGCCGGTTTGAGCTATGATAACATATTGCACATGCATACACTTTAGCATGTCATTTATACCAGTTCACGAGTATGAAAATTGATATTCATTGATCATGTACACGTATTCTAGTATATCTTCTTTGTGTGTGATATGATCTGGACTGGTAGCTTGTGATCACGCTGGGCGAATTGTGATATTGAGCATGTCACCAAGCTAAGTGGAATGTGATTATTGGCACATGAGTTGTCCGTACAGTTGATCATATTGGCATGTGAGTTGTTTGTGCAGCATGTGAGTTGTCCGCGTGGATCCAAATATTAATATTATTGGCACGCGAGTTGTCCGTGCGGTTGATATTATTAGCATGCGAGTTATCCGTTTAGCACGTGAGTTGTCTGTGTAGCATGTGGATAAGGATACATCCCCCTAGGGTCACCCTCTCATGTTCCTTATTGATGGTTTACACACGGATATTGAGGAAAACTGATCAGTGGTTGGTACTGTTATGGAAATTCGAAGGAAAAGCCGGCCAATATTTGATTTGGTTGTTGCATTTCATCTTTACTTGCAACTTCCTTGACTCTATCTATTTTATTTGCATATCTTCTTTATATGTTGGATTTGACTGAGCAGAGTGCGTTAAATAATTGTGTGCACCAAGATGGTTCTTTCTGTGATTCATGACTTGATTATATATATATTATTTTTCTATACTTGTTGGATTTATGAACTATACATGTAATTAACGAGTATCATTTTATAATTGTTGCTTTTATTTCCTCGCCTTAGTTATGATACTTGCTGAGTACATGAGTTCGGTTATGCTTATTCTACACTCTGTACTTAATAGTGCAGATCCAGGTGTCGGACCGAGTTGTGGCTAGCTGTGAGATGTTGGTGTGAGCATTTTGGAGAGACGAGGTAGAGTTGCATCTATTGCACCCTATTTTGCACTAGTCAAGACAGGATTCAACTTGTGGTTTCTCTGTTGTTGATGAAAGAGAGTCACCACCTAATATTTAACGGTATACTAGGGTACCTATTTAATTACTAAGTTATATTTCTTATAATTCTGCAAATTGGTGAGATTATGAGTAAGGATACTTGTTCTTCTAAGGGGAAGGTGTTAGGCACCCCTTAAAATTTACCTGAGGTAGCTCCATAAGACTTAGACTAATTTTAAGTGGTCAGTTATTTATACTATGCTTAATTAGTACTAAGGCATGGTTTACTATATATTAAAGGAAGTATATATATGTAAGACTTATGAGGGATGTGGTATTATAGAAGAGTTGTTGAAGGTTAAGAGAGTTTTGAAACTAGTCTATATTTTAAGGCTTATTAAGTTATGAAAGTGATTACCTTTGAAGAGTAGATGCTTGTACAATTTTTAGAAGATGTATGTAAGAAAAGTGATTCTAAATGTACCTTGGTTTTAAATATTCTGAAGAAGGCGATTTTTTGAAAATTCATTTGGGTGAGTGTTCGTTACTATTTTTTCATGAAATTCTGGTTTCATTCCTTGTTTTCAAAGACTAGTGATTCTTTTCTAATTTCCTTTTGAAAACAGGCTGCTATTTGGATTAGGTACTTGAGCTTCAAAACTCTCTAAAAAAGGTGAGTTTACAAGATGAACAAGTTATAATTAGCGGGGGCGAAGATTAATTACTAGCTAATTCCCTTAGAGTCATATATTAGTTAAAGTTTGCCCATGTTTCTTGTGGTATAAAGCACATAATCTAATACATAAGTGTTGAATGCATGATAATGAAATACGCTAAAACGACAAAGGCAATAAGCGAAAAATAATGAGGCCGTAAATTAGGCTATGGAAATAATGAGCAGTAATGAAAGAAGTAAGGAGAGAGGACTAGACTTTGAGGTTAGGCCTCAATAAGATTGGCCAAGCAATTGAGAAGGGCAACTATAGTTAACTGGACTCTTCAAGGAATGCAGTGAGGCCGGTTTGGGCCTGAGTTTTCTTTGGAACTCAGCAGGCCCATATGTATACATATGCCCAAAAGAATAAAAGACGGTCATTAGAAGTATATCCCACATTCTCAATATATTCAAAACATAAATGACATATACTTAAAAAACCAATTGGAACAAGAAAATAATTAATACTGTGGGAAATTATATTAATGTAGTGGTTCTACTTAGCATATAATTCACATTGAAAACCTTTTGTTTTTATTAATCATTAAACCCCCAAAGAACTAAATGTGTCAATGAAATAAGGGCTAAGGAGGAAACTCCACTCAAGGTCGATGCTCCCTTTGAATCTCCCAACACTTCAAAGTTCCCAAGGGACTTAAGGCAATGAGGCCCCCTCAATGTAAACTAAATGCTATAGCATTACTTATTACAAAAATATACTTTCCCTTCTAACATAATAACATATAGTCTACATTGGATACCAAACAAACATATATCAAATGAAAGGCAAAGCTATATAGCAATAATTCAACAGAGTTCTTAGTTTTAGATCAGAATAATATTCCTAGGAAAGGCAAAGCTATATAGCAATAATTCAACAGATACAGAGGTTATCAAAGATATCTATGACATGATCAACTTTCTCAATAGGTCTACAAATTTACAGACTAAAACATGGAATCCCTAAGGATTTATGCAGAATCATACTCCTAATAGTGTTAACTTCAAACAAATCATTATGTTAAGATAGCATCAGTAAAGGTCCTTATAAGGTTTTAGGGGTCAGATTCGGTTTTAAAAATTAACAATAGGGAAAGGACTAGAGTGGTTTTAGACAAGGTATGAAATCAGAAATTAAACAGGAATATGCAATATTCAGTTAGCTACTTGAACACTTCAAATGCAGTAATGATCTTATGTAGACATGGGAAATTTTACACATTTATAGAATTGGATTAAGCATTTCATGAGAGAGAGAGTTACAGATAAAGGAAAGATATTTCATTAAAATAGGTTTAACTTAAACCGAAGTCTAGGTTAGTACATGTAATAACCCGGCCGATCAATTTGAGAGTATTAGCCCCGAACCCCAATTTATTGCTCCCTCTATTTCATTTTTGGTTACGTGACTTCCTGGGAGGATTTGTTTTTGGTTTCGGACTGAAATGGGACACATAGTCCCTAAAATGGAGGTTTAAGTTGTAGGAATTAACTATCATTTGAACTATGTGAAGCTTACCTCGGAATGGAGTTTTGACAATTCCAATAGCTCCGTAGGATGATTCTGGTCTTAGGAGCGTGTTTGGATGTTGAATTGGAGGCATGTAGGTCATTTTAGCGTCAATTGGCAAAAGTTAGAAAATAGGATGATTTTTGGGACGTTTGATCGAGAGTGTACTTTTTGATATCGGGGTCGGATTTTGATTCCGGAAGTTGGAGTAGGTCCGCAATATCGATTATGACTTATCTGCAAAATTTGAGGTCAATTGGACTTGATTTGATAGGTTTCGACGTCGGATGTAGAAGTTTGAAGTTTTGAAGTTCGTTAGGCTTGAGTCGATGTGCAATTCGTATTTTTAGCATTGTTTGATGTGATATAAAGGCTCGACTAAGTCCGAATGATATTTTAGAACTTGTTGGTATGTTTGGTTGAGGTCCCGGGGGCCTCGGGTGGATTTTAGATGGTTAACGAATTGGAATTTGGACTTGGAAGATGGCTGAAGCTTTAGATTGCTGGTGTCTGGTTTCCTTCTACGCGTTCACGAAAGTGCTCCCACATTCGCGTAGAGGTGTTTGAGTGTTTCTTGAATTTTTCCTTCGCGTTCGCGATGTAGGTCCCGCATTTGCAAAGCTTTGGAGTCTTAGGCTACGCGTTCGCGAGAGGGTTTACATGTTCGCGTAGAGGAGAGGCCAGTGGGGCATTAGGATTTAAGCCTACGCGTTCAAATAGTATTATACCTTTTGCCTTTAATTGTCTTTTAAACCAGTAGGGCCCTGACCTGACCTCGTCACTACTTTATCGAGGTTAGGCTTGGCACTTACTGGGTATCTTTTTGGTGTACTCATACTACACTCTGCACATCTTTTTGTGCAGATCCAGGTTCTTCCTACCAAGCCAGATACTAGTGAGCAAGACTGTACGTGGAGACTTCAAGGTATATCTGCCAGCGTCTGCGGACCTCGGAGTCTTTTTAAATTCTCAGTCATTTCAAATATTATTATATCTTCTGCATTAAATTTTCATTTAAGAAACCGGTAGGGCCCTGGCCTGACCTTGTCACTACTCGACCAAGGTTAGGTTTGGCACTTACTGGGTATCGTTGTGGTGTACTCATACTACACTCTACACATCTTTTTGTGCAGATCTAGGTTCTTCCTACCATGCCAGATACTAGTGAGCTGGATTGTACGTAGAGGCTTCAAAGTATATCTGCCAGCGTCCGCAGACCTTGGAGTCCCTATTCTATCCCTATTATGTTATTTCCCTTGTTCTCTCTAGACTTGATGTATAGCGACACTTAGCATTTTGTCTTAGAAGCTTGTGACTTATTTCTAGCGGATTTTTTGAGTTGTAATAAATGATTTGCAGTTTTTTATTTATTTCATGTGTTGAGAATTGGGCTTCAGTTTTGTATTATGTTATTCCGCAATTTGTTAGGCTTACCTAATCTTAGAGACTATGTGCCATCACGACATCCTATGGTGGGTGAATTGGGGTCGTGACAAGTTGGTATCAGAGTTCTAGGTTCATAGGTGTTATGAGTCACAAGCAGGTTCAGTAGAATCACGCGGATCGGAACGGAGACGTCCGTACTTATCTTCGGGAGGCTATGGAACTGTTAGGAAAAACTTCACTTTCTTTGATTTCTTATCGTGCAAGATTTTGACTCCGGCTTCTAAACTTCTATCTTTCTATTCTCTATCAAATGGTGAGGACACGTACAACTGGATAGGATGATCTGACACCCGCGCCTGATGTCCACCTGGTGCAGCCAGAGCACCTGCACGAGCTGCTATAAAGGAGCCACCAGTAGCTCCAGTTGGAGAACAGGCACCTGAGACGCCTGTTACTGCACCAGCCCTCTAGGAGGCTCTAGCCCGGTTCTTGAGCATGTTCAGCACCTTGGCTCAGCCAGGATTTATGCCACTTTCTCCTGCCACATCTCAGGCCGGGGGAGGAGCACAAAATCCCGCCGCCAGAACCCTAGAATAGCAAGTTCAGGTCGACCAGGTTCCAGAGATCATATCGATGCAGCCGATAGCACCAGTTCAGCTCGAGGTTAGGGCAGCAGTTTCTGAGGCAGAGCAGCTTAGGATCAAGAGGTACAAGAAGTACCACCCACCTACTTTTAGTGGCTTGGCGTCAAAGGATGCCTAGGGTTTTCTTGAGGAGTGCCACCGTATCGTCCGTATTATTGGTGTTGTAGAGATTACCCGAGTTTCCTTCCCTACGTTCCACCTTAGAGGAGCGGCCTATCATTGGTGGCGCGCGTACGAGTTGGGTAGTATGGCTGAGGTAGCTTCATTCACTTGGACTCAGTTCTCGGATATGTTCTTGAGGGATATGTTCCTCAGGGTCCCAGAGATGCTTGGCATATAGAGTTTGAGCAGTTGCGCCAGGGTGCTATGACCGTGTACAAGTATGCAGTCCGATTCAGTGATTTGGCCAAGCATGCACCAGCCTTGGTTGCTACTACTCGAGAGCATGTTCGTCGGTTTCTTAGGGGCTCAACCTCAGCATCAGATTGAGCATGGCCCGAGAGTTCGAGATGGATATTGCGTACTAGCAGGTAGTAGGGATTGCTAGGAGGTTGGAGGGTATGCTAACACGGGATAGAGAGGAGAGAAAGGTCAAGAAGTCTCGGTAGTCTGGAACTTACAGTGGTACTCGTGCCCCAGTGACAGCTCGTTAGGGTAGGGGTTATATGGGTCGCCCTGTTCATTCAGCACTTTCAACCGCCAGTAGTGCTCCGGCCACTACTAGGCCCTAGGACCCTTATTATGCGCCGCCAGTGTCTAGTGTGTCTCTTGTACGGGGGTGCTTCCAGTGGTCAGTCCAGTCGATCAGGCCCGAGCCAGTCGCAGCAGCCACGTCCTCCGAGAGCTTGTTTTGAGTGTGGCGACATTTGTCATTTGGTGAGGGATTTCCCCAGATTCAGTAGGGGTACACCTCCACAGATTTCTCAGGCACCGCGTGCTCCACCGGGTCCTCAGGCTATGGTTATAGCACCAGCTACCACCCCACATGCACAGCCATCTAGAGGTGGAGGTCAGGTAGAGGTGCCTTAGAGGGGGAGGTCAGGCCAGATATTATGCCCTTCCTGCTAGGATGGAGGCAATTGCACCAGATTTTGTTATCACAGGTATTTTTCTGATCTGTCATAGAGATGCATCAGTCTTATTTGATCCAGGCTCCACTTATTCCTATGTGTCCTCTTATTTTGCCCCGTATTTGGGCGCACCCCTTGATTCTCTGAGTTTACCCGTTTATGTGTCTACACCCGTAGGTGATTTTATTGTTGTTGACCGTGTGTATCAGTCGTGTTTGACTGTCCTTAGTGGTTTTGAGACCAGATTCGATTTATTATTTCTCAGTATGGTAGATTTCGATATTATTTTGGGCATGGACTGGTTGTCTCCCTATTATGCTATTCTTGATTGTCACACCAAGACAATGACGTTGGCTATGCTAGGTCTACCGCGGCTAGAGTGGAGAGGTACTGTAGATCATGTTGCTAGTAGGGTTGTCTAATTTCATAAAGCTCAGCGCATGGTTGAGAAAGGGTGTGATGCGTATCTAGCCTATGTAAGGGATTTTAGTGTTGATACTCTTACCGTCGATTCAGTTCTCGTAGTGAGTGATTTTGCAAACGTTTTTCTGGCAGATCTTCCAGGCATGCCGCCTTACAGAGATAGACTTTGGCATTGATTTGTTACCGAGCACTCAGCTCATTTCTAGTCCACCTTATCATATGGCCCTAGCAGAGTTGAAAGAATTAAAGGAACAGTTGTAAGAGTTGCTCGATAAGGGCTTCATTCGGTCCAGTGTATCGCCTTGGGGTGCTCCTATCTTGTTTGTGAAGAAGAAGGATGGTTCTATGCAAATGTGTGTTGATTATCGCCAGCTGAACAGGGTTACGGTGAAGAACAAGTATCCTTTTCCATGTATCGATGACCTATTTGATCAGTTTTAGGGTGCCAGGGTGTTCTCTATGATCGACTTGTAATCAGGCTATCATCAGCTGAAGATTTGGGAGCCAGATATCCTGAAAACTGCTTTCAAATTCAGTATGGTCATTACGAGTTCCTTGTGATGTCTTTTGGGCTGACCAACGCCCCAGCAACATTCATGCACTTGATGAATAGTGTATTTCAGCCCTATCTTGACTCGTTCGTCGTTGTGTTTATTGACGATATTCTGGTGTACTCTTAGAGTTGGGAAGATTATGAGCAGCACGTGAGGACTGTGCTTCTAACCTTGAGAGAGAAGAAGTTATATGCAAAATTTTCAAAGTGTGAATTCTGGCTAAATTCAGTGGCATTTTTTGGGTCATGTAGTATCGAGTGAAGGGATCAAAGTAAATCCGAAGAAGATTGAAGCAGTACAGAGTTGGGGCAGACCGTCCTTAGCTATAGAAATCCTCTTAGTTTGGTGGGCTACTACTGTCGTTTTGTAGAGGGTTTCTCGTCTATTGCAGCACCTATGACCAGATTGACCCAGAAGGGTGCTCCGTTCAGGTGGACCGAGGAGTGAGAGGAGAGCTTTCAAAGGCTCAAGACTGCTTTGACTACAGCACCAGTGTTGGTATTGCCTATTGGTTCAAGGTCCTATAGAGTATATTGTGATACGTCGCGCATTGGTCTCGGCGCAATGTTGATGCAGGAGGTAGGGTGATTGCCTACGCATCTAGGCAGATGAAGGTGCATAAGAAGAACTATCATGTCCATGACCTCGAGTTAGCAGCTATTGTTCATGCCTTGAAGATCTGGCGGCACTATTTGTATGGTGTCCCTTGTGAGGTTTTCACTAATCATCGGAATCTACAACATCTATTTAAACAGAAGGATCTTAACCTGCGACAGTAGAGATGGTTGGAGCTGCTTAAGGATTATGACATCACCATTCTCTATCATCCCGGGAAGGCCAATGTGGTGGCCGAGACCTTGAGTTGCAAGGTGGAGAGTTTGGCAGCTTAGCATATCTACCAATAGTAGAGAGGCCTTTAGCCTTGGATGTTTAGGCCTTGGCCAACCAGTTCGTTAGATTAGATGTTTCTGAGTGGAGTAGAGTGTTCATCTCTGACCGGGGTACGCAGTTTACATTGCAGCTTTAGAGAGCTGTATAGCGTGAGTTAGGTACTCGGGTGGAGTTGAGTACAACATTTCTCCCTCATACGGACGGGCAGTCCGAGCACACTATTCAGATATCAGAGGATATGCTTCGTGCGTGCGTGATGGATTTTGGGGGTGCTTGGAATTAGTTCTTGCAACTCGCGGAGATTGCCTACAACAACAGTTATTAGTCGAGTATTCGGATGGCGTCGTATGAGGCTTTGTATGGTAGACGATGCCGGTCTCCAGTGGGTTGGTTCGAGCCGAGCGAGGCTAGGCTATTGGGTACAGACTTGGTTCAGGATGCCTTGGACAAAGTTAAATTGAGTCAGGATCGACTTCGCACAGCCTAGTCCAGGCAGAAGAGTTATGCGGATCGGAAGGTTTGCAACGTTGCATTCATGGTTGGGGAGCTGGTCTTGCTCTAGGTCTCACCCATGAAGGGCGTTATGAGGTTCGGAAAGAAGGGCAAGCTAACCCCTAGGTATAGCGGGCCTTTTTAGATTCTTGAGAGGGTTGGAGAGGTGGCTTACAGACTTACACTACCACCTAGTCTCTCTGTCGTTCATCCAGTGTTCCATGTTTCCCTGCTCCGAAAGTATCACGAAAATCCGTCTCATGTGTTAGACTTTAGCTCAGTCCAGTTGGACAAGGATCTATCTTATGTTGAGGAGCCAGTGGCCATTTCGGGCAGACAGGTTCGAAAGTTGAGGTCAAAGAACATCGCTTCAGTGAAGGTTCAGTGGAGGGGTCATCCAGTCGAGGAGGAGACATGGGAAACTGAGCATGATATGTGCATCCGTTATCCTCATCTTTTCACCATATCAGGTATGTCTCTATACTCGTTCGAGGACGAACGTATGTTTAAGAAGGGGAGGATATAACGACCCGGCCGGTCATTTTGAGAGTATTAGCCTCGAACCCGTATTTACTGTTCCCTCTATTTCATTTTTGGTTACTTGACTTGCCAAGAGGATTTGTTTTTGGTTTCGGAGTGAAATGAGACGCATAGTCCTTGAAAGGGAAATTTAAGTCGTAGGAATTAATCGTAGTTTGAACTATGTGAAGATGACCTCGGAATAGAGTTCTGACGGTTCCAATAGCTCCGTAGTGTGATTTTGGTCTTAGGAGCGTGTTCGGATGTTGAATTAGAGGCCCGTAGGTCATTTTAGCGTCAATTGGCGAAAGCTAAAAAATAGGATGATTTTTGGGAAGTTTGACCAGGAGTGGACTTTTTGATATCTGGGTCGGATTTTGGTTCTGGAAATTGGAGTAGGTATGTAATGCCAATTATGACTTGTGTTCAAAATTTGAGGTCAATCGGACTTGATTTAATAGGTTTCGACGTCGGATGTAGAAGTTTGAGGTTTTGAAGTTCATTAGGCTTGAATCGATATGCAATTCGTGTTTTTGGCGCTGTTTGATGTGATTTAAAGGCTATACTAAGTCCGTATGATGTTTTAGGACCTGTTGGTATGTTTGGTTGAGGTCATGGGGGGCCTCAGGTGGATTTCAGATGGTTAACTGATTGGAATTTGGACTTGGAAGATGATGAAGCTTCAGATTGCAGGTGTCTGGTTTTCTTCTACGCGTTTGCGAAAGTGCTCCCACGTTCGCGTAGAGGAGTTTGAGTGTTGCTTGAATTTTGCCTTCGTGTTCGCGATGTAGGTCCCGCGTTCGCGAAGCTTTGGAGCCTTAGGCTACGCTTTTGCGAGGTGGACTACGCCTTCGCGTAGAGGAGCGGCCAGTGGGGCATCAGGCTTTAAGCCTATGCGTTCACGAGTGAGGCTTCGCGTTCGCGGAGGCCTGGGAGTAGTGCGCATCGCATTCGAGAGTCCCCTCACATTCCTGTAAAAAAAAATTGGGCTGTTATGTTTTTGTGCTTCTCGAACGCGAGGAAGCTTCCGCGTTCGTAAAGAAAGAAGCACCTAGGCAGAATTATAAGTTCCAAAAATGGGGGTTTGAGTTCATAACACGAAAATTTATTTGGGAGCTCGGTGGGAGGAGATTCTTCGAGAGACTTTCACGTGGGTGTTTGGGGTAAGTGATTCTTACCTATTTTGGGTTAATTTCCATGATTATGTCTTTAATTTCATCATTTAATTATTGATTTGGGGTGAAAATTTTGGAGAAAATGAAAGGAAATCCTTAGGCCAAATTTTGAGGTTTCGAAATGGATTTTTGTAGCGTATTTGAGTAATATTGGTATGGGTGAACTCGGGTGTTCGTAATTTGTGACTTTTATCCGATTCCGAGATGTGGGCCCAGGTCGGCTTTTTGGAGCGATTTTTTAATTTTTTGCAAAAGTCGTAGTTTCATTATTTAAACTAGTTTATTATTGTTATATTTATAGTATGTAATTGCTTTTGACTAGATTTGGGCCATTCGGAGTCGGAAAGTCAAGGGAAAGGCATACTGCTTGACTGATTGAGCGAGATTTGAGGTAAGTGACTTGTCTAACCTTGTGTGGGGAAAATCCCCTTAGGATTTAATATTGTTTTGACAATTTGTAATATGTGAGCGCCGTGTATGCGAGGTGATGAGTGCATACACGGGCTAATGTGGAAATTCCGGTTCTTGCTGAGTTGTTTCTTATAAATTCGAGTTGCCTTAGCATACGTGGTGATCATGTTTAACCTAGTATCGCATGTCTATGTGCCTTAACTCTTACTTGCAATTTGTCCAACGTGCTTAGTTGAATTACCTGCTTCCCTTTTTTTGAATTAAATCTTTAACTGTAAGATTTCTTGCTATAAATTCGTTGTTTCTTCGGTTCGATTATATGCTGCATATTTACTTTGGGACTTCGAGGCGTTTACTCGGGAGATCCCCCCATGTATTGCATATTTACTTTGGGACTACGAGGCGGTTCCTTGAGAGATCCCCCTGTACTGCATATTTACTTTGGAACTACGAGGCGGTTCCTCGGGTAATCCCACCTGTACTGCATATTTACTTTGGGACTACGAGGCGGTTCCTTGGGAGATCCCTCTGTTTTGTATATTTATATTTGGGACTACGAGGCGGTACCTCGGGAGTGCCCCTATTGTTTACTTCTAATTACTAAGCTGTTATTTTCTGAAGTTTCTCATTATTTAAATTCTTAGTCATTTCAAATAGTATTATATCTTCTGCCTTTAATTTTCTTTTAAACTAGTAGGGCCCTGACCTGACCTCGTTACTACTTTACCGAGGTTAGGCTTGGCACTTACTGGGTATCGTTGTGGTGTACTCATACTACACTCTGCACATCTTTTTGTGCAGATCCAGGTTCTTCCTAGCAAGCTAGATACTAGTGAGCAGGACTGTACGTGGAGACTTCAAGGTGTATCTGCTAGCGTCTGCAGGCCTCGGAGTCCCCCTTTATCCCTATTATGTTGTTTCCTTTATTCTCTCCAGACTTGATGTATAGCGACACTTAGCTTTTACTCTTAGAAGCTTGTGACTTATTTCTACCGGATTTTTGGAGTTTTAATTATTGATTTGCAGTTATATTTATTTCATATGTTGAGAATTGGGCTTCCATTTTGTATTATGTTATTCTGCAATTTGTTAGGCTTACTTATTCTTGGAGACTAGGTGCCATCACGATATCCTACAGAGGGTGAATTGGGATCGTGACAGTACATGAATATGAAAGTGATCATGCTTATGTTTTTACAAGTTATCACATGGTTATAGCATAGTAACTAGATCCTTTTTTAGGGAAGACAATCTTAAAAGACAAGATGCATGTCAGTTTTCAAAAATCAATGATAATCCTAAAGGATTAGAGACAGTAGGTACGATACTAGGTAAGTTTTAGATTAAGCATGCAGCTGAAAGTGTTAACTAATCAAGAAAATAATCGAGATCAGCCTAACAAGTTATCAGTCCTTATAACAAAGAAAGGAAAACAGGATCATGCCTGTATTATGAGGAAAGATAACTTAATCTTAATAGATGTGTACAACAGGACTACTAGGAGAAAAGAAGATTGTTTAATTCAAACAAGAGTAGATCAACAGAAGCAACAACTAGACAAAATAAAAGACCATAGTGGCAACTCAGAAATAGTTTAACAAACACAACTAGAGAAGAAAACATATAAATACTTAGAGTTTATGCTTAAGGTTAAGAGACATAGGATATAAACTTAAACACCTTTGGATTCACTTTAGTTATGGTTATCAAATAATAAACTCAACTTCAAGACTCACAAACGACAGAGATGAACAATTAAGGATAAAGGTTATTGCAGATCAATGAAAAGCTATGAAGTTCATGTGAACATGAATACATAATAACTTAAACATGTAGACTTTGGAAACTCAGGAACAAAGATCAACAAGAATCAATTAATGGGTTAATCAATCATTGATTAAAGACTCAAAGCAGGACAAATAATCATCAGCAGATATTAAACTAACAAAATTTAAGCACTAACATGCTGATCACAGACGCCATAAAACAGTTGTAATCCTTAGAATCTTACTAGCATATTTGTAATATTCAAAGAGGACGAACAAAAGAGAAAAATGAGATGTGTTGACCTTTTTGAGAGCAGCAGACCAAACAAAGCTCTTTCTCAGTTGCTTAAGACCCTAGGAATCTCAAGTTTGAACCAGCAACAATACTCAACAAAAGGAAAGAAAAGAACAGTAAGAAAACCTAGGCTTTGAACTCTAAATTTCTTAGATGATTGAAGTGTTTGTGTTTGTGCATTTGTTTCTCTTTAGTGTTAAGTGGTTGGTCCGTGTTAGGTAAGACCATTGAAGGCTCTTATTTATAGTGGCTATTGAAGGCTCTAGGGTTTCAGTGGATTCAAATCCGATAGTGGACGATGACGATTACCAGTTGATGTACGCAAAATCGAGTGAAAATCTAAGAGACAGAGGTGAAAATCAGTGAGGGTTTTACCTGAGGGGGAAGATATTGACCGTTGAAGGCAAGGACCATCGGATAAAGCTTCAATGTCCAGAGGTCATTACATTTGACCTCTGGAGCTCGAATAACCATGATTAATCATGATTAGATTATGAGATATGCTCATGCATGCACTGATTTGAAAGAACATAAAGACAATTTGAACTTTCATCTTTGAGTCTAGGGTTAAGCTTTTGGGGATTTCAAATTTTCTCGGTGAAAGGGGAAAGGTTTAGCAAGAATCGCGGACAAAGGAGACAGGATGGATGATCTCCTAATGGATTCATGACCTTGCACGAATTTTGTGCAAGGTTTTTGATTGATTTGTGTCTATGAGTTGGAGAGAAAAAGGAGAAAAAGGGGAAAGTGAGGCGGCCGGGTGAGTGTTAGAGTGATTAGATCTTGGGAGATAGGGGTGGTCGTCTTTAGGTTTAAGATAGGGGAATAGGATCTGGGCCGTTGATCTCTCGGATCAACGATCCTAATATTTTAGGACTAAAATATTTTAGATGAGGGAATATGAGGGCCGTCGGATCTCTGGGTTTGGACGGCTGAGATTGAGTCTTATAAGACTAAAGAAAAAATAAAAAAATGAGGATTAAATGCGGACCATTGATAGGATAGACCAATGGTCCAGATTCATTTGTGTTTTCTTTGTGAGGGTGGGAGACAGGTGACGTGGTGTGATCTCATTAGTGCAGATGGGATCACTTGGATCGCCAAGGTGGAGAGAAAGGAATTGGGTCTGGGTCAAATTTGTCTTTGGGCTTGATAATTGGGCTGAAATTCATTTAAAGAATAGCCACCCCATGCTTAATTAAAGAATTGCAATTATATCCCTTTACCCTTTTACCCTTTTGAAATTAATTTAAATAAATTTAATTATTTTCAACAAAATGCAGTGAAAAATTATAATTATCAAATATACTATTAATTATTATTTGTAAAAACTACTTTATTTTTCTAAACTGTAACACTAATTTCGAATTATCAACACAGTAGTCTTATTTACTAAAAATTGAGGAGTAATTCATTAGATTAACTATATAGGCCTATATAAAAGTTATTTCAATAATCATAAAATAGAAGTGTATTTGTAGTTTCATAATACTAATATTAAGTGATTAATTTCAAAACTAATACTTAATTAATTTGTAGAAATAGGTATTTATTGATAGAAAATACATTTAATATATTTATTATAAATTATTAAGTATAAATAAATTAATTTTAAAAGGAAGGATCGAAATTGGCCGTCAACAGCATCCCGACTGGAGTTTTGGCATCTTTTATCCTTTTTTGTACTATTATCTTAATTATGACATTATCATTATCTGTTTTCCAGACTTGTACTTTTTATAGAGCTCATGACACAGTATTATGAGTACTGGAGAGTTATTGTATTTTGACGCAGTTGTTCATGTTATTGACATTAGACTTGTACTATTTCATTGCTATTTCATTTATTATGTTCTGTTGTTGTTATGTTGGCTTACCTATCAAGTAAGTTAGGGCTATCACGACGGGTTTGTGATTTTTGGTCGTGACATTTCCAAATGGCTAAAATTTTAATGTCAAATATAGAGCAACAACAGTAACAAGGATAACAACCAAACAAGAGAAGATTTGAAGAGAAAATCACCAAAAATGCAGCTATTGTTCAGGACCCAAAATTTGGAGCTACAAGACTTCAAATCCTGCTCTATAAAATTCTAATCGAAGAACAAGATGCTGACAACACTCCGTTAAAATTTCAGCTAGACCGAACAAGAAACGAAACAAAAATCAAAGTCTGAAAGTGGCTGCTCAAGCTAATTTTTCAGCCCCCCCCCCCCC
>MCJB01022748.1:41598-58805 GCA_002018475.1 Nicotiana obtusifolia | reverse complement strand
CCCCCCCCCCCCCCCCTCTCTCTATGTGATGTGCAAAGGGCTGTTATTTTTCTCTTTCTTACATTCCAAATCAGACCTAAACTTAGGTCTCTATAATGTCTTAGATATTAGTTGGATTATGAGACATAGGTTGGTCAAAAGAGTATTTAATTATGTAAAAAATCAATATGGTTCCCTATTTGGTCATCTCCATTTAACTTGTACCTACTTGTTAAAAAAAATTTAGTTGGTACTTAATTCTTGGGTAACTTCAGATACGTTTTTCTCTTCTTCTTTGCTACTGCTTTGTTCTTCAGTATTGTTACACCCCACTACATAAAATGAAGTTGGTAAGTATGGCTCAAGCGCGGCCAATCAGCTGGCGACGCGTTTAAGGCTAGAAGGAGGTTACACATTTCAGTAACCATTATGACAAATGTCTCACCAGGCACTGTGATCGGGGCAAGGCAACCCATTTTGCATTTAGACCCGATGGAGTGCTTGGTATACATATAAAATGGCAGTGAGGCTCATTCTCTTTCATATTTTTAGGAGTACCATTCACTATACTTCACCAAAACTACTCTCACATCTCCTTTGGGGTTTCAAATTGCCTAAACTGAATTAGAAGACGGTTCCATTAAGATTTAGCTTAAAGCAACTTGGAATAATTGTCGTAGCATCTATCATCAGGTGATATTGATTTTGAAGATTTGCTAGAGGCAAAAGTTAATCACCATAGAAATGTAGTTAGTTCTTCAACAAAGGTATGTAGGGAGACTTTTCTTCTTGGCATGAGTTAGTGTAAGTTTCTCCTTCCTTCTAAACGATTCATGTACTATAAGGTTTGGTAGTTCTATGCCCCTCTAAATTATGTTGTTCTGTTCTTGTTCATGTGGTTGCAGATGTTTCAAAATCTATGATGCTTCCAGTTGGTATCATGTGATCAAAGAGTATGATTCATTCCGAGTTTAAACTTGTTATCCTGTGAAACTGTTACTACATTCCATACACACACACACACACACACATACATAAATACATACATATATATATATATATATATATACATATATATATTTTTCTCTTTATATATTTTTCCTAAATGCAAACATTATATACCTTTTAAGCTCTTTAAGCACATATGCACTAACATCATTTTTCTAAAACCCTTCTTCAAATCCATCCTTTTTGAAACTACACTCTTCCCACGTAGGAATTATGCCCTAATGTATGGCAAGCTTTAGAACACTAGTTAAGGCATAGTATAAATAATTCTAAATCTAGTCTAAGTCCTATGGAGCTAACTCGGGTAGATTTTAAGGAGTGCCTAACACCTTTCCCTTAGAAGAACAAGAATCCTTACCCATAATCTCACCAGTTAACAGACAAATAAAGAATATGACTTAATAATTAAATAGGTACCCTAGTATACCTTTAAATATTAGGCGGCGACTCTCTTTCATCCACAACAGAGAAACCACAAGTTGAATCTTGTTTTGACTAGTGCAAAAATAGGGTGCAACAACATGGCGACTCTGCTGGGGATTTCACACTTAGTTTCTGACCTTAGCAGACTTAGACTAAATTTGGCAGATTTATTTGTACATTGCCTTAATTGTAGATAATATTGCAATTACATGCTTACCTGCCTTATTTGCTCTTTATGCTTATTATCATGTTTATTGTTGCTACACTCTTGTCTGTTACTGCTTTATATACACTGTCATCACATTTTTTCCTATCAAATCTTGGCCGTACACTATCACACACAATGGCACGCCAGGGTTGTCTTTTACACTCCTCCGAACCTTCTTTTCCAAATTCTCTAAATTTAGAGAATGGCTTTGTCAGGTCAACTTACATAACTTATCGCGACCTTTAGTACAGATCAAAAGTAGGAAACACTCTAATCTAGTAAAAATAGGTCATACTGCATAAACCTTATGTGAGTCAGCCTTGGCATCGACACACAATTAGGAAAGCCACCCTAATGTCACCGGGTCATTCACCCAACGACATGACTTCCGTGGAAAGATAAACAAACCTGACAAGACACTTAAAGATCCGAAGCAAACACTTATCAAAAACCTTTCTTTACCCACCTCAGAAAATGAAAATCAACCAAAACATCCTTGAGATTAACATGGTGATGGGGGCACCACACAAATTGAAGCAATGGTGGAAAACTATTCACCGGGAACACGGAGATGAGATTCGGATAGACCTGGGGACACTGACCACTTTGCTGAACATTTGAGCAGACAGGGTGCTCACTCACCTGTTGATAAAGTTTTGGGATCTGGCTAAGGTGGTGTTCAAGTTTGCCGACTGTGAGTTAGTACCAGCTTCGGAGGAAGTTAATAGTTTCACGGAGCTGCCGTTCAACGGAAGGAAGACGATACTGCCAGTTACTATGCCCGATTACCTGTTCTTGGATGCTTTAGGCCTGGCCAACAATAGGGGTCACAGAAATATCAAGGACGTATCAATGAGCCTCGACCAGCTGTTCGACAGATTTGGACACCGTGAAAGCTACGAGTGGTATTCGAGAGCGTTTCAATGTGACCAAGCGATGTGGGAGAGTCTCAAGCCTTTCACCTTTTCAATGGAACTTTTGGGATTATTGGTCTTCCCGCAGAGAAGAGGTCAGATCAACATCAACCTATACCTATGGATCTAGAGACCTTCGTGGCAACCTTCAAGCTACTTTGGTGCCGATGGTGCTGGCTGAGATGCTGAGGGCTTTGTTCGCATGTGAATGAGGGTATGATTTCTTTAAAGATTGTAACTTGCTGCTTCAGATCTGGGTTACCAAACATTTCTTATAGTGAGAGTCCATTATTGACTACTTTGTGGGCGTCAGCAACATGATCCGCGACCACAACAAGAGGATGAGCCATTGGGTCTCTCCACATGGGCAAGAAGAGTGGAGGGAAATGCTGACCAATCTAAGTGGAGAATGGATCAACTGGAAGCTATCATAGTTAGGTGGAAACGCAATCTTAAGGACTCATCAGAAACACTTCATTAAGCTAATTGGACTTGAAGGTATTCAACAATACTCACCTCTGCAGGTTCTCAGACAGCTCAGGATGATCCAAGATGTGCCTTTATGGACAAGGACAGTGCTATACGAGGATGAGTACAACGGACAAATTCTAATCCCTAGGATAAGAAGGCTCCACGAAGAGTGGAACGACCTGGTCATAATGCCAATAGGTCAAAACTCGTGGTGCACTCTTGAGTATTATGTGTGGATCAACGAGGAAGACGAGCTGGCATGGCCAAGAAGAGAGGGTGTAGCCTGGCTACAGGATGCAGTGGCTGCTTTGGAAATTTACCATGAGTTCCTACCACATTACCTTGTCACTACTTCGATGCACCGTCAAGTGGTTCCAGGATCCGTCAATCACATGTTTCCACCTGCTGAAGACGATGATCGGGTAGTGGAGTGCATCCAAATAGAGTCCAGTACAAAGCCAGGAGAAGATCCAGAGGAGGTGCCAGAGTTCAACAATGACAAGGAGGAGTTTGAAAAAGACCCGGAGGAGGATACGGAAGAAGAGCCAGAAGAAGAAGAGGAGATGGGAAATGACTCCGAAAATGGTTACTAGAGTTGGTTATTTTCCCCTTCTTTCCCACTTTGTATCCTTATCCCCGGATTTCTTTTACTTTCCAAAAGGCAAGTTGTCCAAGCCCATGCAGTTCTGTGAAACAGTGATGTAATCTTTGTTCCCAATTATCTCAGTCCAAATCATCAATGAAAACAAACTTGCTTCAGATCTAAATGTGTCAAGTCTGAATGTTTGTCAAACATCCGCGATTGAGGCCTACCTCCGGCAATGAGAGGTACCCACGAATTCTAGGAAACGTGCTAGCCTTAATGCGTGAATTAACTGCTCAGTGTGATTGCCTGCTTGTATAAATGAATAAATTGACTCCTGTTTGTTTTTCTTTTTCTTTCTTCTTATTTTTTCTTTTGCTTTATTATTACCCCCAAAAGAAAAGAAAGTTGGTTTGTGTCGACCGAAAATGGCAGAACCACCGAACAATCTAAGATCAAAGGGAAAGATGTCAGCTACAAAAAACCTGACGGAACATGCTCTGGTCATGGCCGACAACCCCGGGAGATTGGGGGAAAAGAACGATACCAGAAATGATGAACACGTGGCCAGGATGGCCCAGGAAATGGAGTCTCTAAGGGACGAAGTACAGCATATCCGGGAACTAGCACATCTGGCCGTGACGACGCTTCCTCAACCACCTCGTTTTCCTTCTTCGGATTCAATTCCTGATTACTTTCCTTCCACATTACGCAAAAACAACAACACCCCGACTTCAGTTCCTACCACTCAAGTCATACCTCCAGTAACCCTCGCAAATCCGCCAAATCCCCCTATCCACACTCCCTACATACCACAGTACGTTCAGACACCACAAAACTCGCCTATCACCACCAACTCAACTCACACCCCTCCTCGTAACGGAGTCACTACCACTAATCAGCACATACATGTGGCACATACCGCCACCCATGAGCGGTATGTTCCCCCTGTATATGCCATTTCTGAACCTACCTTTACAGCACACATCACAGCTAAGGTGCCTTATGAGATTGATCAATACACCGAGATGGAAAGGGAGTCCAGGCGTACGGAGGAGGAGTCAGTATCTGAGCAGCTGTAAATTTTGAGAAAGCAAATGAAGAACCTCCAAGTTGCCTGAGGAAGTGAAAGTTTGGACTATGAAGATCTGTGTATTCATCCGGATGTGGATATGCCAGTAGGGTATAAACCTCTAAAGTTCGATATTTTCGATTGGATGAGTGATCCCCACGCGCACTTGAGGGCACATTGTGACAAGTTAGTCGGAGTGGGGAGGAATGAGAAGCTAAGGATGAATTTATTTATAAGGAGCATAGGAGAATCACTCACCTGGTATACTCGATAGGATTCGCAAAATTGGAGAACTTGGCAAGATATTGTAGAGGACTTCATGAATCACTTTCGATTCAATACAAAGATCACTCTCGATCGGTTCGCAATGGTGAACCTGCAAAAAAGAAACATCTGAGTCATTCCAAGAATATGCACTTTGGTGGAGGTCAGAGGCCGCAGGGCACAACCTCCGCTGGAAGACAGTGAATTAACCAAGTATTTCATCAAGAAGGAATATACTTTGAAAAGATTATGGGAATGATGGGGCAGAAATTCCCCTAGCTGGTCAAGATGGGAGATTTCTTAGAAGAGGGCATAAAATCCGATAAAGCACAATCCATGGCAGCACTGCAAGTGACCAGCAAGGCCATCCAATCAGGGTTAATCGGTAACGGAAAGAAGAAGAAAGAGGAGGTCTCAGCAGTCGTTCCTTACTATCAACCCAACCCACACAACGGAAACACTTCCTATTCCCCAAACAATCATTCACCATCACCCACTTACGCTCCAGACTATAACACCAGCCATATTATCATCCTCGGCCACAATACAACCCTCCTAGAGCCAACAACAACCTGAACCCACAACGACCATATGCTCATGTCCAAACCACTAGTCACCAAAACTGACCTGCTTATGCACCACGCCCTCGTCCCAAGTTTGAAGAAAGGGGTCCTAGAAATTATACCCCTATTATTGAGCCTCTAGCCCAATTGTTCGAGAGATTGAGAAGAGTAGGATTGATACATCCATTGGAAGGAAGGATTCCTGAGTATCTCTCCAAGTATTTTGATGCAACTAAAAGGTGCGTGTACTATTCCAATGTACCTGGTCATGATACTAAAGATTGCTTTAAGCTGAAAAATGAGATAGAAACATTGATCAAGAGCAGAGCCATTCAGTGCGCTCCAGCACCGCCTAATGGTGAATCACAATCCGCTACCAAATCCCCGAAACCAGGGAGTTAACATGATCACATTGGACAAAAATTACGACCTAAAGGGAACTATTGTTACTATAGGAAATGCAAAAGCCGCCAAGATCCCTCCTCAAAGGGCTCCAATGATTATAGTACAAGTGAGACCTACAGTGACAGTTCAGATTTATAAGCGACAATATGTCGTTGCTACAGGGTACGAAGAGAGATGGCAATATAAAACCGTCCCATGGACGTACCAGCAGAAGGGGAAGGCCAAAATGACGGACTCTACTGCAACCGATGGTATGACTAGGTCTGGGATGCCAATCGAGGGAACTTTGGAAGAGAGAAAAATCAAAGAAGGAATATAACATACCCAGAAGTCGCCGAGTTCTGGAAAAGAATGTCAACCAAAAAGTATTCCGTGGAGGAGCGGCTGAAGAAACTCCAGCATAAATATCAATCATAAGCACAGCCTGTTGAAAGTACTAAGTGGGGTAAGTGTACCAAGTAAGACAACCAGTGAGACATTGGCCGCAACAATTGGGAAAATGGTCGAAGCAAATATGATCACTTTCAGAAGAGACGAACTTCATGTCGAAGGCGCAAGTCACAACAAATCTCTTCATATCACTATCAAATGTGGGGACAAAGTGGTGTCGTGATTGCTCGTTGGAGGATCAAGAGTCAACATTTGTCCGCTCTCCACCCTACTGGAGTTACGAATTCATTTGAAGGATGTCAAGGAAAGCCACGTGATGGTGAAAGCCTTTGACGGTTCATGAAAGGATGTTATTGAAGAAATTTAATAGGCCTTGCAGATCAGGCCGGTCGAATTTCCCATATTGTTTCAAGTAATGGGCATCTCTTTTTCCTACAACTTACTATTGAAATGGCCCTGGATACACATGGCAGGGGCCACGCCATCCACTTTATACCAATGCATGAAATTTTAGTGGGGGTGTCAGGAGATCATGGTCCATGGCGAGTGGGGTCACTCCACTTATTTGGAGCATGTTGCTCCATTCATTAAAGGGCTAGACGGAGTTGCTTTCCATGTAGTGGAAATCATGAAGACTACCAAAATGGAAGAGACTGAAAAAAACATGGGAATGCAGTCGTCGTATAATTCCAAGATGGCTATGGGGGAGATGATGAAATATAGATACAGGCCAGGAACAAGGCTAGGAGCCAGGTCGGACGGGATCACAGAGCCAATTGAACCTAATTGGCAGAAAGGAAGGACCGACATAGGATATTAACCACCAGAGAGAAAAGCTCATACCGGTAGCTCGGGGAAAAAGGTTTTTGTGCCAGAGCATGTTTCAAGTCCGGGTTAGGGTTCAGTACTAGAAGATGATATCATCGACAGAATGGGAAAATTGTTCGTGAATATGATTGAAGAATGTTGTGAAGGGACTAACATCAAGACACCAACTACCAGGGATGCCGAACTAGGGGAAGAGCTGTGGAATTGGACCGCCAGTCCATCTTTTGTTTGTTGGGGGTCTTGGTATTATGGAATTGTAAAAGTTTTCTGTCTGAAAAGTGCACGGTCAATTGAGACCTGCGCTGTGTTTGTACCTTTTTGTCATTTGCCTATTTTGAACGCATAACACGTTCCACTTTTGATGAAATAAAAAGAATCATTTTCGCAGAATATTGCAAATTTATTTACTGCTTCATTTATACTTAGCTTTTCTTTCAGTAATCAAAATGCTAAAAACCCGCATTTCGCGATTGTGACATGTAACGAAACCGTCGAGCACAACGACCTAGATTACGAGGAATATGATGAGAGTATGATGCCAGACAATCTCCCCCAGGAGATCGAACAACTGAAGAGTAAGAAAAAGCCCAACCTCAAAGAAACAGAAGTTTCTTAGAAGTGAAGAAGACATGAAAGAAACCAGAATCAGTATTCATCTAAAAGCCAAGCAGAAGCAAAAACTAGTTGAGCTCCTCCGACAGTACATTGATGTGTTCACATGGTCATATGATGATATGTCGGTATTAAGCACTAACATTATCTCACATCGAGTGCCCACCAATCCTACCAGACCGCTGGTCAAGTAGAAACATAGGAAATTCAAACCTGATTTAAGTCTGAGGATAAAGGAAGAAGTGACCAGCCACAAATTATCTCAGCTGGTTGGCAAATATCGCCCAGTTCCCAAGAAAGATGAAAAGATCAGAATATGCAATAGATTGCCGAGATCTCAACAAAGCTAGTCCAAAGGATGATTTTCCTCTGCCAAATATCCACATTCTCATCGACAACTGCGTGAAACATGAAATACAGTCATTTGTGGATTGTCTAGATATCACCAAATCTTAATGCACAAGGAAGATGCAGAGAAGACAGCCTTCAGCAAACTCCTTGGGGAGTTTACTGCTATAAAGTCATGTCGCTCGGTCTGAAGAACGCCTGTGCCACCTACATGAGGGCCATGACGACCCTTTTCACGACATGATTCATAAGGAGATCGAAGTGTACGTGGATGACATCATCATAAAGTCTTGAAAGAATTTAGAGCACTTGGACGATTTGAGAAAATTTTTTGAGTACCTGCAAAGGTACAGTTTGAAATTGAATTCGACAAAATGCGCGTTTGGAGTCCCTTCTGGAAAACTATTCGGCTTCATTGTAAGCAAGAAAGGGATAAAACTAGACACATCAAAAGTCAAAGCCATTCAGGAATTGCCACCACCAAAGAAAGATGTAATGAGTTTCCTGGGTAGATTGAATTACATCAGTCGCTTCATAGCCCAGTCCACGATAATCTGTGAGCCCATTTTCAAGTTGCTGAAAAAGGATGTTGCCACAAAATGGACAAAAGAGTGCCAGAAACCCTTCGATAGAATCAAAGAATATCTGTCAAATCCACTAGTACTAGTTCCCCCCAAACCTGGGAAGCCAGTGTTACTATACTTGTCATTCTTGGATAACGCCTTCGGTTGTGTGTTAGGACAGCATGACGAAACTGGGAGAAAGGAGCAGGACATCTACTACTTAAGTAAGAAGTTCACATCATGCGAGGCCAAGTATACTTTGATAGAACGCACTTGTTGCGCTCTAACTTGGATTGCCAGAAACTAAGGCATTATATGTCAGCATACACTACGCATCTGATATCTCGGCTCGACCCACTCAAGTACATCTTCCAGAAGTCTATGCCTACCGAAAAGCTAGCTAAATGGAAAATTCTCCTCAACGAATTTGACATTGTGTACATAACTCAGAAGGCTATAGAGGGCCAGTTTTGCCCGACCACCTTGTAGAAAATCCGATGGATGGGGATTATGAGCCACTTACTGCGTATTTTCCCGATGAAGAAGTATTATTTGCTGGAGAAGATATTGTAGAATTGTTCCCTGGATGAAGAATGTTTTTCGATAGAGTAGCAAACTTCAAAGGAGTCGGAATTGGGGCATTCCTGATTTCTGAATATGGACAGCAGTATCCAACATCGACAAAGATAAGATTCCCTTATACCAATAATAATATGAAGATTGCATCCTTGGGGTAAGAATAGCAGTCGACATGAACGTCAAAGAACTTTTTGTCATAGGGGCTTCTGATCTATAGATACACCAAGTCCAAGGGGAATGGTCCACCAAGAATGTCAAGATACTTCCGTACCTGCACTGTGTGAAGGAGCTATGCAAGAAATTCACGAAGATTAAGTTCAAGCACGTCCCTAGAATTCAGAACGATTTCACCGACGCCCTTGCAACCCTGTCATCAATGATTCAGCATCCAGACAAGAACTACATCTAGTCCATCGAGGTCGAGATCAGGGATCAACATGCCTATTTATTCCACATAGATGATGAATCAGATGGTAAACCATGGTATCACGATATCAGGAAATTCCTTGCAACCAGAGAATACTCGGAGAATGCCAATAATGGTCAAAAGCGAGCTCTCAAGAGGCTGGCAAACCACAATTTCCTCAACGGGGAAGTCCTGTACAGGAGAACCGCAGATTTAGGTTTATTGAGATGTGTAGATGCTGCCAAGGCAACCAGGCCATTGGAGGAAATACATGCAGGAATGTGCGGACCCCACATGAATGTGTTCACATTAGCCAAGAAGATCTTGAGAGCTGGATATTATTAGATAACTATAGGACGCGATAGTATCCAAAACGTATAGAAGTGTCACCAGTGCCAGATTCACGGGGACTTCATCCGGGTTTCGCCAAATGAGTTAAACGTAATGGGTTCACCCTGGCCATTAGCCGCATGGGGCATGGATGTGATTGGACCTATAGAGCATGCTGCATCTAACAGGCATCTTTTTTTCTTGGTAGCTATTGATTATTTCACTAAATGGGTCAAAGCGTCTACTTACAAGGCCATCACAAAGAAAGTAGTGGCTGATTTTGTCCAGAACAACATCATCTACATATTTGGAATACCGGAGTCTATCATCACTGACAATGCCGCTAACCTCCCGTAGGGTTCGGTTTCTCTCCTCCCTTCTCTTTTGTAATAGAAAAACCAAATTTCACTTTTGTAGGTTGCTCAAGAACTACGCCGACTTGATTTCCTAGAAAGGAATATGTAGGCAATCCTCATCAGATTCAGTCGTCTTTTGTAATTGAACTACGTTCTGGCCTGATTCCATTAGGAGATATAGGCAGTATGAGTCAGACTCGGCCATTTTTATTCTTAATCTCATCATTTTGCATCTTCTGTAATCAAACTACGTCTTGACATGATACCATTTAGATATGTAGCTTGTCTGAGTCAGGCTCGGTCATCTTTATCATATTTTATCACAATCCACGAACTATGTTCAGACCTGATTCTGTTTTGGATAAGTAGGCAAACCTGAAAGGTTTCGGTCATAAGCTTAGAAAAACCTTTGTAATGCATTAGTTCAAACTAGGACATAGTCGCAATGGCAAACAACCGCGTTGTCAAGCATCACGGAAGATCAACATCAACAGGAAAAAGTTTTCAAGAAGATACGCTCGCATGTGGAGAAATTTCTGTAACATGTCACAATTCGGAACGATGACATTTGGCTTAAAAACAAAGTATTTTCAAAATGTTTTTTGAAAAATACAGTAATTTGTTCCACCTACCGAATTTCGCAGCGCAACCATATTAAAGGTCGGGGCAAACCAACACTGTGGTTGACACAAACCAACTTTCTCGCCCCCACTAAGAATTTTTCTTTGAGTGCAGGTCCAACAGGGAGCAAGGAAACACTAAGACCACACTGGGGCAAATGACAGATCCGCCACTTGCCTAAGATTATCTCGCTTTCTCCTTTACTTGAATTTTTCTAGTAAAGCTAGGACTAATCTTTGAATCCTTCGCAGGTACCTTGGAGTCAGACCGCTGATACGCGACAAAAAAACCTCTACATAGCAAATCACCTGCTCAAACAATCGGAGCACCTTGTACAAAACTGACCATTGGCTTCATCAATAGAAGCCATGTATATAGCAAACCCTGAGTCATTATTCTACAACCATATTTAAACTCTTACCAACATTCTTTCTGGATGTATCGATGTGTTACGAATAAAATAGAATTTAGGAGTTTGAATTCTTACAACTAAGCTCTAGCACTGACGAGCGCAAAACCGGTGTATAAAACTTAGGCTCGCTAGTCGAATATAGTATAGAATATATCGTATCCACAGGGATTGGATTTAAATAGTATTTTCATAACTTCTAGTTTAATCGCTATCCAAAATGATCAACAATTTAGATTTGTATGATTTAAAACTAAAATTAACTAGAGTCTAAACTATTGGCTAATGACAATCGCTGCAAGAGTAAGCAAAGAAGATATCAATGAGAGAAAATATGGATTGATTGGATAGGTGCAAGATACTTGTTTGGGAATTAACTCTAGTTGATTCACTTCTAAGGTTCAAGTGAGTCTCTCGAATTCACTCAATTATAGTTCAAACGTTTAGTAGAAACTTCTCTCTCGATTAAGTCTCAACCTCACAATATAAACTAAGTTAAGCCCAGTGAAAATATGCAAGAATTCATAGTGAATTGATTCTTAGGAGAACCTCTTTCGATTATTCTCCTAACTAGGTCTAAACAGTAATTCAACTAGCCTCTTTCGATTACTAAGAAGAATCAATGAATCCACCTAATAAGATAATGCAAAAGCATCACAAGTTATGCCTCTTTCGATTACATAAACATGTGAATATATATATGCAACAATTAAACTTAGAATGAATCATACTCTCTGACTAGAGGATACCAACTGGGAGCATCATAGACTTTGAAATAACTACAACTGGAGTGAATGAACAAGAATAGAACAACATCACATAGAGGGGTGTAGAACTACCAAACCTTACAGTGCAGGAATCATTTAGAACGAAGGAGAAACTCACACTAACTCAAGAAGGAAAGTCGCCTTACATACCTTTGTTGAAGAACAACTACGCTTCTATGGTGATTAACTTTGCCTCTACAAATTCAAAATCAATATCACCAGATGATAGATGCTATGGCAATGATTCCAAGTAGCTTTAAGCTAAATCTTAATGGAACCATCTTCCAATCCAGTTTAGGCTATTTGAAACCCCAAATGAGATGTGAGAGTATTTTTGATGAAGTATAGTTAATGGTACTCCTTAAAAAAAATGAAAGAGAACGAGCCTCACTGCTTTTTTATATGTATACCAAGCATAGGAAACTCTGTCGGGTCTACATGAAAAATGAGTCAACCCACCCCGATCACAATGCCCGGTGAGACATTTGTCCCATGCTTACTAAAACATGTAACCTCCTTCTAGCCTCAAATGCGTTGCCAGCTGATTGGTCGTGCTTGAGCCATACTTACCTACTTCATTTTATGTGTGGGGTGTAACATCATCTCCTCCTTGAGAACATTCGTTCTCGAATGTTGAATCATGGCCCATAATGATGCTCTCAGTGCTGCCTCCCATAGTGTGGAATAAATGGAGGTACTTAAACTTCATATCTTCTTCAGCTTCCCACGTCAGTTCTTCTTTGCTTTTTTTCCTCCTAAGTACCTTAACCAAAGCTTAGCTTATAAACTTGTCGATCTAGGATAGTCATCAGAACTTCTTCGCAGGTTAGGTCTTCTATGACTTGAATATCTCCAACAGGGATAACGCATTAGGGATCACTCAAGCATTTTCGAAGCATAGACATATAGAATACCAGATGCACTTCCTCCAATTCTGGGGGCAATTTAATCTTATATGCCACTTGATCGACCTTCTAAATGACTAGATATGGCCTGATATACCAGGGGCTGAGTTTTCCTCTTTTCCTAAATCTCATTATGCCTTTCATAGGCGACACTTTCAAGAATACCCAGTCTCCCTCAACAAACTCCAAATCCCGTCGCCAGTTGTCTGATTAAGATTTTTGCCTGCTCTGAGCAATCAATAATCGATCCTAAATTGTCCTCACCTTTTCTACAGCTTGTTGCACCAACTCAAGACCCAATAACTTAGTTTTACCCACTTTGAACCAGCTGATAGAAGATCTGCACTTCCATCAGTATAGGGCCTCATACGGTGCCATCTGAATGATGCTGTTGTTGTAAGAGAATTCGATGAGTGGTAGATGATCCTCCAATTTCCTTTGAAGTATAAAATACATGCTCGCAACATTTCCTCAAGCATTTGGATAGTGCGCTTGGCCTGACCATCTATTCGTGGATGGAATATTGTGCTAAGGTTGATCCTCGTTCCCAACCCTTTTTGGAATGATTTTCAGAAGTTAGCTATAAACTGAGCACCTCTGTCCGATAGAGTATAAACTGAAACCCCATGAAGTCAAACTATTTCCTTGATATACAACTTAGCGTAATCCTTGGTTGAGAAAGTCATCTTTACTGGCAGGAAATGAGCTGACTTGGTGAGTCGATCCACAATGACCCATATGGAATCAAATCTTTGGCGCGATCATGGTAGTCTAGTAACGAAATCTATATTGATTACTTTCCATTTCCAGGTTGGAATTTCTATATATTGCAGCAACCTTCCCGTTCTCTAATGCTCAACATTAACTTGTTAGCAATGTGGACACAAAGCAACGTATCCAGCAATGTCCCTCTTCAAGTCGTTCCACCAGTATAGCTTTCAAAGATCGTGATACATCTTGGTTGACCCCGGATGAACGTAATACTGGGATCAGTGAACTTCCACCATGATCTGCTCTCGGAGTTCCCCGACATCGGGTATACATAGCTATTCCTTGTATCTAAGGACCCCGTCCTCGATAACTCGAACACTTTCTTCTTTCGAATGGGGATGCTTTCTCTTATCTTCACCAAGGCTGGGTTGTCAAATTGCAATGCCTTTACTTTGGCTACCAACAAGAATTCAGTAGTATTCTAAACTATGGTTCCTTTGTCAACGGTATCAAGCAACCGCACACTTAAACCAACCAACAGGTGCAAGTCTTTAGTCATTTCTAATTTATATTTTTCACATATTTTAGAGTGCTCATGAATTTCTAACTTAACTCATCGGCTACTACGTTTTCCTTTTTTGGGATGATACAAAATGTCAACATCATAGTCCTTTAACTGTTCGAACCATCTCCGTTGTCTCAAATTCAACTCTTTTTGCTCGAATAGTTATTGCAAGCTCTTGATCGGTAAATATGTCAACATGTACTCCATACAGATAGCGACGCCATATCCCTAGAGAAAAAATGACAGCTGCTAGCTTCAGATCATGGGTTGGATAATTTTGCTCATATTTCCTCAGCTGCCTTGAAGCATATGCAATTAGCTTCCCACGCTGCATTAGTACGCTACCTAGGCCCACTCTGGAGGCATCGCAATATATGGCGTACCCCTCAGGTCCTTTAGGAAGAGTCAATACTAGTGTCGAGGTTAACCTATCCTTTAACTCCTGGAAGCTCTTCTCACAACCATCGATCCACCGAAATTTTGCTGCTTTATGCGTCAACTTCATCAAGTGGCAACTATAAATGAGAAATTTTCCAGAAATATTTGGCAGTAACCTGCAAAGCTCAAGAAGCTGCTTACCTCGGTAGGAGTTGTGGGCCTTGGCCAATTCTTGACTGCCTCAACATTTTTACTATCGACCTTGACACCTTCACCAGATACTTTGTGCCCAAGGAAGGCCACTGAGTCCAACTGCAATTCGCACTTGGAAAACTTGGCATACACCTTCTGATCCCCAAGCGTGTGTAAGACCTTCCCCAGGTGCTCTGCATGCTCTGCTTCCGATCGAGAGTGCACCAAAATATCGCTAATGAACACGATCACAAAGATATCTAAGAATGGCCTAAATATTCGATTCATCAGATATGAAGGCCTCTGGTGCATTGGTTAGGCCAAAGGACATAACAAGAACTCATAATGGCCATATCTGGTCTATAAGGCTATCTTCAGAACATCTTCTTCCGTGAACCTTAGCTGGTGATACCCATATCTGAGATTAGTCTTTGATAAATACTTAGCACCTTGCAATTGATTAAGCAAATCATCGATCCTTGGAAGTGGATACTCATTATTGATGGTCACTTATTCAGCTGTCGATAATCAATACACATTCTTAACGAACTATCTTTCTTTCGAACAAACAACATTGGGGCTCCCCACAGAGAAGTTCTGGGTCAGATGAAGCTCTTCGAAGAAGGTCCTTCAACTGCTCTTTTAACTGCTTCAACTCAGTAGGAGCCATCCTGTACAGAGGAGTAGATATCGACTGCATGTCGGGTGGCACATCAATGGAAAACTCAATCACCCTTTCGGGTGGAATACCTGGGAGCTCATTGGGAACACATCGATAAATTCACTAACGACCAGAACCGACTGTAAGGTGGGAGGCTTTATCATCGCGTCATGCACTCGTACAAAATGGTAAAAACATCCTTTCAAAATTATCTTGCGAGCCTTAAGGTAAGAAGTAAACTTTTCTTTTGGCGGTGCAACGTCGCCCTTCCATTTGTTAACGGGCTTTCCCGGGAAGTTGAAACAAACAACTTTCTTCCAACAGTCCACTGTAGCATAATAAGAGGCCAGCCAATCCATTCCTAAGATAACATCAAATTCTATCATTTCTAGTTCATGCAAGTCTGGCAAGGTATGATGATCTTGAATCATCACATCACAACCTCGATATGCCCGCCTAACTATCATGGACTCGCCTACCGGCGTGGACACTTCAAATGATCGTTGTAACAACTCTGGTACTTTATAACATTTACCAGCAACAGAAGGAGTAATATACGATAGGGTAGAGCCTAGATCTATCAAAGCATACATACTAATGGAAAACACGGATAGTATACCTTTGACCACGTATGGGGAAGACTCTAAATTCTGACATCTTGACAATGCATAGATGCGATTCTACTGTTGCCCACCCGGGATGGACATGGACATTCCACCTCTAGCTCTACATCTTCCCATCGGCAGCCGTACACCCTGCTCATGAGGACGTGTTTTCAATGAAAAAGCTATTGTTGATCCTACTGGCAGCATCACGCTACCCATACTTCTCACTAGGCAAAAGTGCGTGATATGACTGGGCTGCTCGCAGGAATAGCACGCTTCTGAACCCTGGCGGCAATGCCCAAAATAATTCCTACCATGTCAGCCATAATATGGCATCGTGGGTCTCGACCTGTAAGGATCTCCAATATTCTGCGAACTCTACCCTAGGAAATTTCGGCCCTAAATGGAATAGGCGGTCTATTCTCGACGCTGGCCTTAGGACTGTGACGGCACGCTAGCCACTGAGTTAGGTGACTACAGAAGGTATGAGAATCTAAACCCGCCTCAAAACTCTCCCGTATCTCTCGTGGACTGGCCCCCTCTTAGATTCTCCATGGTCGTGTTTTCAATCAGCTTACTGTAGCCTCTTACGGTCTTTTAAGTTCTATGCATAGGCATATATACGAGCAATGTCCATATTCGGGTTCAAAGAATATGTAGTACGTTCGTTTATCAGATATGGCTCCAAACTGTCCATGAAGCGATGCACCGGATCACTCATCTCGGCCACCACTGATGGAGCATACCTAGCCAGGGAGTAAAATTTTATGATGTACTCCCGGAGACTCATATTACCTTGCTCCAACTACAATAATTTTTCTTGTCTAGCTCGGCAAAGTTCAATGGGCATATACTACTGCAAGAATGCCTCAGAGAATTCCCTCTACTTGCTGCTAGGGCAAGATGTCCCCTAGACTGTTCCTAAGTCTCATACCACACAACAACTATGTCCCTCAATCTATAAGAGGGAAGCCGTAAAGGCTCAATATCAATGGCATGCATTACTCGTAAACTCTGATGTATTTGATCTAAAAGGCTCTGAGGATCTTCATTTAGATCTATTCCTGTGAATAGCGCGGGGGGGGGGGGGT
>MCJB01022748.1:13965-37168 GCA_002018475.1 Nicotiana obtusifolia | reverse complement strand
GGGGGTGGGGGGGGGCTGTTTCTAGGTTAAACTTAGGAGATCAAATCTGCACTGTTGATCTTTGAGATCCTTTATGGATAACATTTGAGAGCTGTTAGATCCCTTGGTTTCAACGACCAAGATTAAGCTCGCTGAGGCTATTAAAATTAAAGGAAAATGGACACAAATTCAGAGCCGTTGATCTGTGGGATGGACGGCTTGGATAAGTTGTGTTTGTTATGTGAGTGATTGAGAGCGATGACGTGGCATGCTGTGATTGGTTCAAATGTGATGGCAAGGATCGCCAGGGTGGATTAGAGGGGTTGTTTGGACTGGGTTAATTCCGGATTGGGCTTTGATTTAAAGAATGGCCAATTTGTGCTTAATAGAGAATTGCAATTATAGCCTTTAGCCTCTTTTGATCCCTTTTATAATTAAGTTAAATAAGCTTAATAATTTTCAATAAAATATAGTAAAATTATAATTACTATATACATTACTAACTATTGTAATTAATTATTTATAAATACCTCATTTTTCGAATTGTAGCATTAATTCCAAACATAGTAGTCTAATTAACTAGAAACTAAGAGTAATTTTTCAAATTAATCATAAGGCCTATGTGATGCATATATATATAAAAGTTATTTTAATAATCTTAAAATAGTAAGTATATTTGTAATTACATAATACTAATGTAATGTGATTAATTACAAAACTAATAATTAATTAATTTGCAGAAATAGGTATTTATTACTAGAAAAAACTTTCAAAATATTTATTATAAATTATTTAGCATAAGTAAATTTAATTTTAAAAAGGAGGGTAAAAATTGGCCGCCAACAGCTGCCTCTCTTTAACCAGAGAGAATGAAAGAGTTTTGGGGCAAAGAAATTGAACCAAAGTTAATTTTGTCCTAACTTTAGGCATGCATTGCAGGAGTGGCATGAAGATTATGAGATGCATGATTGGGAGTTAAGGAAGAATCTGGGAGGATTTGGGGAGAATTTTGGAGAACTCTGGCTTTGAATTGCTTATACACCTCGGGCTTAACGAGGATCAGCCTCATGTAGTTCTAGAGTGAAGAGTTTTTGAGGAAGCGATACTCGCAGGAATTGCCCCAGTATCATATGATGATACGGCGAGACGGAGGATTGGGCACTCATGATAGCTTGAATTTTGCAGCTTGATTTGAAGGATTTGAAAATTTTGAGTTTCACTAGTCGTTTTGTGCTTGAACTTGGATCCTGGCTCGCTAATGGGTTCACTTTCCTTCATAGCAGTGTGGTTTGATCTACTGCTTAGAAAGAATTCCATGATGTGATGTTTGTTCCTGTAAAACAAATGAAATACATGCATTCCAATATATTACAATGCGGAATATATTAAGATTAAAGGTCTACGAGTGTAGTTTTTAATGCATTAAATTGTTCGTCGATATGACATTAGAGTAGAGAGCTTTTAGCATTTTCGCGAGACTGCGCAAGTAGCTCCCAATGGGACCCACTTAGGCGGCGGACGACCCTTGAACATTTTAAAGGGTTTGGACGGCTCATTTTTGGTCATTTTCGACCAAGGACAGTTCCCAAATTCTCTCAAAACCTCTCTAACAGTCCTCCATGGTTCCAAGTCAAACCCAAGGTGGTTTTGCCTATACCTAACCTAAACAATTAGCCTAAGTGAAGAAAAGAGTCTCTATAGTGTTGTGATGCCATTAAGGGTGCTTGTAAGCTAAGGGAAGCTTTGGTTCGAGTTTGTTCTGATTATTTAAGGTATGTATAACACCCTATTTCTTGGGCTTAAGCTTATCTATATGTTGGTTAAGTTATTTGGATGAAGAATTATAAGATAGAACTTGAAGTTGTATAAGAAGTTGTTGTCTCTTATCGGACTATTTTAGAGTTATCTATATGACTTCATATGGCTGGAAATTATGGAAAATAAGTTAGCTATGATACTTCTAGTATGATTAAGTTGGTTTACATGTCAATCTTGTTGAGAAATTGGTAACTAGAAAAGAAATGGCTATAAAGCACTTGGAAGTTGTCAATAGTGATATTATCTTGTGTTAGGCTATTTTGGGTAACATTGAAATTGAGTACAAGGTTGGAAATCCTTTAAAAGGTATTGGTTATTGTACTGTATATATACTAAGTTCAAGAATAAATGATAATGGGGTTAAAGGGTGCTAAATGGATTCAATCCGAGCTTGCCGCTCATCGTGATATGTTGATGACTTGTTAATGAAATATTTTGTACCTTATTATTGGTGTTGTTCTTATTGTATTGCTCTGGTTGTTGTTGTTGGTATATGGTATTGGAGGAGGCCTTTGGTAAAGGGAGATGCTGCCCAAATTAACATAAACGAGCTACTAGTTTAAGTTGCAGACTTAACCTTTATTCAGCATTGATTTTGAATCTCCTTATGCTATGGTAGATTGAGTTGAGTTGTTTGAATAATTTCTTGGAAGGTATTAAGGACTCAATGGAGTTAAGGTATGTTAAGGCTATCCTTTCTTTCCTTTTGGCATGATCCATATGATACAAATCAAACGAGCAAGCGCGCAACTTTCACAAATGACTCTATTCTTAGAAGTACTAAGGGTGCCTATGTTCTTGATTCCGCATGTGACCTATTATTATATCGTCTGTTCATGGGTCTCAGAAAATACGTAAGTTGATAAAGTTTATCATGATATTAACCGAAGGCATATTGATCTTATGACATCCCGAGATATCTTATTGACTTACTTCTTATGCATTGCATTCATTTATACATGTACATTGACCCATGACCAGATGGCGTTATATACGCGTATATTATATGTATATGGGTTATGGGAAAAGGTTATGGCTTTATATACGCACCACCGTCTGATCAGCTGGTATACGTTGGTGATTTCGCTCACAGAGACCGAGATGATATGATGGGATGACCTCAAAGGCTTGATGACGTTATGTACGCATATACCTACACATGCTACAACATTTATACGCATATGCATGGAATTATAAGTGTTTCATGATTCACAGAGCTATTTAGACTTACGGTTTGAGTTCTTTACTCCATGTTTCTTTCATGTCTTTTATATACCGCTCATGCCTTACATACTCTGTACTTTATTTGTATTGACGTCCCTTTTGCCTGGGAACGCTGCGTTTCATGCCCACAGGTTTCGATAGATAGGTTGACAGTCCTCCTAGTAGGCTATCAGCTCAGCAGACGGTGTTGGTGCACTCCACTTACTCCGAAGTTGCCTATTTGATCAATATACTTTGGACATGTATAGATTGGTATGGCGGAGCCCTATCCCGGCCTTTATGACGTTCATGTACTCTTAGACGCTTGTAGACATATTTCATGTATATGGATGATTGTATGGCCTTGTCAGCCTATGTTTTGAGTGTACAAATGATCATTTCGGACGTATAAGCCCGCATGTCACATGTATAAGTTTCTATATCATGCTGGGTTGTCCTATGTCTAGTATACTCTTATGTTTTATTCTGGTTATCTCATGATGGCCTTTCTGGCCCATTTACCCATGATGGTGTGATAAGAAAGATACGTCACGTTGGTACTCGGTTTAGTAAGGCACTGGGTGCCTGTCGCGGCACTCCGATTTGGGTCATGACAGAAGTGGATTCATTGATTCTTCTTAGTAATCGAAAGAGGCTAGTTGAATTACTGTTTAGACCTAGTTAGGAGAATAATTAAAAGAGGTTCTCCTAAGAATCAATTCACTACGAATTCTTGCATATTTTCACTGAGCTTAATTTAGTTTATATTGTGAGGTTGAGACTTAATCGAGAGAGGAGTTTATACTGAACGTTTGAACTATAATTGAGTGAATTTGAGAGACTCACTTGAACCTTAGAAGTGAATCAACTAGAGTTAATTCCCAAAAAAGTATCTTTCACCTATCCAATCAACCCCTATTTTCTCCCATTGATATCTTCTTTGCTTACTCTTGTTTCCATTGTCATTAGCCAATAGTTTAGACTCTAGTTAATTTTAGTATTAAATCACACAAATCTAAATTAGTGATCATCTTGGATAACAATTAAACTAGAAGCTATGAAAACACTATTTAAATCCAATCCTGTGGATACGATATTTTCTATACTATATTCTACTAACGAGCCTAAGTTTTATACATCGGTTTTGCACTCGTCAATTTTGGCGCTGTTGCCGGGGATTGGCAATAAATAGTGTTGGAAATTGTTTGTAGTGCTAATTTAGGAACTTTTATTTTTATTTTTTCCTTTTTACGCTTGGTGTTCCTTGATTGTGCGCAGGCTACGAGTTAGATTGGTCCATGACTCGATCCTTTGGGAAAGAAGTGCTACCTTACGAACCAGAAATTGAGAAGCAACTGCGACACCTGAGGAAGGAAATAAATCTCCCCGAGAATACAGAGAAGGTTGGACAATCCTCAACCAAAGAAGTTATGGCGGGAGACGAGGAGAATGTTGATTTGGTTGCAAGAGAGGCAGCCCAGCAAAGAGAAACAGCTATAAGAGATGCTAAGAGACAGCTCTTCCAAACGCACAACTTGTCTATGAAAAGGAGAGGGCTCAGAGAATTGCGCATAATCAACCTGTGGGTGTAGACCAAATCGGAAGTATAGCTCCCAGTGTCAGGAGATCACTTGGCGATTATGCTAGACTGGTCTACAATCAAGGCTTATGTGAGCGAACCACCTCCAGTTGAAGCTAATAATTTTGAGCTGAAGCAAGGGTTGCTCCAAACTTTTCAAAACAGCTGCGTTTTCAGAGGAAAGATGAACGAAGATTCAAACAATCATCTGATGGACTTTGAGAAGATTATGAACACCTTCCAATATAATAGTGTATCACAAGATGCAGTCTACCTAAGGCCATTCCCCTTCACTCTCAAAGACGATGCAAAGCACTGGCTTCGAAGCTTGCCTAATGGATCGATTAGAACATGGGATGAGATGACTAGAAAATTTCTTGACAAATATTTCTCATCAACTAAGAGGGGCAAGATTAGAAGGGAAATCCACAACTTCTGTCAGAACGAGACTGACACTGTGTTTGAAGCTTGGGAGAGGTTTAAAGAGATAGTGCGGAAGTGTCAACACAACGGAATTGAACTCTGGATGCAACTCTAGGATTTTTGGGATGGATTGACACCAACTTCACGTAGAACATTGAGCAATGCAGCTGGAGGTCTTGATGAAAAAGACTCCAGAAGAGATAGTTCACAATTCAAGATGAGTTGTATGAGGATGTAAATCAGTGGCCCTTTGAAGTTGCTGAAAGAAGAACAACTGGTGTTCACCAAGTTGACGCTAACACATTTGTGCAGGTACAACTTGATGTAATGGCAAAGGAAATCAGGAAGCTAATCTTAGCTTCAATACATAATGAGCCTCATGCAGCATCCGATATATGTGGAAAAGGGCACCCTACTCATGAGTGTCAAGCCTCAATCGAGGAAGTTACTTTAGTTGGGAATTATAACTTCAATGCAATAGGTCAGAAGCACCTCGATTTTTCATGGAGTTCACCTGGGGGTATAGCAAATGCATGACAACAAAATAGTCCTAAATTTCAAGGACAAGGAGCTCCTGGTTTTGTGAATCAACCGAGGCTGCAGTTCCAGCCTCAACATGCCACTCAGCCTGGGCTAGAAGATTTAATGAAGTCCTTTATTGTCAAGACAGATGAGAGGTTAGATGCTCATGAGTCAACGATCAATGAACTTGGCACTAGTTTGAGGAATTTGTAGAAGCAAGTGGGTCAAATTGCAACTATATTGTCTGAGATAATTTCAGGAACTCTCCCAGCTGATACTGAGAGAAATCCCAAAGAAACGGTGAATGTTGTGACCTTGAGAAGCGGACAAGTGTTGAAAGAGCCCACCCCAGTCCAAAAAGATGTGGTACCTAAAAAAGAAGTTGAGGAGCAGTTGAAACATGAAGTTGATAAGAAGAAGAAAGGTAAGAAGGGAGCTAAGAAAAAGAAGAAGGAGGAAACTTCAAGAAGGGAGGAACATGAAAAGAGTGAGCATATGCATGCTCTACCCTTTCCTAAAAAGCTGGACAAGAAGTTTGAGAGATTCTTAGAGATACTGAGACAGGTTAATGTAAACTTGCCACTCACAGAAGTTCTCTCACAAGTGCCAGCTTATGCAAAATTCTTGAAGGAGATCCTTACAAGAAAAGGAAGATTGAGGAGACATTGGTAGTCAAGCTCAAAGAGCATTACAGCGCAATCTTGCAAAACAAACTCCCACAAAAGTGTGGAGATCCAGGGAGTTTTACTATACCTTGCTCGTTAGGCACTCTAAATTTTGATAAATCTTTATGTCATTCTGGTGCCTCAATTAATTTAATGCCTTTGTCTATCTACAGGAAGCTGGAGCATGAGATTGGAGAGATAAGGTCCGCACCAATTTCCTTGCAGCTGGCCGACCAAACTACTTTGATACTGAGGAGATAGTTGAAGACGTCTTAGTTAGGGTAGATAAGTTTGTTTTTCCTGTAGATTTCATTGCGGTAAACATGGAGGAGAACAAAGAGGTCCCCCTTATCTTAGGAAGGTCATTCTTAGCAACGGGCAGAGAAATATTAGACATATATGATAGAAAGCTCATGCTTAGAATGGGTGAGGAGACAGTGACTTTTGAGATGAACGTGGAGATGGGGGTGAGAAAGGAGAAGCCAGTTGCCAGTGTAGAATGGAGAGTGAAAGGCTTGAAAAATAAGGTCTCAGTGATTGAGAAAGACAAGTATGGGGTGTACCCCAAGAAGGCTGAGAAGAAGTTGTCTGCATGGATGTGTGCATTAGTTCCGGCGAGAAAAATGGAGCCCGACTTTGACTCAGACCCTGAATGGAGATTCAAGGAAGTTTCCTCTACCTTATACTTTTTAATTGTATGTCATGGGGACATGCCACAACTTAAAGTGTGGGATGGGTGGATATTTGTATGTATGTATATATACTAATCAAAGTTTTTGTGTGTTAATTTTAGTAGTTTGATAGGATGAAAATTTAAAAAACCAAAAAACACAAATTTTTAAAAATTTTGATTTTTCCTGACGATGCATGCCAATTGATAGGTTTCTTGAGGGATTAAAGTCGAAAGAAAATTTCTTTTGTTAGGTAGTGTAATAATTCCCCTTAGTTTTTCTTTGAGTCGCGGTTCTTTTCCAAGGGTTTTGTTTGAACCGGGTGTATTTAGTTTTTTTTTTTTTGAGTAGGAAACCTTGTGCTATGATTTGAAATGGAAGCAATGTCTTTTAACTTTATCATGCCTTGAGAATAGTGAGTGCTTTAGTTGTGACACTTAGGCTCAATTTTTGACTCTTGTATAAGTGCCTTAATTTGTATAAGTTTAACTTTGTTTAATTGCTTTGACTAGAGTGTATTGATGAATCCAATCTGGAGTGAGTTATGTGCCATGTGTATGTGAGGTTTTGTGTTATTCTTTGCATTTCATTTGATGTCTAGAAATTTCCCCGTGTGTTTGCAAATCAAAATAGTAGTTTTGTTCAGTCTTGGAAGTGATATAGGTATTTCGTCGTTGAGCCAGCTATATGTTGTGCTCACCAAATTGTGATGTGTTTTAGTTAACCCATTTGAGCCTGTAATCCTGTTTCTTTGGCGATCATATTACAAGCTTTACCCATGTGTTTCAATTAACCATCTATTTAAACCATTTACCTCTAGTGAGCACTTGAAATTGTATGACATTGTATGAATTATGTAAAAGTTGAAGTGTGGGGTGGTTGGTTTGGCGTTTGAGTGGAACTATTGAAATAAGGAAGAAAGGTGCAGTGCTTTGAAAAAAAATATTCCTTGAATTGGTAACTCTTGATGTATTTTGTGTTTAAAGAAGTAGGGAGTTAATGTACATTGATGTGAAGGTGGAGTTATGGTTTGACATAAGTGTGGGGTTCGAAAGATAAATTGTATGTATTAAAGTGCTCAGGGAGGTGTAGTCACTCTTATATCTAACTGTATCCTACCCGTCCTGTAGCTTACATTACAATCAATTAAAGTCCTACTTGATCCTTAATGGAATGAACTCAATTAGTGGAGTAATACACTACGGGCAAGCCTATGGCATGAATGTTATTTATGAGAGAGAGTGAATTCTATCTATAAGAGTTCCTAATTGTTCTTAATCTCTAGCGTGTGTGGAACTACTCTCTTTGTTGTAAGGGCACTTGATTCATGAAGAAAAGGTAATGCTTGACCTCTATGTTGGAGTAAGAGAGTAGGTTATAAATAATGCGTGGTACTTGTGAGTCAAATCTTGAGGTAAAGATGTTACACTATTGTGCTTAGTCTATTTTAAATATTCTTGGAATGATGAGTTATGAGAATTGTATAAAAAGGTCTTGTCATTATAAAGTGTAGTTTGATTGCTCGAGGACGAGCAATGGTTTAAGTGTGGGGTGTTGATTGTAGGCTATACTGGTGTGTTTTATTACTTGTCGCGCTCTAATTTACTGCACTTTAATTGAGTTTGAGCTTTAATCGCTAGTGTTTTACACTAATTTTATGTTTTATGCCTTGTAGGAGTGATTTCGAGCTATGTAGATGTTATGGTATGAATTCACGCTATTTTAGAGCTTTGAAAATCTGAGTAAAAGCCCAAGGATTAAGTTGGGATTGAGTTTGGGGATCAACGAACACTAGTACATTCAAAGAGAGAAACGAAAAATCGGGCAGTGTGTCACCCAAGTGCGCGAGTGCGCACTGGGCACGCATGTAAGCCAGTGTGGGGCGCAAAATGCGCGACCAAGTCTCCAAGTGCGCGGCCGCTCACGTCCTGTTCCGGAAGAGTCCTATTTCGTGAAGTAGAAGGTGTGTTTGTTTGGGACCGACCCTACTTGGTATATATATATACATGGAGAAACGGTATTTTGAGGACTTTTGACATAATTTAGACCTAAGGAGGCTTAGGAGAAAGGAGAGAAGCAAGAGCACGAGGATTTCACCATTCAATCCTCTTTCAAGACAAGGGTTTGGATTATTTATGTTTTCCTTTAACTTAAATTCAATTGTGACAAATTTCTCCATATCCATGGAGTAATTCTTCCTGAGGGGTTGATGGATTCGGTGTTTTGAGAATTGTTTGTGGAAATTAACTCTAGTTTGTGTATTGAATCGTTTTGGGTGTTTTAATTGTTGCATATTATATATATATATATATATATATATAGCTACTTTGCTTTACCGAGCCGCGGTATAGACGGCAGGGTACGGCACTTAGTGTGCAACCACTGATCAGTTGGGTATAATGAGAAATGTTATCGAGCCCTTGTGTGTCCGTATGCCCAAGTCCTTGTGTGTCTGGGTACAATAATGTGTGAAGTGAGGTTATCGAGCCTTCTATGGCCGGGTACGACTGAGTTCTCTACAAGGCCTGGTATGGAGCAATGTGTAATTAGAGGCTATCGAGCCCTTGTGTGGCCAGGTACTTCCGGGTCCTCCATGAGTCCGGGTATGGAGTGATGAAATGTGGCACAAAGAGTGGTTGAAAGTATGTTTACCTATTTGGTTTATAATTATTGCATGGTCCCAAACAGGTTTCTTGGTTTTACACGAGTTGCAGACAGTTATGATTCATGGTTTATAGTTTCCATAGTTTATTTCGCTGGCGAATTGTCCCTGGTAACCAAGTTATGATCGAGTACTCATATGTCTTATATTAAGACACTGACTTTACATGTTCTCTTTGTCTTACATGCTCAGTACATTTTTCTTACTGGCGCCCTCCCTTTATGGGGTGCTGTGTTCATGCCCACAGGTGTATATAGACCCAGTTACGCTCCTCCCTAGTAGGGTACTGTCTTATTTGGTTGTTGCTCTCCACTCCTGCGGAGTAGATGTTCAAAGGGTCGATAGGTACTGGAGCTCGTGTTCTAAATATTTGGGGTATGGTGGGGCCCTTTTCGGACCAAGTTGTGTATATGTTAAACTCTTTTGAATTCTCTTTGAGGCTTGCATACTGAGTTTGTTATATGTAAAAGGTTGAAGTATGACTCTGTTACAGTCGTAAATATGTATGGAAGATCAATGTTTCTGTTGCTAATCAGTTAAACACATTATAGTTCTAGTACTATTACTTGGAGGCCTCAGGCCTCCGAGCATCGTGTGCCAGTCGCACTACCCAATGTTTGAGCGTGAAAAATATATTCATGTCATATATATTCAGGAGCTGTTTGGTTTCTTCTTCTTCTTTTTCTTTTTCCTCTTCTTCTTACTTGTAAAACACCATTGTTGGTTGTGCTTAGGGTTTCTTCTTCTTCTTCTTCTTCTTCTTCTTCTTCTTCTTCTTCTGCTTCTTCTTCTTCTTCTTCTTCTTCTTCTTCTTCTTCTTCTGCTTCTTCTTCTTCTGCTTCTTCTTCTTCTGAAAATTGAGTTTGTTAGATTTGTTGTTGTTTTGATAATTTGATAATTGGGGTTTGTTAAAAAAAGAGTCGATCTGGTATGCAAATAATCACACATTCATGCAAGGTCCCGGGAAGGGCCGCATCGAAGGGATATGATGCAGATAGCCTGCTCTAATGCAAGAATTAGTATCTGCTTCCATGGCTCGAACCTATGGCCTATAGGCCACAGGGAGATAACTTTACAGTTTCTCCAAGGTTCTCCTTCATAATTAGGGTTTATTCTTTATGATATTTAAAGTTATGTTTCAAATTTGAGCTCATTTGGAGTAAATTTGAGCATTAAATTGTGTGTTATATTATTGAAATTTGAAGAACAAGTATATGTTTTAGAATTTAAGATCCGATTTATGAAGTCACATTGAAGAGGTAGAACTACTTTTGTTTCGAGTTTTCTGAAGCTGCATTGAAAGGATAGAAGAACCTAAATCCAATTTCTGAAGTTGCATTGAAGAGATAGAACTTTATACTTAAGATTCAATTATTTTGAAATTGCATTGGAAAGATAGAAGAACTTCATATCCAATTCTGAAGTTGCATTGAAGAGATAGAATGTAACCGAGCCGACAGGTCGTTTTGTGCAACTGCGCCTCGTTTCCCCTTTTGATGTTTCACACATGTGTGTTTATGGTTTTATGACTTGTGGGGTTACTAGTTTCGTTCCGCGAAGATTTCGGGTTGATTTGGACAGCTTGATTCTTGGCTTAGAAGCCTAAGTTGTTTATGTTGAACAATTGTTGACTTTTGTGAAAACAACCCCAAAAAGGTATTTTGATGGCTCCAATAGCTTCGTATAGTCATTTTGGACTTGGGCATATGCCCATAATCGAATTCGGAAGTTTGTAGGTTGATTTGTGTAGTTATGCCAAAATTTGACAATTTAAAGTTGAAAAGTTTGACCGTAGGTTGACTTTTAGCTATCGGGTTCGAAATTTGATTTTGGGACTTGGAATGGGTCTGCTATGCTATTTAGAACTTGTTTGCAAATTTTGTATCATTTGGAGTTGAATTGATAGGATTCGGACGCTTGAAATTTACTTTGAAATTCATGCGTTATTGGTGTCCGATACAAAGTTCTAGATGTTACTTTTGTGTTTTAATTGAGCGAGCGAGTTTGTATGATACTTTTATACTTGTGTGGATGTTTGGTTGGGAGCCCCAAGGGCTCAGATGAGTTTCAGCCATATTACGAAATATTTTAGACAGAAAAATAGGATCTGGTATGATGATGCCTATAGTGTCGCATTTGCGAATACCAGGCTCGTAATTGCGAGCTTAGCGAAGGGTGGGCTCAGGTATTGCAATTGCCGTATAGCTCACAATTGCGAAGTAGCTCAGGTAGATAGGTAGTTCGCATTTGCGACAAAATAGTCGCATTTGCGATGAGGACATGCTTCGCAAATGCGAAGCCAATGTCGCATTTACGACCTCCTCTTAGGTTGTCAGTGGCCGCTTTTGTGAGGTTTTCTTCGGAATTGCGAGGGTTCATAATTTCAAACCCATGTCGCAATTGTGACATCTGCAACTGATCAAAAGGGCTGAGAGTCGGAATTTCATCTCATATTCTCTCACTTTAGAATCCTAGACTCAGTAGGAGGCGATTTGTAGAAGAGATTTTCATCAACAAATATTGGGTAAGTAATTCTAATCAAATTCCAATTATATTTCATATTATCTTAGATTTATCATCAAAATCATATGAATCAAAGAGGAAAAATGGGAAATTTTGTCAAGCTTTTGAAAAATGAGTAATCGAGTTTTGAGAGTCGATTTGGACTCAGATTCTGAAACAAACCATATATATGGACTCGTAGGGTTAATGGTAGTCGGAATCTACCCTTAGACTCAGGTTTTAACCGGGCGTGCCCCGATTTGACTTTTGTTGATTTTTTGAAAAAGTGTAAAGATCATACTTTATCTATTGTAATTGTTTTCCCTCGTATGTTTGATGATATTAAGTCAATTTTCGTTAGATTTGAGCCGAGGCAAATTTTAGGGGAAAAGCGATTTCCGAGGGTTGAGTTTGCCTAGTTGAGGTAAGTAGCTTGCCTAATTTTGTGTGGGCGAACTACCCCTTAGGATTTGGGATTGGCTGTGTTATTTGTGCTATATGAAAGTCGTGTACGCAGGGTGGTGAGTGGGTACACGGATTATATGTGGCATTTGACCGGTTTATACTACTTAGACTCTTTCCATGCCTTAATTGAATTGTCATATCATGTTTTAAATTCTCATAGTCAATCTACTCTTACTTGTCTTAGTCTATCCTTACATGCCTTATTTGACCTTGTTAACACTTGTTCTACATCTTACTTGATACTTTGCTCTTGTGCTTTAGTTGAATTTGTTGTCTCTTTTATTGCATATTATCTCTTCCACTGTTGACTTATCCTTATTCGAAGTTCATTATTACATATTATCTTTTTCATTGTTGACTTATCCTTATTTGAAGTCATTGTTACATGTTATCTCTCCCATTGTGAGTTATTCGTATTTGATATCGTAGTTACACATTATCTCTCTCATTCTTAAGCTATTAGTGTTGAAGTGGTGAAAGTCGTTATCATATTGAGGCAAAGTTATTAATTATTGAGATATCTTCCTTGTAAAGAAATTTACATCCATTGTTATTGTTGATATTCTTGTACACATTATGGTTAAACCATGGGCTATTGTTGTGGAAATATTGATATTTTTTACTATTGGCAAGTTGTGGCATATGGGCACTTGAGGTGCAAATTGTTGTTGTGATGTGATATCGATGCGCATGTGGCAGTATAAGGATAGGGGTCAATGTGCACGCAGCGGCATAAGGTGGGATTTATGTATGTGTTGCTAGTAAGGGAATTACTTAAAGCCACGTGGCGTCATAAGGTGAGCTAAAGTGTGTAGCTATTTCGGAAAAAATATTTTCAAAACTATTTAAATGTAAGTCTTACGTGGCTGTATAAGGGAAGATTGTGATCGAAATTGAGAAATGTGAACACAACGCGGTACCTCAGTTATGATTCTTGTTGTATACGAGGCATTACCTCGGTTGTGATTCTTGTGTATATCTCATGTGAAAAGACACTTGGTGGAACACTTCTTGTTGCTTTAGTCTTCCTTGTCTTATCAGTTTTGTCCGCGTTTGACTATTGTAGTTCTCTTTAATTGCTTCCTTTATGTTATTTCTATGCTTATAATTCTGTCATAGTCTATGTTATTAACTTATTTTGTATTATTTATTTCTCCGTGTAACGATCCGGCCAGTGGTTTTGATCATTTTCACTTTGCTGGGTAGTTTGAGGGTATGAGTAGCTCTGTATGATGTATTATGACTTGTGTGAATCGTCGATTTTGGTTTTCAGGTTATTAGGAATCGATTTGGAAGAATCAATTTCATTGTTGAATTTTTAAGTTGGAAAAGTTGACCAAGTTTGACTTTTATGAATTTGACCCCGGAACGGAGTTTTAATGATTCTGTTAAGTCTGGATGGTGATTTTGGGCGTATGCCCGGATTAGCATTTGGATATTTCTAGAAGGATTCGGCACTAATTGGCGAAAGTGGGAAATTTGAAGGTTTGGAAAGTTCACAAGTTTGACCGGGAGTTGACTTTGATGGTATCGGACTCAGATTGTGGTTCTGGGAATTGGAATAGCTTTGTTATGTGATTTGGGACTTGTGTGTAAACTTTGAGTTCATTCCGAGTTGATTTGATATGTTTCGGCGCGAGTTTTGGAAGTTGAAAGTTTAAAGTTTATTAATTTTGATTTGGGTTGCGACTCGTCGTTTCGATGTTGCTATGCATGATTTGGGGCCTTGAGTAGGTTCCCGTTATGTTATTGGACTAGTTAGTATATTCGAAGGGGGTCCCAAGTGGCTCGGAAGAGTTTCAGCGATGGTGCAGAAGCGACAAAGGAGTCGCAGAAGCGAGGTGAAAGCTGGGTGAGGAAGATTGCAAAAGCGGAGTTTTAGGCGCAGGTGCGATAGGCTGGAGCGCATGAGCGGATGGTGGCTCGCACCTGCGATGTCGCAGAAACAGATATTTTGTCCGCAGGTGCGAGGGTTGAGTTTTTAGCTGGTTCCATAGAAGCGGATGTATTGTGGCAGAAGCGGCTATTTTCTTCGCAGACGCGAACAGTGCTGGGCAGAAGCTATATTTTTCGAGGGTTAGTCATTTTATCCTCATTTTTGAGACTTGGAGCTCGGATTTGGGCAACTTTGAAGAGGAATTTCACCACACGAATTGGGGTAAGCATGATTATATTTCATGAATCTATCTTCGTTTTTGGCATTTTATTGAGGATTTCAAGAGAGAAATTGGGAGTTTTAGCCTAAAGTCTCATTGAGTGAGTTTCTAAGTTTTGAACATCGATTAGGAGACGGATTTGGGTGAAATTAGTATGGTTGTACTCGTAATTGAATGAGTTGCCAGATTTTGTGAGTTTCGTCGGGTTCCGAGGTTCGGGCCCAGGGTTTGACCTTTTGGTTGACTTTGGGCTTTTGATTAAGGATTCGACATTTATCATTTGGAATTGTTTCTTTATGCATTGTTTGATGTATTTGAGTTGTTTTCGGCTAGCTTCGAGCCGTTCGGAGCTCGGTATGCACAGGATGGCAATTTTAAAGGATCGTTTGGCTTGCTCGGTATTGGATTTGGCTCGTTCGAGGTAAGTAATACTTCTTAGCTTGGTGCTGAGGGTATGAACCCCTGAATATGCGTGATATGTGTTTTGTGTTGCGGTGATGCACATGTTAGGTGACGGGCGTGTGGGCGTGCACCGCGTGAATTCTGACTCAGTTATTTATTTGGTATTGTGTAGTTACCTAATCTTATTTGTAACCATGAAATCGCTATGCGCTAGAGTAATTGGGTTGCGATCCATGTTAAAAATCATGCTTAGGCCACATGCTAGCATTGTTTGGACCCACAGAGGTCATGTTACATGTTGAATTAATTGCTTAATCTGAAATTTATACTCAGTTGCAGCTATTATATGCATATCATATCTCAGTCTCTGTTGTCTCTTATTTATATATCATATCATCACTGTTTGGGCTGATTATCATGATTCTTGTGAGCCCGAGAGACTGGAGAGATTGATGACTGAGTGAGGCCAAGGGCTTGATTGTGAGGATATTTATGGGATCGAGCTGCACGTCGTAGCATGTTTATTTGATTCATGCCATGATTGGCTTATTATAGCGCTTGGGCTGGAATTGCCCTTCCGGAGTCTGCACATCTACAGTGGGAGCAGGTACCTATTGAGTGCAACTGCGAGTGCCGAGCGTGAGTGCCGAGCGCTTTGGAGGATTGAATGACTGTGAGGACTGAGTGACTGTGAGGACTGAGTGATTGGGAGGACTAAGTGACTAGGAGGACTGAGTGGATTGATACTCTGAGAGTATGCATGTGGTTATTCACTATGTTGTATTGCACTCTACATGCATACTTGACATAAAGGCATAAAGATGCATTTTTCATCATGTTGTACTGTATCACGTCATTCATGACTTCTTATACACATTGACATGTAGGCAAAGAGATGTACTTTCCTCATGCCATTTGATAACGAGACATTTACCTGTTGAAAAGTTTTGGAAAGAAAATCACAATTTTACAAACTTACTCATATTTTGGTGCTTTCGGTACAAGATTTTGGGTTTTCACTGTTATACTTGAAAAGCATGCCTATTTTTCAGAACTATGAACGAGCTAAACATTATATCTCTGAGTTATTTCCTGTATCACTTTTATTATATTGTTATGAGCTGTTGTTGGCTATTGGTGTTGGACTCTGACCTTTGTCCCAGCTCGTCACTACTTTCAACCCAAGGTTAGGTTTGTTATTTATGGAGCACATGGGGTCGGTTGTACTTATACTACACTTTTGCACCTTGCATGCAGATGTTGGGTGCTAATATTGTTGTGCACAGCGAGAGCTGGATTTAAAGATGTACCTGTTGTTCCAATCATAGTTGTCATCGATCTTGGTAGCTTTAGAATCTTAATTTTTTCATGTATATTTCAGACAGATGATGTACTTTATTTCATACCACCTTTGTAAAGCTCATGATTTGTACTACCAGTCCTTGAAAAATGCATAAAGGCTCAGTTATTTTTATCATTCATTTGTCTCAATAAATATCATTAAATTGGATAGTTGTTAATTGGCTTACCTAGCGGGTTAGATTAGGCGCCATCACGATTAGTTGAATTTTGGGTCGTGACACTCTGCTTTCTATTACTTCTTGTTATTACGTTTTCATTCTATTTATTAAATTCTAGGTGTCTTGACCTGGCCTCGTCACTATTCTACCAAGGTTAGGCTTGATATTTACTGACTACCGTTGTGGTGTACTCATACTACGCTTCTGCAAATCTTTCTGTGCAGGTTTGACTGTAGCTATCATTTGGAGACTTCAAGGTATACCTGCTCGGTGTCCGCATGCCTCGGAGTCACCTTCCCTTACCTTTCATTCTATTGTAATCCCTATTCAGACAGTGTTGTAGTAGATATTCCAAATTATTCTGTAGAGCTTATGACTCAGTTCTACCGATTTTGGGAGAGATGTTGTTGAGATCTTATTTTGGGAGTTTATTTGAGTTTAGCAGTCTTGCTTTAGTATTTCTGTGTATTGTGCTGTTAAGTTATTATTAAATGGTAGGCTTACCTAGTCTTCGAGACCTCAATTTGCTCCATTTGATGTTTTTCGATTCGCATGCATGGTCTGTGTCATTTTCCGCAAAGTTTTTGCGTAAAAACTTCAAGAAAAGTGACTTTAGGCTAAAAATGAGACTTGAGTTGACCACGGTCAACATTCTTGGTAAACGAACTCGGATCGGTATTTTGACAATTCTGGTAGGTTGTAAGATATTTTTGGACTTGTTCGCATGTTTGATTGGGGTCCAAGGTGACCCGAGTGTATTTCATCGCGTTATGTGAAAAATTATGAAAATGAGTTTTAAAGTTGAAATCATGAGTTTTGGTGATCGATTCTTGTCATTTGATGTTATTTTGATGTTTTGAGGTAGCGAGCAAGTTTATAGGATGTTATTACACTTGTGTGCATGTTTGGTTTGGAGCCTGAGGGCCAGGGCTGAGTTTCGGATGAGCTACGAAAGAGTTTGGATAATTATGCAACTGCTAGTGCATTCCATTTGCTGCTGTCTATTGCAGATCTCACAATTGCGAGGTCCGGCTCGCATTTGCGAGCCTTGCTTTTGCGGTCACACAATCGCATTTGCGAAAAGAGCTGGAGGGATGGAGTTTCTCTTTTGCGGAGAATAATTTGCATTTGCGAACCAAGCTGAACATTTGCAATCTCAGAGTCGCATTTGCGACACAGTGTCCTTAGAGTGAGCTTTGCATTTGCAAAGGGTTGGTCCGCATTTGCGATGGGGGGCAGTTCGCATTTCTGAACAAAATTCACATTTGCAAGTTGGGCCTGATACACTGATCAATGTTTCGCATTTGCAGTCAAAGCTTTTGCGAATAAGAGTTTGCAAATGCGACACTTGCAGCTGGGTAAAAGAGAGGGAAAACGGGACTTAACTCATTTTACACTATTTTTCAACCCCAAACACTCTAGAGGCGATTTTTGAAGAACTTTTTCTTCACAAATTCTTTGGTAAGAAACTCTAATTTATTTTCTATCAATTCCCCATTACTTTTCATGAGTTTTTAACAGCAAATCTAGAATTTTCTTGGTAGAAATTAGGGATTTTGGGTAGAATTTAGGAATTTTGTAAAATTTAGATTTGGACCTCAAATTGAGGTTGGATTTCTTAATAAATCACATAATCGTGCTCTAGGTGAATGGGTAATCTGGTTTTGATCCGGATCTCGAATTTTGACCAAGCGAACCTAGGGTTGACTTTTTCAATTTCATCGAAGATTGAACCTTTTTCATTCGTGAGTAGTTTTTAAAGCTTATTTTGAATTGTTTGAACGATATTTAGATAGATTTGGTTGGTTTGGAGGCTTGTTTGAAGGGAAAAGCCGTGGTTGATTGTTGAGTTGGTTGCGCAAAGAGGTAAGTGTCGTGTCTAACTTTGACTTGAGGGAATTAGGACTTGTTGATCTATTTGTTATGTGAATTACGTGAGAAAATAGCATATATGTGAGGTGACTAGTGTATATGCGTCGTCATGGGTTAAATTATGCGGGATTGGGCTAGTTACCTTTATGTTATCACTTATTCCATATTATCTCTTGTTATAAGCTTTGATTGCTACATGATCTTATTTGTTATCCATGCTTTACTTGTTAATGTTAGTTACTTGTTACTTATTTTGATTTATTCATTTCTCGTTCAATATCTACTTACCTGGTCTATGTTCCTACCTGTATTAATTGTATAACTTCACTGCTTCATGTTTAACTTGCTTTCATTGACTTTACATTACTTGTTACACCTTATTTATTATTCCGATTTCTTTGAGTTCTTTAGCTATTCTTGTATTGGTGATTTGTAGAGTATTATAAATACGAATTATTGGTTATCCTCCATTGTACCGGTAGTTCCTTGATGTTCTGTATGCTTTATTCTCCTTTCATGTTGAGATTTCGTTATCGGTTGTGTTGAGTTGTTTATGTTAATGAGTTGATATTGGGATCGGGTTGCACGTCGCAAACAGTATTGAAATAAATTGATATTGGTAATGGGTTGCACGCCGCAACAGCTAATAGATATGATATGAAATTATGATCGGATTGAACATTGCAACAGTTATTGTGTTAAATGTTGGGATCGGGTTGTGTGCCGCAACAGAGTATGATGTGTTGTAGTTATTTGTAGTTGTGGAGTTTTATCTCGGTACTGTGATATAAGATTTGAGATTATGTTATTCTAGGATCCTCTGGTAGTTGACCTTGGGGTTCATTTTTATGATTTTTCTACTTTAGTTATATTTCTGTATTATGTTATTATTATTCGTACAGATTTATTGTGTCTTGCCATAGTCTCGTCACTACTTCGTTGAGGTTAAGCTTGGCACTTACAGAGTACATGGGGTCGGTTATACTCATGCTACACTTATGCACTTCTTGTGCAGATCCAGATGTCGGTCCCAGCATAGAGGAGTTCTGCTCGGATCCGACTGCTACAAGAGACTTGAGGTAGAGTTGTCCAGCATTCGCAATCCTTGAAGTACCCTTCTATTATGTCTTTATTGTTTACTTTGTTTCAAATAGTTGTATTTCGTTCAAACCATATTTTGTAGTACACTAGTTGCTCGCGTATTGGTAACACCAAATTTCTAAGATTAGTCTAGACCGTGTTATTTATGAATTTATCTTATATAATTCAGTTTTGCCAATCGTTAATTATTATTATTATTGTGACTCAGTTTTAAATTGTTAAAAAGATTAACTAATTAGCTAACGTTGACTTGGCTAGCAAGTAGATGTTAGACGTCATCACGGTTTCATAATTGATATTTGGGCAGTGACAAAATCTCTTTAAAATAATGAAAGATCTAGAGTAATTTTATTGATATCTGAATTCTTTTTGGCTCTCTTCTAGTTATTTGGCAGTACATCATGACACTCCTAGTTCATGGATGGCTCTGATTATAGGAGTTCAAGATGCTCCACTATGTAAGAAAGCGACAATTTCATTAGGAAATTTTTAAATTCTACTTTGAATTTCTGTTCATCCTTTTTTAAAGAAAAAGAACTCAATAATTGAGAAACTGTACTTCAGATTCCTCCCCGACCAAATTAAACAATTTAACATTCAATTGAAGGTGTTCAGTCAAATATCACAAGTAACAAACTTACAATTTTGTAATATTCTAAACAACCAAAAACGTAAAAAATTTCTTTTGTTTTTTCTCTCTTTCCAAATAAAGCAAGAGAGACATATTTCTGTCAAAATGATATACTGGTCGCTCAATATAATGTCCAAAAGTTAAGAGTATTTATGACCCAATTCAAGAGTTACAGAGGCATGAAGTTTATTCCTGCTTTACGCACGCTAAAACTTTTTAAATAGATTGCTGTTTTATTATTTGTGTATCTCATCTGGGTAATAATACTCCTATATTATTATTAAGTTATTTGAAATTTACATACTTTATTTCTGATAATAATTAAATACACGTGTGATTTTTGGCTTTAAAATTGTGGACAGATATCATTAACTGTTGTTCCTCTCAAATTTGTTTTCATGGATGGTGGACATAGTGATACCTTTTAGACAAGTAAGATGTGGGCTAATCACATTGGTCAAGTTCTTTTTAATAATATTACAAATTGGGAATTAGTTCTTTCTCTAATACTTAAATTTTCAATAAACAAGGTGCACATATACTTTTTACTTCAAAAATTGTTTATAAATTCCTGACGTTTAGAAACTAATTACAAGTAAGGCTTAACTCTTGGAGTACACATGAGGTGGCAAGGTTGGCTGTTATTATTAGGGCATGCAAGAGATCGAGCTGGACGATCTAAATAAGAAATGGGCTGTTCATCAAGTGATCAATCAGGGTGATTTGCACAAATAGGATTATTTGGTGCCATCGTTTAAATTTTGATATTCAATAGAAAGTCTTACGGTGATTCGTCAGAATTCAGTCGATTCTATAAGTTTGTAAGTTGTAGTGATCGTTACAAAATGTTGACAGTTGTCATATTTTGTGCAATTGACCATAAAATTCTAATCATTCACTAGAAACTTTTGCCTTATGATTTAAAATTCTGGTGATCATTGATATTTAAAATTCTGATCAATGCGCTTTAATATTCTAATGCGGGCTATTCTGATCAGGATATTTTTTTAGTGTAAGATGAATTATTCATCCTTAGAGCATTCCACAGAGGAAAGGACAATCTACCACCTCATTGTAACCACTAATTGGTGATGATATGAACAGGTAAGGGTCGACCTAATCCTCCACCATTGAGGTGATTTTAATTTTAGCAAAGAAAAAAAAATAAAAAAATAAAAATAAAAAACACCTAGCGCATTGTAGTTGATCATAGTTCCCTTTGCGCTCCCTCTCTTTTTCTTAAATCTGAATCGTACAGCCCAAGTGGAAACAAGTCTGCATTTAATATTCAAAGCAAGTACGAACAATTACAAGCTAGCGCCTACTGGTGCTTGATATACTTGGATGTAATTTGCTAAAACTAAAGAATGTGAGAATACTTTTATTAATAGTTGGCAGTAACATATATATATATATATATATATATATATATATATATATATATATATATATATATATATATATATATATATATATATGTATATATCGAAAAGGAAACAGAGATGAACATTGAGAGGAAAGAACTGGATAGTGTTATATCATGGGCACTTGGATTTGCCCTTGGAGTTGAGCATGTCTCTATAACAAGGGCATTCCGACTTGTTACCATAGTTGCCAGAAGGGACACAGTTGCACTTATTGCAGCATATTCCACAGTAGGTCAAGCACCGTTTTGCTATTCCTGCTTTCCCACACCTCACTGCGCACTTAGAATCGCATGAACCTACACCATATAGATACATATAATATATCAATGTACCATAAAATACTAATTAGCAATCAATTATAACTTCTATACCATGACAGTAAATTATTATTTAAACGTATACGAAAGCTGATTAACAACTTACAAGTAATTTGTTTAGCAAAAATGGTATGATAACTTATTATTTATTATATATATGATATAAATATAAAAATTATTTACGTTATCAATATAAATAAGTTAAACCTTAGTTGAATAGCAGCATACGACCGTATATATAAGTTAAAAATTAGTCAAAGCTCGTATATATGTGTACATGTATGTGAGAGATGGCAATCTTACTTGGGTCGTCATAGGCCACGGCTGGTTGAAGGAAAGAAGAAGTCAGAACAAGTGAAACAATTAACAAAGTCATCATGGCAAGCTTCATTTTGAAGCGTAAAGTGTTGGCTAATTAATACTGATCTTCTGGAACTAAATTGCACACGAGTCTACGATTTTAATGGCATTGGGCAAGTATAGATGAATGAGTATTTATAGCGTGACCTCATTAAGAGGCACAACTGCACAAGTAGGAAGGAGGAAATGAGCAAGTGATGTGGATTCAACGTTAATAATAGTGATTAGGTGGAGGCCATGTGTCAGGTAACGTAGAGATAAGCAGTGGCAACTGGCAAAAATGGAATCTCAGAAAATGATAGTAAGAAAATGCGTCCAGTTTCATTACAGGCTGTGTAACAGTAGAGTGGCGGCTGTAGTAGGTGCGCTGACCCTGTTCGTTTTGCTGACTCTTTAGGACGCAATCTGACGAAGTTTCAGAAGAAGAAAAATGTGTACGATCAATTTTTCTAATGTTGTAAAAGAAGGTTCGAAGTAGCTGCTAGGTCTAAGGATTTCGACTAAAATTTAATCCCTAGTTGTCTGTTTTTTCTGCCGGAGCTCAACACGAGCAGAAAAATATTTTAAGGCATCACATAACTGTCGCAGGCTGTCCTGAGCCACTTCGCATTTGTTTAATACACATTTCACCGGAGTCACAAATCAAAGTGTGGTGTTTTTAGACTCAAACGATAAAATAAGTGGAAAAAAAAAATGGATTATCATTTTATATATAGCGCGATGAATAACCGCGCTATACCTTAATAGCACGCTTGTCCATTAAGATATAGCGCGGTAAATAACCGCGCTATATTTAAACTTTAAATTGACGGGAGGTATAGCGCATATGTAAGAGGCGCTATGCGCTATACCTATATAAAAAACGGGTCCTTCACCTTCCCCGACCAGACAAAAGCTTCTACACTAAAAAGGGTCCCCCCCCCCCCCC